>BLKM01010390.1:331266-463668 GCA_013340265.1 Coptotermes formosanus | reverse complement strand
GTGGAACAAGAGTTTCATTAGCACATTCCTGGCTATATTAATCTAACACAGACCCTCTAACATATTTCAAATATCCATTTTAATATTATCCTGCCATCTAGGTCTAGATATTAAGTTGTTTCTTCCCTTCTTCCCAAGTCAGTTATGTGTGTGATCTGCTTATTGAAGTTCATAAGATTGTGCTTAGTTGAAATATATTGACACCACCACAACCCAGTATTAGCTTTGCTTTATATGGAACATGTGTTGTTCTACTGTTTCCTGTACTTGCCTCAATTTCACGTGGTCATATTTACAAGGTGCGTTATTTTGATATAAATATTATTGAGTCATTTAAACATGGAATATAACCAAAAGACTACTGTTGTTAATAAAGCAAAATTAACCTTGTGTTGTGATGATGTTATATTTTGATCTTATCCATTCTTCGTGATACTTTCTGACATGTTGTGTTTGGAGAGTACAGTGATATTACATTAATTGGCCAATATACATTGTCACTTGGAACTCTATTACGTACCTCCTTTTCCACGGCCTGGTTCCGCTGTACATTCACACGTCGCTTTGTCTTCTTGGTTCGGGTGTCCCTCGTGGTGATGGCTCTGGCACGTTGTGCAGGTCTACTTGATATCTGTAGGCCCAGAGAACAGTAACACAGGTTAATATTTCCCAAATTTAGAGAAGGATACAGGCATCATGAAGGCAATGATTAAAACCAATTTGCCTTCTTAAGGCTAACAGGGATGGCCGGTGTTCGATCTTAATAGAGGCAATGTTTTGCATTTTTTACTGCGATATCCACACCAGCTGTGGGGCCGACCAAGCTTCCTCCTGTTCAGTAGTATCGTGGGCTGTTGTACTGGGAGGAAAGCGACAAAGACCTGAAGCCGAAGTGAAGCTGAAGACTGAAGTGGCGGTGAACACAGAAATACGAGAATCGAACCCCAGACACAACGGCCATAGTCAATATCCGAAATATTCTGGCTCGTTGTCATGAATGATAAATGTCAAAACACAAAGGGTGAGACATCGAAAATATGATACAGAATAGAAGGTAGTAGAGTTACAACACAATAATCCATGCATAAAAGTTTCCACGCACCTCGTGTGCCATTTATGTATTCAAAAGAAAATCAACAAACAACCATAAAATAGTTTCAACTGGCAAAAGAAAAGTCACAACAATAGGTACTGTAAATGTACTCTTAGAAAGGAAGTTTAGAATATAACAAGACACAGTGCACGTATAAGAATAACACTGAGGCGCGTTCACGTAACCACTGTTGCCGTGGAAAAGCAGTAAGTGTTACATATTCTGAGTGTGTGTGTGTAGCCTTAGTTATCCAGCATGTAAAGGGTATGCGCTGTATTATATTGTCATCTGTGGCCTGTCTGGCTGTACTTTCATTTTTTGCACATTATCTCATAAGTGGCACAAATTTCAGGAAAATTTATTGCACTAAAATGTGCATTTTGATTTTCTGTATGACTTTTGTCTGAAACATTTCTCATTCTGAGAAGAATTGAGGGAGATGTTATCATGAATGTACACAGGTCTTCAGCCGTAACGTGCGTGCTATTCTTGTCAGATATTAATGGAAATTATTCGAAAAATAGTCAGATATTAAATTTTATGAAAATCCATCCAGCTTGAGCCGTGTTGTCCATGTGGACCGACAAACATATGGCGAAGCTAATAGTCGCTTTCCGTAATTTTGCAAACCCGCCTGGAAGGGTATAAGACTTTACACTATACTGTACAAGATAACATACATTTTTCCTTTTACTCATTGGTTTTATTCAAGTCTGATGATCATCTGTGTATAGGATCAAAGCATGTAGCTGCCTAACAATTCGACAGAGTAAAAGTTGTGCTTACACTTACCTTCAGTTGTGCTGGACTGTAGAGGTCAGTGACTCTGATGACGAAGATTTCCAGTCCTGGTCCAGAATAGCTTGCCCTCACTGCAGTCCACAGTATTCTACTGGTGATCCTCACTCTTCTGCCCCTCGAGGCGCAGGGTGGGCTTACCACTGCAGTCATGACGTCCATGTCCTGATGTCTGGTCTGTGACCTGAGAGAGAAACGTGTCAATTATTACTGAGCATTAAGTGTCGTCTTCAGAGACGTAATGGTGGGGTGCCTCGTGGCGGTCCGCATTTTGTACTGACGGCAGTGCTTCAGGGTATGGCACAGGGACGTCATCATAGGGGGAGAATTGAACACCATACATTGAAGATTCAAAAATCACAGAACAGTGGTTCAGGATATTTGTAACCTTCCTTCACCATGCACATTACCATATAGAATTCTGTTATCAGATCACTGTTGTGTAACCTTCCTTCTCTTTGGACATTGCGATATATAATTCTGTTATCAGATCATTGTTATGTACAGAGATGTGGTAAAACATGATCATCACCAGCGACTGATGTGTGGTGATTGGACAAGCATCTGTACGATTAGAAATTAAATTAAATTAAATCATGTCACTGAGTAGCTTTCATTATTTGATACACGTCATATCTCTACGTTTGCAGTCTGCTGTTGTACTGGTCATAACGTCTGCCCACATCACATACAGTTAAATATCTAAATTTTCATTTGAATACAAATGTGTGAGTCCCCGAGAGTATGTGTGTAGAACCATTTTTATTTCAACTGCGTGGTGTATGACAGTCTATTAATGACTGAAATTTCAATGCTTGAACAGGAAATAAAATGCTAGCAAATGTAGGTTGGCAGTGCAGAAGCTTTTTTCTTACATACTTCATGTTCAGACATTCAGTGAAAATGTTTAAATCAGGGGATAATATGCTCCAGTCCCGCTTAGTAGACATCGGTCAGAGAAAAGATTTTTTTGTGTAGACTGATCAAGTGATTAGAACACCATATCTAGGGTTAGTAATTCTGAAAATGCTAGTTTCTGCAAACCGACCCAAGTAAGGCCTGGAACTTGCTGATGTACAGTGGGCATTTCTGTGGTTACCTCAACCCTGCGTGATCACCTAATTTGAAAACACAAATATCATCTTCAAATAGGTGCATGTCAGAGTAAACACACTTGACAACCCTGTCTGATTTTTCACAAGTTGTAACATACCTTCTCCTGATTTGGGCATCCTCGTGCGTAGAGGCCTCAGGTGACAGAAGCCGATAGGTGCCCGCAGAGCAGAAGCTCTCATCAGTATATACGTACTGCTTGTAGGCAGGCTGGAACAATGATCACATTGTGTGTTAGTATGTACCTATTGATGGAATTTGAGTAGCAGTGTTCAAATATGAATTTGATACAGTTATTATAATTATTGTTACTTTATATTTGTATTTAATATTTTCCCCTGCGCCCGTCCCGTTTGTGACGCGATGATATAGAAAAGTGGCAAAGCCTAGTGTTATGTATGTAATGAGAGATGTTGGACACGGCTGTATTAATATGCAGTTTACCAGGTACTCAATAGCACAATCCAGTTTTACACTTTTCAGTTTTAGATTATGTACTTACCTTCTTGTAGCGTTTCGTCCAAAACATGAGTTTCCTCAAGAATGCCATTCTTATTAATGAAGATTTGTGAAACACAGCAATCATCTACCACTTCTGAGCTTTGCTGCTAGAGTAAGAGTTGGATAAACAAAGTTTTGCAGTTCGTATGTGGTGCTGCTACGAGAGGGTGATTGAAAAGCTGTCTGCTATTGGCTGTTGTATGTTATTTACTGTGTTGCGTAATACGTTGCTACGGGCAACGAGGGATAATTAAGAATTCTTATATAGTGTTGTTGCTAAGGGCAACGAGGGATAAACAAGAATCTTATGGTTAATACAAATAATTCCAGGAAACACACCCTTAAAGGGAATATCACTTAATACGGGTACATTCGTAGGTCAAATGAAACTCTGTGATTTATCACTGGTATAATAATATCACTCGTATAAGAATAGTATATTAGGTCATTGTTATGCACAGAAATGTGGTAAAACATGATGAACGCCAGTGAGTGATGTGTGGTGATTGAACAAGCATCCGTAAGATTAGAAATTACATTCAATCACGTCGGTGAGTAGCGATCATTATTTGATACACGTCATATTTGAATGTGTGCATTCTACTGTTGCAGTGGTCATAACGTCTGCCCACTTCGCATAGTTGCTTATCTAAATTCTCATTTGAATACAATTCGTATGTGAGTCCATAAGAACACTTGTATAGAACCATGCCGTGACAGCCGCACTCTACGAAAGGGCGGACAAGAATTGCTACCCGTAATTCGCTGATGTCTTTTGCCATGCAGCTGAAATAGTCGCGCGTAGAGGGGGTTGTGTCGGCTGTTGAGTAATAATAATGTTTGAACCCAATTACACGAAGTCCTGGAGTGACTGCCACTATATGGCGTGAGAGAACAGACGGTATAATTCTTTCTTTTGACAAGAAATGTGGTTACCCTAGTTCCCCTGGTCTGGAAAGTGGTTCAGGTTCAACACATTCGTTGCGTGCTGTAAACTTACAAAGTATTTTGGCCGTTTTCCTATACCAAATTACCCATACTACCCAAATTATCCGAATTCCCGAATTACCCCAATTATCCAACTGACTCGTATTACCCAAATTACCCAAATTAGTATATAAATAAAGTGAATAAATAATAAAATATATAAACATTTAACTAAATAAATAAACAAATAAATAATGTAAAGTGACCTAACCTGACGTGAAATGGCCTTGCCTGACCTGACCTGACCAAAATACCCAAATTACCCTAATTACTCAAATTATCGAAATTACTGGAAGTATCCAAATAATAAGTAAATATATAAGTATGTAAGTATATAACTAAATAATTAATGTAATCTAATCCAACTGAACCTAACCTAACTTAAAGACCCAAAGACCAAGCTGCCCAAATTGGCTCATTTATCTGTAAGAAAAGTCACCAGAGGAAAAGGAAATATCGCTGGTTTTAACAGGGAGAGGGACTCTCTGCTGTCACCTGGAACCTTTCCCACAGGAACTGAGGGATACTTACGTCAGCACTGTCGTGGAACGAGTCAGTGTGCAGGTATTATTTTTATAAAGTAAAGTAATAGATATTGTGTGAAGTGTGTGTGGTGTGTTGTTACTGTTGATAATGCACTGCACTGCATAAGAAAATGTAGGGTACGCCAAATAATGTTAAGGTTACAAAATTAAGAAAGAATGGATTGGTAGGGCATGTAACATGCATGGCTATCCACCCTGAAATTACATGCTTTGTAGGTCAGAGAATCTGATGGAAGAGAAAGCAGTTCACTGACCATTGTTCACAGCTCAATGGAAGAGATCTGGTGGGGGCCTAGACATAGATGGACAATATAAATATCATCTTACATAAGGTGTCATATTCCTGATGGGACCGATCTGGCTCAGGGTGTTCATAAACCCAGAATGAATGTCCATGCTCTATGTAATGTGGGATGCATCTGTACTTGTTGGGCAACTGCTTGCTTTAAAAAAAGGCAGTGCTGTGGACTGGATGACCAAGGAATCATCCATCAATTTCAGGCAGGGAAAAGTTTTCTCTCATCTTCAAAGCATCCAGACAACCTCTGGGACCAGCCCAGCCTCCTATTCAGTCTGTGCTCAGGGTAAAGTGGCTGGGCCAGGAAGCAAACCACTTATCTTTGTCCAGTGCCAGGGTAAGAATGTGTGGAGCTGTATGTGCTGTACCTTCATACCCCTCTGTACTCTCACTGTGTGGTGCTTAATAAAATATGGAGACAGCTTTACTGTATATGAAGTGTTTTCATGTTAATCAATCATGTTGCTCTCAGCAGAGACTGTTGTGTGAACAATAGGAGGTGGATTGCCACTTGAAGTCACATACTTGTTCACAGGCAAGGGTGGCAAAATGCCATTCCAAGTGAAAGAGAATGACCAAGTGGTCGTTGTCTGTACACACAGCCACCTGGGACGTCAGTGACTTGAGACTGAACTTGTGTCTTATATTACACTTTGTGTTGTTGTCATTTTGTGTGTTGACTGTTGTATAACACTGGGCAATACTGCAGGTGTAGTGTATTAGTGTTGTGTGTAGTGTGAAGAAAATATCATCATCAGAAGTGAAGTTTTTTATTCATGTAATCATAGCAATGGCATATGTATTTAATTTATTTTATGTGGTGACAGTTGTGTATAATGGAGGCAGATGTTTCTACCTCAGGAACGTTCAAGATTGTAAGTAGTTTTGAGTCTGTGATTGTCCTTTTGATATCATTTTAGTAGACATTTGAAATTTATCATGTGTGGTCCTGATCCTAAAATGTGTATTTATACTGATAATGTTTGTAACCAGAAAGTGTCCCAGACCTAGTTTCTTCAGTTTGTTCGAGAGTCAGAATATGAGAAGAGTGTACACAGTTGGTGGAAAAAGGATATGGTATTAAATAGAGTCCTTAAGAAACATACTGCACTTCTTGTAATTCAGTTTTTCTAACATGACATTTCCATCCATGCTTCAATTGTTCTTTATATTCTTCAGTAGAGGATGTGAGATGCTTACAGTGGTGAGGATTCATAATATGGTCGTGGTTAGGACATCGTGGAATCTGGTACATGGTTATGAATGTTTTGGAGGAGCATTCTGGGTCTGTCGTCGAAGGCACTCGGAAAATGGACGCAGCATGTCATGACTGAAACCTTGGTACCCACTAGTCAGACTACAGAGTCCCATAACTCGGAAGACTATAATTTTGAATCTTAATATTCTACATTTTTCTTGCATTGTTTCACTATTACAAAACAACTGAATGCAGGTATTGGGCAATAAATATACCTTATTATTTTACATTATTTTTTTTGTGAGCAGAAATATGTCGTAGAAAATCTAATGTAGAACAGTGTATCCTAATAAGTGTATTTAGTAGGAATAATTTCGACGTTCGCTATTTTTTTAGAGCCGTCTGTGTCGCATAGGGGGTGAAAGAGAGGGTATGGCAAAGCAGGCGGCTACCTTCCTGTTGTGATGCTATATAGTTCCGTAAGTTACCACCAGGAGCATTGTTGACTCAGCCATTGAGTCACGCTGGCTACAGTGACGCACGAAGACGCTGCGTATGGCGGTATAGGTGAAAGTTTCAACGGGGTTTCTCATCGGTTTAATGTATTAATCTGTGGTCGGTATTGCCGCGTGTTTTGTTGTGCGTCCAGAGCCTCGAAAAAATTTATTGTGATCATCTAGCATGTGCTCCGAGGGTACAGCATAGGCAGAAGTGCAGCGTTTCTGCTCTGTTTCCAAAATTATTTAAGGAACTTGTAAAGTTTAGTAAGTACGGTAATGTAGCACCAGACAGGTTAGGAAGTTTTGCATTTTATTAGTTCTTGTCAAAATTTAAAGTAGCATTAAGAAAATACTTAAATACACACCCCGTTTACTCTGTAGATGAATTCTTTATGTGTAAAGATTATCTATATTACTGCCTCATAAAATGGTTGTGGTATTTGACACTGTAAACATTGTGCGTATTTGTGTATTTATGATTTGTTCCATAGTCTACTGTCTTTGTGACACACGCATCCATGGAATGTATATTATGCATGTACGTATAAAGATTGTTTTAGAAACTATCGGTGCGTGTGTGCATATGGTGAAGGAAAGATTATCTCTAAATAATGTCCATGCGTGAGTCTCTGGTACGTGGAAACGTACAGTACGCATGGTAGTACCGCAGTCTGCACGTACGAGGCTTAATTTCGTTACCATGGTGCGATCAGAAAAATTCATTAAGTTAAATTAAAATATAGTCCATTCATTATGGAAGCTTCTGACAAAATTGAGGCAGGGGAACGTTCATATTGTGAGACATTTGTAAAAGTACCCACATGATAGCATTCCCGTCTCGGACAGTTTAAGTGTAGGGATTCTACTGTCGTATTATCATTCTTTCAGTTATTTTCAGGAAGGTGGACTGAAGAAATTATACAAAAAATGACGTTTGATGCATGAGTACCCAGGGTTGGGCAGATTGTTTTCACATTGGTTCTAGGAATTATCTGTATTATATTGTGAATGTTATACATGAAGCAGTCTTCTCAACATAACCTGTTGATACTACAGAGTGGGGCCCCTTCTGAAGGAACAGCACTGTACAGCCTTAGCATTAACATCAGTCTACTGCCCCCCCCCCCCCCCCCCCGCAGTACCTAAAAATTCAAGGTCAAGACTATTATTTTGACTTTCTCACTTGTGCAGTTGGTGGTGTCATCACATTTTACAATAACATGTATGGTATGTTCAGGTTTACCGTGCATGGGACACTGGTCTTCCGTGACTCTTCTTCCTCACATTGTACTCTCCGCTTTCTTTCATTGCTATTACATCATCCACCAGAGCTGTTTCATGAAGAACAAATGTCTTAGATTCAGTATTTGGTGTTGCTTGATATCTGATATTGGTTTACGTGATAACCAACTTCTGACAGTCAGGATAGTGTGTTAAAGTTGAAATTAAAATGTAAATTCTCTGGAGCTTATGCTTATTAAATTAAATTAACGTAGTCTGTATTCCCTTGCCAGCAGATTGTGACTGCCTTAACTCTGTGAAGTGCAGCAGTATCATCTAGTGTAATATTAAAAAACAGCATTTTCCCTACAGTATATTTATTGATTTCATTTATTTCTCAGAAAAATAGTGACTATTTCCCTAAACAGCAGTAGTTGGTCAGTCTGTTTAATTTAGGCAGTGAGTAGGAACTGAATTTTGAAATATTATTTGGATGACCTTCAGGCATCAGAGGGTTAAAGGCCATTACTTATCTGTTTGTTGTTCTGGTTCATTTCACTGTTAGCAGTGACGTAGATGCAGTGTCTATATATATTTTTTGTTACAGCTCTGTCACTGTTTATCTCCTGCTCTTGTCTGAGGTAGCAGGTTTTACTAAATCTATGTTGTTGGTTCCTGAATATTTGAAGAGATGGCAATTGTCTTGGTAATTGGTAGTGGAGGAAGAGAACATGCCATTTGTTGGAAACTGGCTCAGTCAGAAGAGGTATGATTGTTAAGGTTTTATGTCACACTTTGTCTGTTGTTTTTGTACAGGGTGTTTACGTTAGGCAGTAGCTGTTGGTGTCATTTCTTGCCACTGTCTGTTGTGATTGTGGGCAGTCAGTTGAGTGGGCTACATAATTATGATGAACAGGCCAATAGTCCAATGGGATTTGGCAGCTGATGGTTGTCAGCTGAAATAACTGTTGCTGCCTGACACACTCAATGCAGTAGAGTCTTTGAGAAGCTAATATTTGTTCAAGAAATGGGCCAAATTTTATGGAAACTGAAGGTTCAGTACTGTGTTCACAATAGCCCACCACTCAATCCAATCCTGAGCCAGATGAGGCCAATACACAGCCTCACATCTTGTTTCTGTAATACATACTGCAGTTGTTTTGACATTTGTCTGTGTGTTTAAAATTATACTTATGGAAGTGACTTGATTGTTTTATGTTATAGTAATAAAAAGAACAGATGGATTGGAAAGTGACATATATTTGTGTCAGCTGTTATGATATTAGCCTTCATTACACTTTAGAACTGTGGAAATAATGGCTGAGTTTTAAATCCGTAGGTAATCAGTTCACATACATGCAGTGTTGTGCAACTGGCTTGTGTGATCACAGCAATATAATTGCATGAGAGGGTGTGTGTATGGATCTTAATTTTTCAAGAAGTTGCAGTTGTTTACTGTGCTGTTCTACAACCATCCATGATGCATATAGAGGCATATCTGGTGGAGAAATTTTTTGCCCATACCTATATCACTGTAGGAAGAGGTTAAATGAAATCAGTGTCTTTTTAGTCAGTAAAATCTGCTGGTGGTACAGGTATTAGCTACAGAAACATTTCACGATGTCAAAAAGTTTTAAAATCAGAACAGAATGATACACACAGGGATATAAAAATGTGACCTCTTGAATCCCATTATGCTAAGACAAGCCAACCACTATCTGTGAAACACAAAACAAATTGGGTGTTGTGTTTGATGGATGGTGTTTGGTTTTTGGCTTAGCATTGTAAACACAGTAGGATGAATCACCTTAAGAATCTCATTATGTAGGTGTTTTGGTATTCTTGGGAGATCTGATGTTCTCACAGTGGCAAGTATGAAGACTGCAGACATCTGGAACCTGACACCAAGTAGTCTAGTAGAAATGTACCATTTTGTAGGAACTTGCTGCCTGCTGCATAACTAAACGGTGTGCATAAAAGACATGCATATAAGCACTAGGTGGCGCTCAGCTAGACCAGTAGGATAGGGGAAAAATAGAAACAGGAACAGAAGGTTTGTGGACCTGAAAAGGTTTGTTATTGGAAGGGGGAAGGGAGCAACAACAGCATTCAGGGTAATTGTAAAGTAAGGACACAGTATTAGAAGGTGGTATCTCATAAATGGAATGCCATATTGCTGCAGTTCTTGCACCAATGTAAAGCCGTACACTGACATTTAGTGTCACATCTGAACACTTGCCCCAGTATTTTGCCCATGCATGTTCAACCTGGAAGACACAGACTTGACACTTTTTATTACGAAGTCAGTAGCTACAGCAGCAAAGTGCATCGAATCTGTTGTTCAAGTGTATCAAGTGTTCCAAGTTTTCATCAGTAGTCTCCTCTCTGGCCCAGCCCCACTAAAAGAAATCACATGGTGTGAATATGGGTCTTTGCAGAGGCTACTGCTGGACAGGAAATGGTTGTCAGTCATGATTGAAAAGTAAAGTTTATCCTATAACCTGCCAAGAGAGAGTTAATACATAATGGTACATGGCTCTGTGTCATAGACAGAATGTAATATTGCTGCAATTCGTGCATATTTTGAAGCTTATGCACTGTTACATTATTACGTGTTTTACAGTATGTATCACTTCACAATTAGCATGTACAATATAATGTGACCTCATATTGCAGTCTCTTTACTGTAGTCTGTTTAGGCCTTGGCATTTGGATAATTGAATTATTAATTTCAGGTCAAACAGATATATGTTAGTCCTGGGAATGCTGGCATATCTGAAGTGAATAAAGTGACATGTGTGGCGCTGGATGTCAATGATCATGAGGTATGTGTGAATGTGATATTTGTATGTGTCAGATACACAGTCAGTGTCAAAATGGCAAGTGAAATATTCACTGCAGTGTCTTTTCATTGGCAGTGTCATTTCACCAGTGCTCCATATTCCTTCGTCTATCACTAGTGCTATCTGACCATAGTAGCTGACAGCATGGTTAAATAAAACAATTGGATGGTAAAGCTAGAGTAATGGCATTGCAGAAGAGCTGTTTGTTTTGTGTCTGTCATGTGTAGTTAGAGTGTGTTCTTTCTGCCTAGGCTGTTGCTTCATGGAGTAAAGAAAACGGTGTAAGTCTCGTAGTGGTTGGACCAGAGGATCCCCTGGCCAGTGGGATTGCAGATGTATTGCGTGCCAATGGAGTGAACTGTTTTGGTCCAGGCAAACAGGCTGCTTGTATTGAATCTGATAAACAGTGGGCTAAGAGTTTTATGGACAGACATGCAATTCCAACAGCAAGATGGAGAGCTTTCACATCAGTTGATGAAGCAAAATCATTTATTGAAAGGTACAGCATCTTTTGAGTCCATTGCAGTCTAGTGTCATGATGTAACATTGCAAGACTTGAGGTTCTCGCAGTAGTGTTTTTGGGGTTTCAGGTCCTCCGAGATGTGATGCTCTGTTACTGGGTGAGTGGTTCCCAATGCTTTGAAGGACATAATGCTTTCATCTTTATGGGTCAAGCAGTGGTTTTTGATGTTCTCAAGAAAATGCTTTTTTTCGTGTCATTGTGAACCACTGTCCCAACAACACAGTGTCACACCCTGGAAGATCTGCATCCTTACTTAGATATGCCTGTGGATTTCAGTGGCCACACAGTCATAATGGGGGTACTCTCTCTGGTGGCTTCAATGGTGGGATCATGAGTTTGATCACCATTTGGGGCATGGATGTATGTTTGCATTTTCTGTGTATTTTGGTTGTCCTCTGCAGGTAGAGGAACTGCAGTGGGCTTTGAAGTTCTACCAACTGTCTGAAAGGGATGCATAATTTCAGAAATTAGTTCTGAACTGTAGCATGCCTGAGGGCATCATCAATGGATGCTGAAGAAGAATTGGGTATCTGCAGTAAAATCTCATCTCCTCACAATTGTGAACGCTAAACAAATATAAATATTAGCCTTGTCCAGTTAGATACTCTAAACTGGATTAATAAACCTGAGATTAAGATTTACTAACATCGACTGGGTTGGTTAAGACATGATTATGTGCACGATAAAGATTATATGTTTGTTAATATGTGATTATGTGCATGATGAAGATGATTTTTTGTTAAGTATGATTACATGCATGATGAGGATGATTTGTTTCTTAAGATATGATTATGTGCACGATGAAGATTATTTCTGTGTTAAATATGGTTACATGCATGATGAAGATGATTTGTTTTTAAGATATGATTATGTGCACGATGAATATGGTTTGTTTGTTAAGATATGATTATGTGCATGATAAAGATGATTTGTTGGTTAAGATATGATTGTATGAATGAGGAAGATGATTTGTTTGTTAAGATATGATTATGTGCAAATAAAGATGATTTGTTTGTTAAGATGTAATTGTATGAGTGATGAAGATGATTTGTTTGTTAAGATATGATTATGTGCATGGTGAAGATGATTTGTTTGTTAAGATGTGATTATATGAATGATGAAGATGGTTTGTTTGTTAAGATATGATTAGGTGCATGATAAAGATGATTTGTTTGTTAAGATGTGATTGTATGAATGATGAAGATGGTTTATTTGTTAAGATATGATTATGTGCATGATAAAGATGATTTGTTTGTTAAGATGTGATTGTATGAATGAGGAAGATGATTTGTTTGTTAAGATATGATTATGTGCATGATAAAGATGATTTGTTTGTTAAGATGTGATTGTATGAATGATGAAGATGATTTGTTTGTTAAGATATGATTATGTGCGTGATGAAGATGATTTGTTTGTTAAGTTGTGATTGTGTGAATAATGATGATGATTTGTTGATAAGATGTGATTGTATGAATGATGAAGATGATTTGTTGTTAAGATGTGACTGGGTTCCTTTGTGTCCAGTACAGGGTTTCAGAATTTATCCTGCTTGCAGACAAGCAAGAAAATGGTTTAAGTGTTCAGGACTTTGAACTTGCGTGATCACCCACTTTGATACAGTTGCCTGAACCCTTTGTGACTGGTTTTGTTGGATCAGGATGGGGCTGCATTGCTCACAAATCAGCTGCAAATGTTTTTGTTTTACAAAAAATAAACTTTCGTGCTTTATATTCTTAGGAGGCATTTTAATATTATTGTTAATGGTATTTCATAAGTTTTAGATTGAAAGTGTAGTGCAGTATGCATTACTATGTTAGCAGTATGAATTAACCATGAACATTAAGACTTACTGTACCTTAATCATGAAAAATTTGTATTTATTGATACAAAACCAACAGATTACTAAACAATGTTAATACTTTTAAATTAATATTGTTCTGTGATTTTGTTGGCTTGCATGTGTCTTGTTTACCATACCCTTTCGTGGCTGTTCTGCTCTGCTGTAGAATTGCTTTAGAAAATGTGTTAATTATTTTCTCCCAAGATTATGTTGTATTTGCTACATTAAATAGAAGATATTTGTGTGTGGTATAGAATGTCAGAAAATGAAATTTCAAGTGGCTGGAACTGGAACGCACATAAAATTATTTTGTGCTACTTATTTTTCAGTGCCAGTTACTTGGCATTAGTTGTGAAAGCGAGTGGACTTGCTGCAGGGAAGGGAGTTGTCGTAGCATCCTCACGGTCCGAGGCATGCAGTGCAGTGCACAGCATATTAACAGGACACAAGTTTGGAACTTCTGGAGACACTGTGGTTGTAGAGGAACTGCTAGAAGGAGAAGAAGTATCAGTAAGTGTTCGGTTTGATGCAGTATAAGATTTAAAATTTTGACACTGATGCTGATCAATATTACGGATTTCTGCTCCGAAGGAGGAGGCAGTGCGTTCCGCCAAAATATTCATATCCACCTATAAGACAACATGGCTACATCCACCTTACAGTAGGGAACAAAAAGTTCATTAAAGAGTTATTTAATGATGCTGTCAACTTCTTGGTGTATATAGCATTGATGATGGATGAATGAATGAGTGTGGAGCATTGGTGGAATAATACTGATAGGGCAAAACAGAATTACTCAAATTCTGTCCCAGTGCCATGCTGTCCTCCACAAATTTCTCATGGATGTGCCTGGGACTGTGTCCAGACCCTGTAGTGAGAGGCCATCAGCTATCAAACTCAGCCATGGCATGGCCCCAGAAAACATTATTGTTGATGCTTGTAATGAGATTTGAGATTCTCCTGAGAGAGAATACTAAGATGCCTGTCACAGGACATACCATAAAACTGCAGTCCTGTTATCTGTCATATCTTTTGCCATGCTTTTATTGATGTCATGTGTTACTGACTTGTACGTATTCCACATATAAAGTTCCAGGTGCAAATATTATGGATAACAGCAGGTCATATTAGCGTACTGATTATATGTGTTCAATAAATTCCACAAGAACATGGCTGCAGTCCTGTCTAACTGAACACAGTTGTAAGACATTTTGAACTAAAAGGGCACTGGTTGCCAGAACTTCAGAGCTTGACAGTTTTGGTTTTATGGCTTCAAACAAAAGAGGTGTTGCAAAATTGCGTAGTAAAGACTCTTCATTATTTTTGTAAATGGGTGTATATTAAGATCACAGTCTTTTGGATGAGGTGCCATGCAGTATTGTATGTAACTACCAAAGTATTTGAGGCTGCCTTATTCTATCTTGGAGCCTTGGAGATGGAAGTGGCAGATTTATCCAAAACTTTGGTATCAGTCTAGCACACTACATGGTATTGAATCGTAGGTCATATTGTCTTGTTTATGACCTGTACAGTGCCCTTGTTGTGATTTGACTTTAGGTCCTTGCATTTGTGGATGGATCGACAATATGTACAATGCTTCCATCGCAAGATCACAAACGTCATATGGATGGTGATGCTGGTGCCAATACAGGGGGCATGGGTGCATACTGTCCATGTCCGCTGATTACAGAGTCTGATCTAGCTTTGGTCACAGAGACAGTCCTCCAAAAAGCAGTTGATGGGCTGAAGATGGAGGGAATTCCATTCACAGGTAAGACACTGAACTTGCAAAGGGTAACATTATTCATCCAGTATGTCATAAAAATGTGTTCTGTTTTAGCCTCACATCTGTAAGAAAAATTGAATAAATTTAATCACATTTCTACTAGAAGATCCCAGCCTTTTGGGATGTAACACTGTGTTATTAGGTGAGTAGTTACTGACATTTTGAAGAATCACAGTGGTTTCATCTTCAATGCTGAGTTCTCATCAAGTGACACCGTCTCATTCCAGAAGTCTGGACCAGAAGATCACTAACACACTGCCATGCCAACAATCCTCATACAGTTGAATTCCTTTAATTCAGCACCCACAAGATCAGACAGGTGCCAGATTATCAGATACTCTGGATTATCAGACAGACCTGTACTGACTGAGGTTCCTATGGGTAGTTTTTTGTTACTGCTCCTGTACTTTGGCTGCACAACTAATCAGAGAAGTATTCCATTTGGATATTTCCTTCAGCTGCTGTTTCTTTAAGATTTTGCATCCAGCCCTCAGAGAATGTGCACTTGTTAGTCAGTTTCATTTAATCATAAAAAGACTCAGCTTTTTCAACTATCACAG
Source organism: Coptotermes formosanus (assembly GCA_013340265.1). Taxonomy (NCBI): domain Eukaryota; kingdom Metazoa; phylum Arthropoda; class Insecta; order Blattodea; family Rhinotermitidae; genus Coptotermes; species Coptotermes formosanus. The sequence continues at coordinate 447,862 of BLKM01010390.1, read as the reverse complement.
GCCCAGTCACAGGTCTTCCTTCAGAACACATTGCTGTAAACCACTTGTACATCAGCCCGTTCAGTTGTGCTAATTTAGGCTCTTGCAATGTCTGTCACTTTAAAGGTCCTTCACACTTCCACTTGATGTCATAAACAACTGTATGTACTTGGTTCTTCTGTTCCTTTACATCATAGATGGTTTACAGTGCAATGTTCTATGATGCCATAAACTCTCTTCAGCTTTAACTACTTTCAAGCCTCCCAATTATTTGAAAGTTTCTGAAGAACTGTTAAACTTACATGTTTTCTCTTGCCAGCAGTACCTTGCTGACTTACCTTTTGAAGCCATGGTAATACGGTGCTGGGCTCAATAAGGTCCGTCTAACCCCAGATAAAGTCAGGAATTCAGTGCACACAGTGGAAGTTACAGACAATGGAACTTTTGGTCTTGGGACTACATTCTTCAGGTTCTGAACTATCAGGAGTGCCAATTGTCAGGTGCTGGATTAAAGGAATTCTACTGTATTTTCATATGTGCTGATGGTTAAGTATTTATGGTGTTGCAACATGATAAATTACATCAAAGCAATAATTAATCCTATACATTAAATTGTGGAGGCATATTCAGTAAAAATAAAATATGATGACAATGTTGATTTATTATGCAAAATCTCAAGTACTATAAAAAAAGACAGACGCTGTATTATAAGGTTGTAAGGATTTATTCTACATACCATACACATTCACTGTATGAAGAATTCATAATGTATATTTCTTGACTTATAACCAACATGTGGACCAAGTCTCTTCAATTTCTTAAGTCATATGTTTGGAGCAATATATTTTAAATTTATATTTGTTTTAGGAGTTTTATATGCTGGTCTCATGTTAACAAAGGATGGCCCCAAAGTCTTGGAATTCAACTGCAGATTTGGTGATCCAGAGACACAAGTAATCCTGGCCTTGCTTGAGTCAGATCTATACACAGTTATGTTGGTAAGAAATTTAACATAAGGGATAGATAATAGTGCCTAGGCTATGGGCTGGACAGTCCGGGGTTTGATTCCCTGCATGGGCAAGGAGGTTTTTTCTCTCTCTCTGTCTCTCCAAAACATCCAGACTAGATCTGGGGGCCTACCTACCCTCCTAATCAGTGGCTACTTATGGTTCTTTCCCCAGTGATAAAGCAGCAGTGTATGAAGATAACCACTAATCTCCATCTAGTGCTAAAGTTAAAAATTAGTGCAGCTATATCTCTGCTCCTTCTGTATGTCTTGATGGCATGTAGAGGGACAACTTTACCTTTCCAGATTAAGGTATGAGAGCCATAAGGGATGTCATGTCATACAGCTTCACAGACAAGTAGAAACATTGCAGAGGAGTCTGTTCCCTCCTTATAATGAGGATGGAACGGTCCGGTGTGTCCAGCATCCTGGTGCCTGTACACGAAAGAGGTTGATTCAGCAAGTTATGTGAGAAGTCATTACAGTGTTAAATGTAGCTCATGAATGGCACTGAAGTGTCATTCTTTCTGGACATAATTCTCATGAACATTGATGCATTCTCCCATCTTGGCACAAGATTAAAAATTCTGTCTGGGTAGAAATAGGGCTGGTGCATTCCCAAATGTTTGTGAACAGCCATTTCCTCTTCCTCATTATCGTGAAATTGGCAGTCTTCCAAGTGTGGCTTCAGCAGCTCAAATCATTTCTTACATGCTTGATGCCTTCACGTCCGTCCCTGATGTGCTGGGCTGACCTGTGTGCTTATCCCGATGGATGTCTATTCAGCTGTCGTCAAACTTTTCGCACCATTTGCTAACATGCTGCACTCTTATTTTGCCATCATCATATACGTCTGCGTACGGAGAATAAGTTTTGTTGGACAAAACATATTTCACCCAAAAAGCAAAATCACACTACAAATGCTGTTGCAGTACAATGTTCCCATTGTCATTGGCCCTTGGACATCAAATTTACCCCTGAATAACATCTGATTGACTCTTACACCATCTGTTGTATGTTACTCCTACCAGAAGTGTTGCATCCTACTGGAAAATAAAATACTTGATTAGAGTTTTTGACACGTGCCTTATATTTTAATATTCACCACCATAAGAGCTTCCAGACCTTTATGGACAGTTTGTTGTTAGTATTCTGTGACATTTTTTCCATTATTATGAGACAGTTTACTGGAATGTGCTGGAGGCTGTTAACCAGTATACTCCTACCACTGTTCAGAATATTTCTCATGTATTGCCAGATGTCTTTACTGCAGTCCTAGCTGCATCAGGCATACATTTTGAAGATGTTGTGTACTTCAGTTGCCTCAAGAATTTCTTTGTCAAGAGCACTTAGTGAAGTAAAAAAATTAATGCCATATATGGAGACAATCATTGTCTGTCCATCTGTGACCAAACCATTTGTTTAATTTTCATGAAATTCAGTGTAAGATTTCTTTCCAAAAACTTGTCAAGCAGGCACTAGTCTCATGAAAATCAACTCATTGACAGTCATACTTTGATTAAAGGTGTAAATGAACTTCCACCCCTACTTCTGTATTTCGTGGCCAACTTTGATGCAATTTGGTAACAAATTTTGCCCTGTGTTCTATATTTTTAGTCTGATGTGCATGAAATTTGGTACATGAGATGTTCACAACAATTTGTTGAGTGATAGCGAGTTTTGTGGCAATTAGCGCAATGACAGTCACACATGGATCTGTGTGTACTTCCAATATTTCTTGTCCAGTTTGCATGAAATTCAATATTAGGGTTCTGCACATGATGCTGTTGAGTATCTTTGAGTTTCATGAAAATTGGCACATAAAACGCCATTCTTTTGTTGCACACATAGATGAAATTACATTTAGACACATACCATGAAACTGTATGGCATTTGGGTAGTAAAGAATGCCTTGGTAAATTCTTTGTGCTACGTGATGGAGTACACCATATGCAGTGTTGTTTCATATCATCATGTAGAAAATCAACATTTTGTGTTCTAGGCTTGCTGTAAAGGTGAGCTACGAAAGCAAGCACTGCAGTGGAAAAAAAATGCATATGCTGTTGGTGTAGTGATGGCAAGCAGAGGCTATCCTGAATCATCATCCAAAGGCAATGTCATAACAGGTAAACTGAAGTGTCTTGTTAATCATGGTCAGTCCATGTGGGATATTTGGTGGTCAAAGTGGCACTGGGACAGGTTCTTCTCTTAGTATTTCAGGTTTATCTGCTTAATATTGTTCCACCAATGCTCCATAATCATTTTCTTGCACTAGATGCTATATAATATTAGAAACTGACAGCCTCATTCAAGGATGTGTTTTAGGAATGTAACTGAGCTCATAATACAAGCTCTGATTTTTATGTGAGTTGTCCATCAAGATGCTGGTATTTCGTTCAGCCATGCACAGATGGTGCCAGACTACACATCTGTAAATACTGGAAACACAGTTTAAATCTTCAGTTTTGGTCACATGGCTAAAGTCGTGGCATCAGCTGTTACAGATGTGCCTGAAGTGATGCTGTTCCACAGTGGCAGTGTGGAGTGTGTTGCTGTGGCGCTTTTTGGTTGTGGTTGAGACGGGGAATGGGTTTTTATTTTTTTTTTATGGGATTGCTCCCATGAAACGCCATGGCCCTGACCCTTGTGTACATGCGTATATTTCTCTGTCATGAGCATACCTTTATGTCTTTTCAACTCTTTTCTCTTTCCCCTGTCTCTTGTGTCACACATGAAGTAACATTTTTCATGAAGTGTGTGTGTTATATTGTTCAATGATTTTCTTACAAATTTTGCTGTATTGATTATGTCTTTTCTTTGCAGGATGGGTTTTATTGCATTGAACTGTTACTGTCATTGCAGTGGTTTTCATTACAGTACAACATTTTTCCATGAAAATATATCAAAGTTGTTGAAGGCCCAGAAAAAAAAATTTACTGAAATTTTGGTATTCTGGTGTTCACTAAAATGAGATTTCAGTGTGTATGTTGGGACATTGACAAGGGAAGTAACTGGGGAATAGATATTTCTGGTATTTGGTACTATAAGTAGAAATGTCCTTGTGCATCACGTGTATTCAGATTTATGGTTTTTATTTGTTGAAGGTCATGATGTCATTTCAAGATGGCCTGAACATCTGTTGTTTCACAATGGAACGGCTGTGTCATCTAATGGAGATGTGGTTACAAATGGTGGTAGAGTACTGACAGTTGTTGCCTTAGCAAGTGAGCTGATGTTAGCAGCTGCAAAAGCAACCACAGCTTGTGGAAAAATTTGTTTTGAAGGCGCTCAATACAGGACAGACATATCTCATAAAGGAATAGCAAGGTGAGTTCATTATTTAGACATAATTGTACTCAGGAGCCCGTACTAAGAAAGAGAAGAAAGTGAACTACAAGTATCGTATTTTATCAAATATAGTGCACATTCTTTCAAAGAAAAATGACAATTTTAACGTAAGTCACTTGTGGCTGTAGTCTGCAGTGCTGGAATTAATGTGAGTCTGCAATGTAGTTTATGGATGCATGGCATTATAGATAGTGAAAAACTGAATATAATTCAAGGGCCAGAATGAATCAGATATCACACTGTTGGTAGGAACTATGGTATTAACATCTGAAGTAGAATGAAGGGCTTCCCAGTACACTGTCTAAGTGTCAGGTCTAATGTGTTGTATTAGTAAGGGGTTCAAATTCTTTTTCAAGGAACCATTTCTGTTGAAGACTCAAGCCCTGTGTAATATCTCACTGTGTTGTTAGGTGAGTGGTTCCCAGTGTTTCAAAGGCTTGTGGTTCCTTCATCTTCAGAGTCAGAGGGTCCCACAAGAAATGTCAGGAACTAGTTCGAAATGACACATCATCACTTCCCAGAAGACTTTGCATTCTTGGCACCACCACTGTGAGAACCTCAAATCTCGCAAAAGTTTACGTGTTTGGAGCAACAAGTGCCTCCTAGTGGCAGGGTGTCATTTGTGAAATACAAAGCAGTAAAAAAATAAACTGTCACTGTCAAACTTCAGAACTCTGTACAGTTACACTTCAGCATATATACTTTGGAACCTGTAGCTTGTTCAGAACACACAGAGCACAGTATGTGATTGCCTTGCAGATCATTGCTTCAGAAAGGCAGTCTGTCCTACAAGGCTAGTGGTGTCGATATTGCAGCAGGAGATGATTTGATTAGCAGAATTAAACGTGCAGTAGCTTGGACAAACCGTAACGGAGTGGTTGGTTCAATTGGTGGCTTTGGAGGCTTGTTTGACACTAAAGCTGCTGGCTACATGGACCCTGTTCTTGTCGCAGGCACTGATGGTGTTGGAACAAAATTGAAGGTAAACTCTGTGTGTGTGTGTGTGTGTGTGTGTGTGTGTGTGTGTGCACCCTCGCGCATGTTGGACAGAAAATACTTTTCTTGTTGTTCCTTTTCTAATGCACAGTAGCATTTTGATCTAACAAGTACAGCCTGTGACAAGAAGGTCATTATTATGAGCATTGTGTCACACACTGTCATTTCATTCGTGTTAACCCACTGGAACTGCAGATTTTGATCAGAGGAAATTATGGCAGTCAGTCAAATGAACACTTTAAAGGTGCAAATGTACTGAGACCCTACTGTGTGCAAGTGTAGGCGCAGCAAGCCATTGATGCGGGTTAGAAGCATGTACTGTGCATGCTAGATGTGGCAGTGTGTTGCACAATGACAGAGCTGTACCAAACCTATTGGCAGTTAATTGGCTGTTAAAAAGCTTTAAGATTTTATATAACTCAGCTACATACCTTAGGAGTGAGAATGCTGTACTGCTGCCAAGATGCATTACAGACACTAATACTATAAAAGTGTATGTTACTGAGGCATCCTGAGATAGGAGACATAATAAACATCAGCGACGTTTCAGGGGAAAGGCTGAAATTATGCAGTGACTGAGCAGATGGAATATTTTCATAAGCCAGTTCTTTGTCCCTCCAAATATTATATGGAACTGTTTGTAGGCCAAAGCCATTGGCTTAAGCGTAGCAACTTTCCTTGGTTTTAATAACAGTACTATTTCAAAATTTCTGCTGTAGTTAGTGCTTTTCTCTGGTATTTGGAAGAATGGGAACATAACATTTGGTGATGCTAGAGCAATTGCCAATATATTTTCAGATTGCCCAGGCCTGTGGAGTGCACTCAACAGTTGGCATTGACTTGGTAGCTATGTGTGTCAATGATGTCTTGGCCCATGGAGCAGAGCCACTGTTTTTCCTTGATTATTTTGCTTGTGGAGTCCTAAACGTGGATGTTGCAGGCAAAGTTATAGCAGGAGTGGCTGAAGGCTGTCAGAGAGCAGGCTGTGCTCTGGTTGGTAAGTTATAGTAGGAGTTATAGCATGTCTTCTCCTACAGTGAAGATGGAGGCAGCAGGTTGTTCCAAAATGTTGGTACATGTTTTCCACTTTACATATTTTTACATCTGGGAAGATCACCGTATTAATAAATCTTTATTGTAATATACATTGTGTTTTTCAGGCATAGCACATTGCTTCTGGAAGCTGGGATAGCTCAGTTTGTACAGGAACTAGGCAATGGACTGGACAGTCCAGGGTTCGATTCCTGGCTGGGGCTGGAGATTTTCTCTTTTCTGAAACTTACAGGCTGGCACTGGGACCCACCCAGCCTCCTATTCAGTGCTTTCCCCATGGCATACAGTGGTCAGTTAGTGAAGTTGACAACATGCCTCCATTTAGTGCCAAGGTTAAGAATGTATGGAACTATACATCTGCTGCCCCTAATGCCTTGATGACATGCATGGACTCAACTTTACTATTACCTCTATGTGGCCATTTGTGTGTACATACAACTGAAACTGTAATATATGATGAACTGTGTTTGTTGAAGGTGGTGAAACAGCGGAGATGCCTGGGATGTATGCAGCGGATGACTATGACTTGGCAGGTTTCGCAGTCGGTGCAGCTGAGCGATCGAAACTGCTTCCAAGAGTAGATGATATTCAAGCAGGGGATGTAGTCATTGCCTTGGCATCTAGTGGTGTTCATAGCAATGGTTTCAGTCTCATTCGCAAGATAGTGGAGAGGTCTGGTGTTCAGTACTCTGATGTGGCACCATTCAGCACTTCAGGAAGATCTTTCGGTAATTTATTTAGTTACGAGGGGAGAAATGTTATATAAGACTACCATTGAATTTTGTATTTGCACAAAAATTATTAATCTGTTTTGACCCTTACACTACCAATAAAAATTCCAAGTGACTGATATGTGTCAGTCCTCCCAATCATTTTCTTTCATTCACAGGTGAAGAATTTCTAACGCCAACAAAGATCTACGTCAAAAGCTTGCTGCCAGCTCTGCAGAGTGGAAAAGTTAAAGCAATGGCACATATCACAGGTGGAGGACTTACGGAAAATATTCCCCGAATTCTACCAAAAGGCTATGAGGTTCAAATTGATGCTACAAAATGGACAGTACCATCGGTGTTTGGATGGCTGGCAGCTGCAGGTACATTTATATACACTGTGCATCATACTGTCACAGAAACAAGGTGAATGGGGTGGACAGGGCATGTGACATGTATGGAGAAGAAGAGAAATACATAAAGGGTCTTGGTGGGGAAACCTCCAGGAATGAGACCACTTGGAAGACCTGGGCACAGGTGGTGAAATAATATTAAAATGGATCTTAACAAAATTGGATGAGTGGGTGTGGAGTGGATTCAGATGGCTCAGGACAGGGGCAAGTGGCTGGCTGCTGTGAACATGGTAATGAACCTTCAGGTTCCATAAAATGTGCGGAATTTCTACATTATCTGAGGAACAGTTAGTGTCTCAAGAAGGACTCTGCTCCATGGGGTTTGTTTCTTGGTTTGTTTGTTAGTGAGTTATCATACATCCTGCTAGTATTGTCTGTTTCTTCTTTATGCAGGAGGCGTAAGTGCACCTGAACTGCTCAAAACATTTAACTGTGGCATTGGAGCCATCATTATTGTCAGTGCCTCAGACACAGAGTCTGTCCTTCAGTTGATTACACATGACGCACCACATACTATTGGAACAGTGGAGATACAGACGGGAGAAGGTGGGTGGCATAGGCCTGCCTACAGGCATGTTGTATCTGTAACTGGTCATTATAACTGTTGGTGAGACAGCACAGAATTTTTCATGTGTTGTGGAATTTGCCCTTCGTTTTGCTCATGTACTGTACCTAATGTGTTCAGTGTTCTTTCATTTTGGTATTAACACTGGATATTCCCAGTATTTAGTGCCAAAATGAGTGGAACCGTACCTTTACTCCCCTCCACATGCCTTCATGGCACGTGCAGGAACAACACAACTTTTACCTTTCTATTCCATGTTACCATGCATTTGTTGTCGCTGCTGAATGGCCGGCTTGTCTTAAGCTTCTGCTCTTAAGAACATCCACACTTCTGTAGAGCTAACTGTACAACCCAAAATTAAACCAGAAATTATGACAACTCAGATTTTATGGTCAAGCTGAGTTTCAGTTGCATTTTTGTTACTTTCCCATAGATTCAATTACATGTGCAAACAGATGTGACAGGTATATATATCACTGTGCACATTTGAAGCGATGTAGAGGAAGCAGAAGTGTAGTTCCATTCATTTTAGGTGCATTTGCACGAGTCGTGAGAAGTGCCTACTAGCTATGTCATGTCTGTCCATCAGTTTGTCTGTATGCATCAACTCAGCTCCCACAGGGCGGATTTCCATGAAATTTGATACTGAGGGACTCGCATGTCGCGAAAATACCAATTTGGCAAAAATCATACAGAAGTTTCAGGCACTTCACATGTAGGCCTAAGTCTGTTTTATTGTTGCCAGTGACATTAAATCAGCATAAAACACTCTGTTCGATTGTAGTGGTGTGAGGCTGTTAGGCTTGCTGCTGAGGCATTGTGTTCCTTAAAAAGTCAGGAATCACTCACCCAACAACACAGCATCACATCCCAGAAGACTTGAATATTCTGTTTGTGGATATCTTCATAGTGTTATGTCTTGCATGTTGTACAGCTTAATCATTCATCGTACTTCTCTTTCAGGTGCAAGTCAAGTCAGAGTTAAGAATTTTATCTCTGTAATGGAAAGAGTCATGAGACTGTATGTCCATTCAGCCATGAGGGTGCACACTCACAACAGAAAGCGAGTGGCTGTTCTTATTTCTGGAGATGGCTCAAATCTGCAGGTGTGTTGTGTTGATGCCTGACACTTCCAGGAGCATGTTGTAAAGAGTTTTCAGAACTAAAGATGACTTACTTTCATTTTCTTTGTATCCATGAATTTGTTGAAAACTTATTCAGTAGGGTCTTGGTGTTTGTGATTGCACTTCGTGGAAACATAAAATATATTAAGTGATTGAAGGAAGTCTCATTCCATAGAGCATGAAAGCGGTCGTCATATAATGAAAGACAGAATTTGATTAAGCTGAGTGTAATCTGCACAATAGCATGAGAGCTGGGGAATCTGATTCACCAGCCATGTGGTCTCATTCCAGTTTGTTGGAACCTGTCACGAGAGGTCGAAACAGTGGTATTAAAATGGGTGGCCACAGAACGTCAGAACTCCAAACATCAAGACATTAATGTATATGTAACACATAATTTGAAAGCAAATGTCTAACATGTTCCTTGATGACGTACTTCCTGTGAATACCAATAAATGTATAATATTTTGCAGTCTCTTATTGATGCCACAACAGACCCAAGCAGAAGAACAGGAGCACAGATTGTGCTTGTAATCTCCAACAAGCCTGGAGTGTATGGACTGATACGAGCACAGCATGCCAACATTCCTACGAAGGTAAATGTGATGTGCAGGTGTTGGGGTCTCCACTAACTTCACAGAGTCACACCAATAGCGACTCAGACAACGTAGTGTTACACAGATACATGTAGAGTGAAGAAATTCAGTAAAAGTCGCAATTTTTAGCACCTCCAGGGTCAGAGGGTTGTTAAATATCACAACTTTCCCAGATATTAGTTTGTTGTACATAACCTTTATCTTAGTGTACCTTGCAATGTCATGGACAGACCAAACCATTTATCACTTGATATCCTGTCCTGTTTTCATTGCTGCACTTTCTTTTCCCTTTCCAGCTGTACTTCTGTGTGTGCATGTGTGTGTGTGTGCGTGCGCGTGTAAAATACCTATGTGACCTCAATAATTAATGGTTGAACTTATGAAACTGGTGCTGGCTGCTGCCAGTTGATGGAATGGTGTAATATAATGTAATGTAATGTCTTTTAGTTTGTGCTGAATAGACCTTTCCGGATCATTCGGCACCAGACATCATAGCGTTTACTGTACATTCGACTTTATAAATCAGAGGTCTGAAACACATGGCCCACCAGTTTATTTTATATGGCCCTCTCACTGGTCTTATTCCAATTATTGGAGCTGGCCCAATTTGATGTCTTTCTTTTTTTAACTGCAGTGTTCAGTGAAGCTGTCAATTGCTAAGACTGTATACTGTCGGTGATGAGTGAATGAGTGTCATGCATTGGTGGGATGATACTAAGGGCAGAAAATAGAAGCACTGGGAGAAAAACCGGACCCAGTGCCACTTTGTTGACCACAAAGCCCACATTAATTGGCCTCGGTTTGAATAGCTCACTGCTGAAGAATTTTTGAATTCAGAATGTTTTTTGTCACAGGTTTTAAGGCTCAACAAGCTTTGCTATCCCTGGAAGATAACATACATCATGTGTCTGCACAGAGCCAATATGCCAAACGCTGCAAATTCAGTAATTAAAATACATTTCGATTTTGTTATTATAAGTGTGAAGTATTCATAATAGTGTGTTTAATTTTAATTGAAATGCTTACTCTTTTACTGCTTATTGAAATGCTTACTCTTTTACTGCTTAAAGTGACATGCAGCCAACCTTAAGTTCCACAATATCTGTTTGATCTGTGTGCTATTTGAGTTTTACACCCCTGACCCAGTGGCACCATTACTGTAAAGACTTCAACTTCAACTTTCATAGCATTCCAAAAGATCCATATGCAAGAGTTCATCCACTGGATATAGAAGTAGTTAAGAATAAAGAATAAATAAGTCAACTCCACGTAACTGAAAGCCAGTCCTAAAGATAACACAGTCAAAATAATTAATAAAAATAGTACAAAATTAGAAAAGAAATTACAGTTAAATAAGTAAATACAAATGGGTATGAATACAAAAACAAGTAAATTACAGCATGGTATGCAAACAAGCATGTGAATTTTTACAGGCAGCAGATAAGTTTAAAACTAATGAAAGGTAAAAACATACTGTACAATAAAAGTATAAAAAGGTTTATGTAATTGTACAATGTAAGGAGAAGGATAATATAACACAATAAAGTAAGACATTACTGGTTGCTAAAAAATTCATCTGAAGTGTAAAATGAGTGTGCATAGAGAAAGCGCTTTAAAGCAATTTTAAACGTATTAGGTTTGCTGGAGATATCCGTAATTGCCTTGCGAAGAGCAGTGAATAGTTTGGTTCCTGAATAATAAACTCCCTTCTGATACATGGGCAAAGTTACCCGTGGCAAATGTGAATCATTTCTGTGTCTGGTATTGTTGCTGTGTTATGCATTGTCTGAAACGAAATAATCCCTCTTATTAACAGCAAACAGTAATAATGAGAATATGTACTGTGATGGCATTGGCTCAATTACTGTAAAGATGGGCTGGGCAGGTTATTAAATGGATAAGGTGGACATAAATATTGACTCAGGAGCAGAGCTGTGTTGTGAGGAGAAGGTAAAATGACTGGATATGCTGAGATAGCTGACAGTTGTTGAATGAAAGTGGTTGGGACCAAATCTTGAATAAAACTGTTGAATCAGAAGTGTCTAAAACAGTGAGAAATAATGGTTGTGAATTAAGGGTATGGTCCTTTGGGATGTGATGCAGTGTAGTCTGGTAGATAGATGCTGCTTCTGTCTTCAGTGTAGAAATGAGGAGTGAAGATGGAAGGAGCAGTCTTCTCTGACACATTGACCAAAGTACATGACATCATGTGCCAAGAGACTGTGACCTGTGACTGCTGAGGGCTTTATACAGTGAAACCTGGATTTTATGTTCCTCAAATCTGTATTCCTCTTGATTATGTGCACTTTTTTGTTGGTTCTACCAAAACTTCCATAAGAACATTAAATTTTCCTTGAACACACGTTTGTGCTGCTACTCAGTTTCATTATTATGTATTCAAATTGATCCTAAATTGGTGTGTTGCTGTAGTTTTAAGTACTTTCAATTGGAGATCAGGAAACAAGTGTCATTTTCAGTTACAATTTTTTGCCTCTGTTGTCTTAATGTCATATGCACCATGCATTGTAGACAGTGGTGTAACTCAGCTCAGTTGCTGACACTGGTCTGTTTTTACAACACAGTGGCAAAGGTTGGACCAGTGGTGATAGCTCAATCAGGTTACTCCACTGTACACAATGCATTATGCACAAAAATGTCCACCACATGCATGCAATGAACACATAATGGCTGCCCTCAGCAGTATTGAGAATGATGTGCACAGGGTTCAGCAGAAAGTAAATAAGCAGGAGTGAGGGAACTAGATCACATTTTTAATGTTTAATTTTCATTGATTCTACATACATTTTAGATGGTTGCTTCAGAAATATAAAGTCCAGGTTTCACCATAGTTGTAAATTTTTCAGTACATGTGACTGAGTTTCCAAAATGATGACGAAATGTTTATTCTCCCAACAGGTGATACCCCATACAGCATACAAGTCACGTCTTGAATTTGATATGGCTATACACTCTGAATTAGTGGCATCTGGAGTGGAAATAGTGTGTTTGGCTGGTTTCATGAGAATCGTGACTGGTGAGTTCGTGAGGTTGTGGCGGGGTCGACTCATTAACATCCATCCAGCTCTGCTGCCGCTGTTCAAAGGAACTCATGCTCATAGACAGGCACTGGAAGCTGGTGTCCGGATCACTGGATGTACAGCGCACTTTGTAGAGGTAATGCCACATTCACAGTTATCTCAAATTGTTAGATGTACAGCATACTTTGTGCAGGTAATGTAACCTTCAGTTATCTGAAATAACTGCAGATCCACATTCAGTGTCAACAGTGTATATTCTGTGTGGGTTCCTTGGCAAGTGCCATGTCCATAGTGGCATTAGACATTCTGTACAAAGTGGCTTCTGAGCAAGGATGAGTTCCATGAAGACCTGCGTAGTGGCATTCATACTTTGGTTGAGAGCATAAATGAGTTTCTGCCTTTAAGTTGCATATTCCATGACTGATCTCAGTGAAATTTGATATAGAACATCTCCATGTAGCACATGTCAGCATTTGAGTTTTGTGAAAACTGGTACATTCAAAGCCATACTTTATTATAACCTGAGCCCACATTTTCTGTTTTTCATTTGATTTGGGTAAAATTGCAAATGGAAGATCACAATACAATGCTTATTGAGCAACTGTGAGTTTTGTTCAAATCTGTACAGTCAGAGGTGTACTTTACTTACAGGTGTAAATGAAATTTTGCCCAAATTTCTCATATTTTTGCCCAATTTGCATAAAATTTATTACAGGGGTGTCCACAAAACTTCATTGAAGAATCATCACTTTTATGAAAGTCACTGCTGAGAAAGCCTTTACTTAGGAGCGAACATAAATTTCTGTCTGTGCTTTAAATGTTCACTGTCTGATTTGGATGAAATTTGGTACAAGAGGTTGAATATCATGCTGTTGAGCATTTTTCATGAAAGCCAACACTGCCAGGGCCATATTTTTTTATGGGCATAAATGAAATGACATGTATGCCTGTACCATGAGGACACAACGGGTGCTGAAACGTTGCCAAGTCACACAGCATCATACCCCAGAAGAGTGGAATCCTCAAACCATATAATATTTTGAATCTCTTACCACATGGTAAAGTCCATGCACTGTGTCATGGAGTCCACCATGTGCAGCCTTGTTTATCTTTGTGTCTTTTCCTCGCTTAAAAGTCAAAAACTGTTTTGTTGTGTATTTACAGGAGGATGTTGATGCTGGGGCCATACTAGTGCAGGAATCAGTACAAATTGAACTGGGAGATACTGAGGAAACTCTTCAGGAGCGTGTCAAACTGACTGAACACAAGGTGTTCCCTAAAGCTCTTACACTGGTAGCCACAGGAAAAGTTTCTCTTGATGAATTTGGAAAACTGGTATGGAAGCAGTGACTGTCAGGGTGCACTGAACAGTTACTGGTCCTGCTGCCTGAGTGTTGCACTTTGCCAGTACTGATGCAGCTAGTTAAGCCAACTTTCTTGTTGTCTTGTGTTCCTTAAGGTTTTGGAATGAAATTTAAACTTGTCATATTTTCGTGACCTTTTTTTTTTTTTTTCAGCGTTGTTATGACCAATACTCTGAGGTCAGTCACAAAGACTGAAGAGCATCAGCTTAACTAGTCTGTATGATCAAGTTTGGAAGCCATGTTACACATTTCACACTGGCCTGTTTTCTGTCCTGTTACTTCATTCTTATAAAATTACTGATTGAAAATAACATGTAATGAGTATGTGGCTGTGTACAGCAGTAACCAGATTACTTGCTGGCCAGGCTCCCCGACACTGCACATAGCTGCAGTCAGTCAGCATGGCATGGCCACTGCTAGGCTCACCCGGGTATGTATGGCCAGGCAGCATTATGCCTCCTTCAAAAACATTAACCTTGTTGTAAGTACATTCGTAGCTTCAGTGACTGTGGATGTTTTTGGAACTGGAAGAAGGTGCTTGAAGGTGTGTTCTCAGTTCTTCCCCTCTTACCAGCATGTCTCTTCATGCCCACGCCAACAATTACCCCGTAATCTGATCACTACTATAATTCAAGTTGAGTTGTCAGATGACCCACAGCTACTTTTTATCACACTACCCTGAGAAGGGACATGTCTCTTTTCTTGTATTATCATGTACATAAACACACAAACTTGAATTAAAACAGACTGTGACAGTTCAAGTGTCACAACAGCAGTGATAAGCTGAAATTCCATTCACAAAGAATTTAAGAACAGGTTAAATTTTCAGTATGCTTCCTACCATTCAATACAGAATCTTTTTCCCTAGTCTCCCACATTAAGGGAAGGACAGGAATTGAGAACTTTGAAGAATGTGGTGCCGACAATAGTATTTGGACCTAAGAGGGAGGACAGGAAAAGAACTGCATAATGAGGAGGTCTGTGATTTTTACTGTTCATCACATGTTATTAGGGTGATCAGATCAAGACGATGAGATGGAGGGACATGTATCACACATAGTAAAGATTAAAAATATGTACAAACTTGTAGCCATGAAACCTGAAGGGACTAGATCACTTGGTG
Source organism: Coptotermes formosanus (assembly GCA_013340265.1). Lineage (NCBI taxonomy): Eukaryota > Metazoa > Arthropoda > Insecta > Blattodea > Rhinotermitidae > Coptotermes > Coptotermes formosanus. Next base: position 432,547 of record BLKM01010390.1, on the reverse strand, counting down.
GGAGACCTAGGGGTACGGTAAATGGTACATTTAAAATGCATCAGAGAGTCAGGTAAGGAGGTGTGAAGTGGATTCATGTGGCAATATGTAGAAAGCAGTGATAGGCTCTTCTGAATAATAATTAACTTGTAGAGTCCATAAAGGTGGAATTTCTTGGTTAGCTGAGCAGCAGTCAGCTTCTCAGTAACTCTGCTGTGTGGAGTCTCTCAGATAAGTGCGGCATCAGAACTGTGACATTGTGTTGAGATCTTCATGCCTCTGTGAGGTGTTCAGTTCCAAACAGTGAACTAGTGCAGTCGTCTGTACAGGTGCTTACCTTTTATAAACAAAATCTTTCAAAGTTTTTTGGTGCCTTTCCTAAGCGATATCATGAGGATACTTTTTATGGGACCCTGTCACAACTCCTCAGTCTTCCTCAAAGTTTTGACCAATTTTTTACAATGTTACACATAATATATAGATTGTAGGCATGCTACATCTTTTTTTCTACATGTGGTATTTGATACATTTGTATGTATATCCATGTCACACTTGGTGACATTTCTTCATATCATTTATTGATGTATGTACGATGTGTCAGTAAAGTAATGGCTCAGAAATTCAGACATTCATATTGCCTAGTAGCCAACAACATACTAATTTTCTTCCTGCCATCAGCAAGGTCCTAATAATTTATGAACCCTCCCAATCAGGATGAAACACTTTGCATATGTCTTATTCAGATACAGTACTGTGTACCAAACTGCCACTCAGTCTTCATGTTTAAATACAGTTGATGACTGCAAAGTAACACATGTCAGTTCTGAAAGGTTGGCATACCTGTCAGATGCTGTATATGTTTGAATGCGACAGTCTGGACGCAGATTCATGGGGATGCATGGATGCACAGTTATAAGGCCACTCCATTCTTTTGCACTCGCTTTTTTATACAGTGCCTATAGACAGAAAAACTCTCCTATGAAGGAATACACACAGGATGTTAACACATTTCCATTTCAGACAGGTTTCTCTTTAATGTGGGAACTCATTTCAACATAAGAAATGTAGCGCAGTGTAACTGGTGCGAAACAGAACAATATGTAAGGCCCTTATGATGTCAGGGGAACCATCCCATTAACTTAACATTTTTTGCAATATTCTCACAGCAGTTTTGATGAATAATCAAGTTTTCTGGGACATAACACTGTCACCGGGTGAGTAGCTCTCAATGTTTGCAAGGAACACAGTGTGTTTGAAACATCTGGAACTATGCACCCAGTGACAGTGTCACATCCCAAAAGAACTTAATCTTCTTAACATCTCCTCACAAAACACCACCCAAGAATTGCAATATTTGAGGTTTTTGCAGCAGGTTATGAAGATTCGAGTCTTATAGTTATGATTCTGTGTTGTTGGGAGAGTTATTCCTGATGTTTTGAAGAATCCTAGCACCCAGTGATGTGACATCACAGTAGGCCGCGCTCTTCAACAGCCTAGAAACTGAAGTAACACCAACAGGTCCACAAAATAAGTGGCACTCCATTTTACATCTGTTGTGTGTCTCAGGTTGGATGTTCACAGTACACGTACTGAAGAGCACACACCTTCAGCCTCCTTTACTCTACCTTTCATTTCTCGCTTTCAGTAGAGCCCTAATGTAATGTGCAAGTCACCGTCAAATAGCAATGAAGTGGGCACAACTAATATACTATTACTGTCAGTATTTATGATTGCTACTTGTTTCAGCTATGCCTTAGCCACCTCCAGGCAACCAATATTAGATGTACTGTACACACGTCCTGATATATAGTACCAAATATCCTGTTGTAACTATATATATGTATATTTAGATACACAATTAGGCATAGCTGAAATGTGTAACGTAAGTCCCTCCACAATTAAAGTGTACCAGGTGTGCCAACATCATGAATATGTGACCGTGATGTGTATGCTGCTTTAAATGCAGCACAGCAGGATGTACCAATTAAAGACTGAGCATTAATGTACTGTGCTAATGACCATTTTGATTTTTCCAGTTGTGGGAGGAGTGTTCATACGAAGTTCATTTCAAAATAACATTGTGTAAACGGATAAAAAAAATTTGAGTAGAACATTTTCCATTTAAGGTGTTTTTATCTCCTGTTTATTACATACTATACACAATTTTACTCAGCACAAGAGGGAATTTCCATTAGAGACATTCAGTATTTGTAATGCTGGGTTTATTATTTAAAGTTCATTAATATTACTGAGACTGCAATGTAACACAGGGGTGCACATAGCAATCAAGTTCAGTTGTACTGATCACAGTTTCAAGCATGGGAGATGTAGCACATGGTTTTTAACCCCCTGTCTTGGCATTCAAACGGCCTACTGTGCTCCATGTGCTAGCCATTTTCTGTGTTTCCTCACATTGCTGTTTGTTTGCCACAAGTTGTGCAATTCACAAGGCAATGGACTACAAATGCTGAGACATCAGTATTCTCATTGGTGGCAATTTGAAATGGTAAAGGTATGGTTATTTGTAAATGATCATGAGTTTACTTGCACTTTGCTGGGAATGGACTCGCCTTATGAGTCAGACAAGATATCCAGATGCAATGAGTTCTTTATTGTCACCTAAATGAATACAATAACAGGCAGATTAAATTAAGACAGTGTTTTCTGTGATGCTATTCACACTGTACACTTCTTACTATATCTGCTCTTTTACAGTTTTATTTGCAGTTACATGTGTTATAACTGCATGATATTGTACAGTATATTAATATTTTACACTAGGAAGGTCCTTCAGCCATATAAACATCTGTGCAGTTCACCACAGATAGAATGAGCCAAGGAAGCTAAGGAAGTCAGACTGTTGATCCTCTGTATGCTGATTTCTTGAAGCACGAGCTGCATCATTTGTAACGTCATACCGTGTTGCTCCAGTTTTCAAAATATTTTCTGATTCTCTTTCTAATAAAATATGCAATTTCTGTTTTTCTAGGAGTGGAACAAGAAGATTATATTTATCTATTTTTGCATTCAGCTTCTTTGCCATTTCTTTGTGTTTAGCCAAAACATCATTCCACCTATTTTTGTCAACATCATTCAGTGGTAAGTGACCAAGTTCCATTCTGCACCTTGCAAGACTTTCACGAAGGTGTTTCGTACCATCTGAAATTTCTTTCTGCAGTGTTATCCATTCAGGAGTGAACCCATTTTCAATCAGTACCTGACAACACAAAAAACGGAGTTGCTCCATTGTCACGTGCAATTACTTCTGTTAGCTAAGGCAAGGAGGTAATGGGCTGGACAGGTAATTTGATATGATATATGAGCAGCACATAAAGAAAGTAAAAAACATAAAGTTGTCCTTGTATATGCCTTGAAGGTATGTAGGGAATGTAGAGGTATAGCTCCACTCATTCTTAATCTCAGCACTAGATAAATGATAGTGGTCAAATGCATGCCCTGGCCACTTTACCCCCACGGAAATAACTCCTGACACTAACTGAATAGGAGCTGGGTCAGCCTGAAAGTGAGTCTTGGCATTTTGGAGAAGATAAAAATATCTTGCCCCTGCTAGGAATCGAACCCAAAATCATCAAACTTGTCTAGTCATTATACCAACTAAGCTATCCTGCTTCCCTAATAAGCACCTATAAAACTTATAAAAGCAACACCAGTAAGATGCATTTTTAGATATATTGCAAGGGCTTATATGCACTGTATTTCATTATCAAGGATGTAAGCTTTATTTTTAGCAATGTGACATTTTCATAACATATAAGTATAAACATGCTCAAATTATAAGTACAATTACTATAGGTGTATGGGGGAGGAAGTGAAAATGCATACAGGGTTTTGGTGGGGAAACCTGAAGACAAGAGGCCAACTGGAAGACACAGGTGTTCATGAGATCAGTATTAAAATGGGTTTTAAAAATAAGACAAAAGGCTGTGGACTGGCTAGTCTGGCTCAGGACAGGGACAGGTGGCGGGCTCTTGGGAACACGGCAATGAACCCGTTGGTTTCATGCAGTGTGGGGAACTTCTTGATAGATGAGGAACTGCTAGCATCTCAAAATTGATTCTACTCCATGGAGTTAGAAGATGTATGAACAAGGTTCTGTATTGAACTGACTGCGGAATGCAGAAAACCCTAAAGGGAATCTATACATTTTTCACCTGGCATTGTTCAGATAAAAATTCAAGTCTTTTGGATGTGACTGTTTATCACTAAGTAGTTCCTGACATTTGAAGGACTGTAGTGCCTTCATTTTCAGCATCAAGCCGTCCAAGAATCCTTGGAAACCTTGGGAACTACTCACCCAACAACATAGCAACACTCCAGCAGGAATCTCAAATGTCACACTGCTATGTTCAGGGGTGCCCATGTATGTGCACAGTGTGCCTTGCACAAGAATGAAAGACTTCACAGCACATCAATATAATATCCAGTGCAACTGGGAATGCACTGCACATCCATTACCTGATTCATTTTATGAGTAACAAAATCAACATATGGATTGCTTGCTTGGTGCCTCAGGGGTTTCCCACTTCCAGCCAAATTGTCAAATTCACCTCTTGACATCGATTCTTGGATTAAATCTTCCACAAGCCTATCCATTTCAGACCTGGCAACACAGCAGATTTGATGTCCAGCACAGAATTCTATTTAATGTTTTCCATGTCCATGCACTATATTATACAAAAACACTAATCACCAACAAATGCACAAAGAGAGTTTCATCATCAATTGTAACACATTCCTACATGTTTCGACCCTGCTGGGTCATCTTCAAGGAGAACTTTTTGTTATCGTTACACTAAGGTTGCACTTTACAGTTGAATGAGATGTGCTGTTGACTGTATACTGCGTTGTTTTTGGAGGCGTGAACTCTGTGGTCCCGGCTTACTGCGTTGTTTTTGGAGGCGTGAACTCTCTGCGGTCCCAGCTTCACGCCTCTTTGTGCATTTGTTGGTGATTAGTGTTTTTGTACAGAATTCTACATTTTACCACTTACATTACACAGACCGAGTATGGCCACCAAACATTAACATTACCAACTAATTGCCAAAAGGCAACAAATTACACACAGGTTGTACAGTTATAACCACCTTATTCTTCCCCCAGCACATCTGATCCCATAAGACCATCTTCAGGGACAGCAACTACAAAATATAGACAGAAAGGACAGAAACTGACACAAGTAAATGAGACTTAACTAACCAAAATATGCAATGATTAAACTTATGAAAGAATTCATCTAAAACAGATCAATTTTGTTTTGTAAAATCCCTTCTTATTGTCTGTTTTTTGGATTAGAACTGCGTCCAAGAAATTGTAAATTGCAATATCTAACAATGTGCATCTGCAGAAGGGTACGAAAGCTGCCATTACCATTTGTACAGATGGTTATGAAAGTTTAGCATTATCGTGTGTATAAAAAGTGGTGTAGTACCACAAATACAGGACTTCACTCTGTGTGTGTGATAAATACTGGAAATCAAGGCATACCTTTACAATTTATGACCAGCCTCCATCCCGTGTCACTTGACACTGCAGCTGACCCCACAGTCAGTCTAACAAGAATGTTTGTACGTAATTTAAACAGTTCACAAACTGATAAACTGCAATGACTATGAATATGTTTTAATGCTCCGTATATGAGACAAATTACCTTAGCTTAATCTTCTGTGCTTCATATTTATCTTTATGCATAAGCGCCTCTTCTTTGCCAACAGCAATTTTATAAATTCTGTGATTGTGAACATTTTCAAGAGCTTTCCGTGCTCTGTATTTCTGGAACTGCTTCTCTCTTTCATGTGGCATCCCCACGCCATGGCCACCATAACTTAAATACTGTCTATGTTGTGGTGCTGTATGCTGGATAAGAAAATACAGCTTCTTTCATTTTTGGGTTTCTGTAACTATACATGTACTCATTACTCCAACTGGCAACTGCCAGTTGTCACATTCTATCACCTTGATAATCCTAATGTATCCCACTCAGCTGACTGCCCGCACACAGTGGACTAGTGGTGGAAGTCACAAACAGGAGTTGTCAGATAAAATAAACATCCTGTATTAGACATTTCACAGCAAAACACTCAACATTACACATCCTTGCACACAAGCAGAACACTGCATTCACTGTGCACCTATATATTCATACCAATCTCACAATTTAGTATGCAGACCCTCACATGATGCAGTGTGATGCCACAGTCAGTGAACAGACATACAGCCACATACCTCCTACCTTTATGTCAAACTCCTGAATTTCTTGTTTCTGTTGATAATATAGTCCATATTCACCCGCTCCTTCATCAGCTTTCCATCGATCAATTGCAAACTTATTCTGCAGCTTTCGATATGCTTCCTCAACCTGGCAAAAAGTAACTTATAGAATATTTTAGCTTCACTACAAATGCTGTAATGAATATTTACTCTCAGAATTCTCAGGTACATTGACAATTTGTCAGTCCTTCTTGGCAACTGCAAGTATAATGAGCACTGCCCCTATTTAAAGGTGCTAGCAGCAGCACATAACATGAACTACATTTGCAGGACATGCAACACAGCAAACAACTTGCAGGTGATTTGTGTCGCATGTCAGCAACTGATTTCCACTTACGAAACTAAACCACGAAATTTCTTACATGAAACGTGATAGTGTAACAACAAAAATGGCGTGAGTAGCTCAAACAAAGTAGAATTTTTCATATCCATATTTGCAACAGTGAAAAAATTGTCTAGGATTGGAAGTCTATGTTTGTGGAGCCAATTTTACTTTCTCATTTTTCCTCTTTGAAAAAGAAAGAAAACAAATAACGCCATCTTATTGTCACATTTATGATTCTTTGACACAGCACAGCATCCCATTTGTTGATCTGACATGGCTGCATGGCATGGAAATGACTTTTACCAAATACAATACCTCTCCCATCGCTTTCTTATGCTTGACTCTGTGCCCGTTACTACCCCTTTCGTGCTCTAGTATGAAATATTTCATGAACGATGGTAATGCACAATATACACAGAAGTCTTTTTTCATGAACTACAGTAATGAAAATCTTGAACATCACAAAATCATACCAAATGAAATCTGTCTGTATCTGCTTCTGAAGAGCCACTATCAGGATGATATCTCTTCACCATATTCAGAAAAGCTTGACGAACTTGTTCCTGATCACAGTCACTTGACACTCCTAAAATTCTGTAATATTTCTGCAATGAAAATTCATATTTAAGCTTACAATTTTTGAACAGTATGCGGTAAAATACATGCAAAAGTTACGTGGAGGATAGTCCTTCAGAGAGTCAACAAATTCCTCGCCTTGTATAGAAACCAGAATCTTTTTCTTCACGTTTCCTACCTAGAACAGTTTTTTTAATGGATATGCAACACTGTCCACCTGCGGGGAAAACACTGCTTGGGGTACTGAGATCACGTGAAATAAATAGGGTAACACGAATTTCAACAAAACTGGAAAAAAAGCACATATAAATAATGCGCAGAACTAAATATCCTAAAAAGTAATAGAAAATTTACAACCATAAAAAGCTAACAACAAATGGAAACCATGTACTGTAGTAGGCAAGGGTCTATAACTTATGTTGCGGAGGAAACATTTACCGAGTAATCGTCTTTGTCTCCAGAACGTCTGAAATTACGGTTAAAAGTCTTCAACACAGATGAAGCTGAACTACAAAAAATTGGCTTTTGAACAGTGACAACTCTCAATTGTGTTGGCAGGCCATTAATACTCGATGTGACACGAATCGTAAGAACATTAGCCATTCTGCGTCTCTACCGCAGGACAGAAAATCTATTTGTAGAGGACAGGTTAAGTTCTGCAATATATATGAAAAACAGGCGCACTCCTTTATTTTAATGACAACATCTGGATCCAAGCTTCTGACAATAACTACGTAATGACATCCACTTTTAAAACTACCCCTCTCAGAAAATTGTCAGAACCTACAATTCGAACACATCAATCGCACCCCAACTGACCCCCACTTCGCCTGTGTGATCGCCAACTTCCCGTCGATATATCGCTAAAAAGATACACGAACGTCTGTTTAATTATAAAAGTCGTCAGTTTTAAAATTACTTTTTCTAAAAGTTAAAATACTCCGAAAATAGTGAAACAAACAAAGCAAAAAAAAGAGTAACATTCGCCAAACGCTGAAAGTCTAAAATATTTTATGTAAGCTCGTATTCTATAATATTGCTTCGAAACCTAGCATAACAGCTCCGATCCGTAGCAGCGACATACACTCTTGACTTAGCGTTTCATTCTCCACCTTGCCATCACTGAGAGTCGGCCAGTACTGCAACCTAAGGCGCATTGTTCAGAGCAGTAAACTTTTAGGAAAAGTTCGCAAGAAATAATAAACGGACAATTTACAATGAATTTTACTTCTTAACCTTTGTTTGCAAATGTTGAACTTCTTTTACTACGAAATTGTTTACTCGATACGATCAGTAGTTGTCACGATGGCTGAGGAACGAACAGAAACCCTTTATTGGCATCCCTGATCGGCTGCGCGTACTACAATGTAAGTCAGATAGTTTACAGCATGAAAGCTGGTAGGGAAACGTTTGAAGACGTGGCAAAATTCAATTTACAGGAAAATTTTATACCCACTCAGCATTAGCAAATGTTTAATTCGTCTCACACGTATACTACTCACATGATGTAATTAGTAGTTGACAAGATGGCTGAGAAGAGGAAAGGAAAGAGGCGAAAGGAGGTAAATTCTTTTTCATTTTACGTAAGCGTTATACTCGGTTATAAAATTATTAGTGAAAAATTGTATTCAGACGTATGAAGATGTTTTGTGCCTATTTTTTTACTCTTTAATGATGCTGTTTTTATAAGATGTCTGTGCAGGAAATAGTGACGTTGGCTATTAGTATTTTGTCATGGCAATCACAACTTGTTGTAATTACTTAAGTAATGTGTATAACATTTATGCAGACGGTATCGTGTAACTGGTTACATTCCATCCGCTATGATTTATGCAGTTGAAATTGTATGTTTCCGATGGATGACTTGCGTGAATATGACCAAACATGCGACGTAACGGGACTTCCTTAGCGTGTGATACATTAGTACTTCGTTTGTAGATGCAGGTCATTGTGGGTGCGTTGAGTTAAAGGGTTGTGTGATGTGAGTGTACGATCTGCAGAAGTTGTGATATTGGTGTTTATCGTTACCTTTTATATTGTAATTTGTCGCAGTTAGTTTGTAGAACGTCCGAAAATGTTAACTAATATGCGGTGTACAGACAGTTCTACATTTAATATTTGTGCATAATTTCATTTATATTTTCAGGAATTTGTTCTTGAAGAACCAGAGAAACCAAGCCGAGAAGAATATGCCATTGCAAAATGGCTACGCAAAAATGTACGAACAAAGAAGACCAAATTCTTAAATCATAACGTGGAATACTTCACTGGTTGGTTATTTTAGATCTCTTTTAGAAATACCCATCATCTCATATGTGGTATGTTTGTAACTGTTGCTTTTGATGTGGGATGTTTACTCTGTTGTCTGTTGATAGCTGTCAAAGCTGTGGATGCCCTCATGGAGACCCAGTGGGCTAATCCTAAAGAAGGAGATGATGCATTCTTTGCTTCAAGAGCTGATGTAGTTGAATTTCTTGACAGGTACATTTGTTTGTGTTCACTTCTGATGTTTTGTGTCATGTTGCGTATTGCTTTCTGCTATGACAGCTCAAATACAAATATCACTAATTTTGTTTACTGTTATTGTGTAAATATTATGGGCTATGTGAAGTCATTTAAACTAAACTGTGCTAAATTAATCTCCATAGAATAGAGTATGCTGAACTGTATGTGATATGTGAATGTTACTCTTAGAGTCTTCTACTCTGATGCTGGAGGTAGCAGTTTCCCCTGAAGTGTTGATATGCATTTATGAGACTGTATGGCATCACATAGCATAACACTGTGTTTCTCTTGTTTGATACATTCAACATTTCCAGTGAATGTGAATAATATTATGTGCACCTTTTGAATGATTAGAGTCAACCGTTGTTCCTAAGTCTGCAGTCTGCTACAGGGTAACCATTAAAAAAGTGAGGAAGTTGGTTACTGAATTGCTGTTTGTGTAACAGAATACTGCAGCGGTTGTTAATACTGTCTCATGCGTGCATGCCTTTGGGTGTGTCCTAGCAGTAGTATATTGCACTTGGAATAACTTGGTTTCTGGACTTTGTTAATTGGTATTTCGGGCAACGCATACATTATGGAAAATTTAGATCAGCATCCACTGTCACAGAAAAAGGTGGGGAGGTACCTAGAAAGTTGAAGGCTTGTCTGTGGGCATCATAGGCAGAGATGCCATGGCTTTGTATGTCAGTATTGTTTTAACACTGTCATATTATGGCGCTGTGTCTAGTACTGTCATATTGTGAGATGAGAATTAGTAAATGTAGGTGCTATGTGCTGCAAGCACTTTGTGTCATCAGCACAGGGCTGTGTACATGTGTAGAACTGGCTGTCATCCTGGTACCTGTGTGACACTGTTGTAGGATGCTGAGGCATAAATTCTTCCATCGAGCCAAGAAAGTCCCTGTGTCAGAGCAGGAGCTGAAAGCAAAGTTGAAGAAGAAGGAAAAGGAAAGAAAACATGATGGAGGAGACGAGAAGTGCAAAAAGGAGGAAGACAAAGGTGATGCAGATGCTGAGAGTAGCCATGCTGAAGGCGAGAAGAAAGAAGAGAAAGCTGTTGTTTTGTTTGTAAGTTATGGGCATGGCATGTTGTGATCGTGTGTGGCTGCAACCTTGTTTGGTGCAGCACATAATGCTGTCTTGTAAGGACATATGTAATGCTTATGTGTGTTATGTTGTGAAACATTGTAATGCAGTGATCCAGTGCCATGCCATGGCGTTTGGAACATGCACGGCTATGTTAATTGAATTGAACTGAACTGAATTGAACTGAGTTGTGTGGTTAGTTTTAGTTGCTCCAGTCAAATGTCAAGATGGTGTTTCAATATCTTAATATCTTGCTGGGGTGTGACATCAAGCTGTCCAGTAGATAGGTGCCAACATTTCACAGCAGTATACAGTTTTCATCTTCAGGGTACCATTTCTACCTAGAAGTTAAAAGCAGCAGGTTCTTGACCACCAACCAGACTACAGAGGGTTATAACTCAGCAGATCACATTATGGATCACAAGTGCCTCAAAAACCACAGGTCTTTGTACAAAACAGCTTTGTTTTATGCCATTACAATCCCAGGATTCACAATTAGTGCTCAGTTGTTCTTATTAAGGACAGTGTGACTTGTGTAGTTGAACTGTGTCATGAAATTTACTAGTGCATTCAGTTGAAGTGAAGCTCAAAATTGTACTTCTAGCTGCAGGTTCATTCTTCCAGTTAGATCTGCTGCTTTATGAAACTTCTTCCATTTTTATATCCAGTCTCATGCATATGCAGTACGAATTAACTAATTCAGAAATTTAGAATTGAAAGACACATGTTGTTTATGCAAGTGAACTACTAGATAAGGTCCCAAAGGGATGTAGAGCAAATATGTAACACCCAGCATAAGTGATCACAGTGTAGCACAAATTCGTGAGGTTGGTGGCAGAATGCTTGTGACAGTGGATATCAGAGCACTTCATATAGAAGTGATGTTTTCAGACCATCACTTTGAGTAGTTGCTGCAAAGGAAACCACAACAAATCTCCATCAACATAGCTGGTCTTCAGGCAAAGGTGGAACTTGGGACCTCCCAGATACTAAACATGAAGGCTACTGGGACAGCTCAGTCACTATAGGAACTAGGGTATGGGCTGGACGACCAATGAACTGTGATTCAGTTCGTGCTAGCAGCTAGAGAGTTTTCTGTTCAAAGTGTCCATACCAGCTGTAGGGTCTGCCCAGTATCCTGTTCAGTGGGTACAGGGGGCACATTTGCTGGGAGTGAAGCCATCAGGGTTGAGCTTTACCTCCACTCTCCCATAGGCCTTCCAGAAAACTGATGCTACCTGCTTGGCTATGATGTATGGTACCAATACAAGTAAAGGTAAAGGTCATCCCATGGCATGCCTGTGCAGGAACAGAGGGGAGGCAGAAGTATGTCTCCAACCCATTTGCAACCCCAGTGATAGAAGGGGGTGTGTGGTTAGTACCACGCCCCAGCCGCTTTATCCCCCAGAAGGACCCAGTACCATTGTACAGGAGGGTGGATGGACCTTGGTGATGGCCTGGATAGGCGCAGAAAATCACCCCCTGCCCTGGGATTCAGTTCTGGACTGTTCAGCCCATAGTGCGGTTCCGGTCACCATCAACACAAGTACTTGCTCAAAATGTGTGATGTTTCCGTGAACAGATTTAGATGGACGTATTCCATTGATTTATTTTGTTCTAGGAGGAGAAGGAGAAGAAAAAGCGCAAGATCAGGCTTGAAATGCATTTAGATCAGTTGTTTGTTGATGGGCTAGATGCTTATGTGTGGATATATGATCCTATACCTGTCTATTACTGGTTCTTTGGCACTCTGTTAGTACTTGCTGCTACAGCCATCTGCCTCTTCCCACTGTGGCCACCTTCTGTAAGGTATGAGGAGCCATAATGTTACAACACTTATATATAGCTAACTTACCCAGGACAGGCACAGGGATGTGTGTGGGTGCATGCTGGCTGAGGTTAGGAAATATCATCCAGGTGTCTAATGACATATATTGAAAAGAAAGCAGTATTGCATATTTTGCACTGATATTGTCTTACGAATTATTAGAACGTGTAAAAGCCAACATGAATTTGAAATGTAGAAAAATATGTAATGTCGTATCAGTATGGTGCATGGTATACATCAGTACCTGTAACATGTGTATTGTACTGGTGCAGCACACAGCCTGCAACTTAGGAAACTGCAGCATAGTGGTATGCCATCCAGAGGCCTGTGTGTGAAAAAATGTGCATGCACATGTGTTACTCGGAACAGAAATGTGAAAAAATGTTTTAGTGTGTACAGCATTGGGTCAGGTTGGTCACAACAGAAATCATACCGATACAGCACCCTCAGTAAAATGTAACTACAGTGAAACCCTGTTACGAAAATTCTGAAAATTCCAAGAAAATCCTCGTTCTTAAGCGGGAAATTTCTTTAGAGGGTAATTTTAATGAAACGGGAGAATTTTGGTGCTTTTTTATCCTGACTTCTTAGGTGGGAAATTTTCTTAACTGGGCTTTTCTTAAGCAAGCTTCACTGTATGTGACACCCATCCTGGAGGGGTTGTGTTGTGAACGCATTGCTGCTAAGGTTTATGACATTAGAGATGTGATGTGGCATGGTACTGAAGTGACAATTGCATTGCAGGAAGGGTGTTTACTACTTGAGTGTGGCTGCTGCTGGGTTCCTGATCTTCATAATTGCATTGGCAGTTGTACGACTTGTTGTGTTCTGTGCTCTTTGGGCACTGACATTTGGTAAACACCACTTCTGGCTCTTCCCTAACCTCACAGAGGATGTGGGGTTTTTGGCATCATTTTGGCCTATATATCAGGTAAACCATTGTGTTGAGCTGTCCATTATAATGATGCTAGTTGAAAGTATTATTGTAATACAGGGACATTGTTTTATTTGACAACTTCCATCACAACTTCACTTGGACCATTGCAGGTGGTGGCAGGCCCTGTAGCGCTTCCTGCTATTCCAATTTGCCATAGGTCATGGTCAACGTGTTTAGTTTAATGCATAACGTGGAGCTTCGTGATTAGACCCTTTATTTAATTTTACAGTAATACAGTGTTGATTTCAGTTGTTTTTCTTGTTGATGCTGTTTCATAAGGCATGTTATTGGTTGCTGTTTACTTCATAACTGGAATCCTTTGGACATTTGAGTCATGGAATGTGATGCTGTGTTACTGGGTCAAGTTGTCCAGGAAGAATAGCCATGTGGGGAAAAGGTGTGTAGCATGTAGGTACCATGTGGTATCAAGCAGGGTGACTTGGTGCAGTCTGGGATGTACATGTAGCTCGTGTTGTATGCCTGTTTGTTTTATGCCTTTTTGCTTGAATGCCCCAGTCCAATTAACACCACTTCTTAATTTATGCTGTCTCATTTTCGGTTTACTGCCTTTGGCTGACTGTGCCCTATTATGCAGCGAAGAATGTATGAAACTTCTTGTGCAGAACAAGACTGGGAGGCTGTGTGCTTACCACAAACTACGTCAGTCATTGTATGTTCGCAGTTTATTTGCATTTGTTTTTGTCCTATGACTGCTACAATGACACGCCCGATCAAGGAACAAAAAAAAGTGACATGACAAATAATCGCAGGAGTAATCTTAATGGCAGTAATATGTATGACCTGTGGCTAATAAACTGGCCGTAGTAAAGCCTGTGAGAGTGAAATTGATAATCCGTGACAGAACGTGTGACAGCAACAGTATGCAAAATCTACCAACCATGGCAAGCTCAATAACCATGAACTAGGCTGGAACAGAAAAAAAACTGAGATGATGAATAACACAACCCCTAACTTTAACCGTCATCATACTGACCTATATTAAATTGGCAGAACTGAAACCTAACATTACCGCAGCAAGAAGCTTAATGATGAAAGTGACTGAGTTGTAAAGATTGCGAGAGTGAAATTTAATTTGTATTATTAGGACCAACTCATACACTAAAAAATCACAATATATCAGGTTTTACATAATTAAATTTAAAACTGTGAGCGTGAATTTAGTCATCTGTGATAATGACAATATGGAACATGTACCATCCATGGCAAGTGTACACAAGTTGCTTACAATTCCATTTCAATTTACATAGGCTAAAATTAATATTAATTGTTTATTTCTGCATTAATATCAGTAACAATAATAGTATAGTAAATACATGTGCATATGCCACATAGGAGCGGGTTGTCATTGGTATGATTGCCCATGGGAACATTATTTTTGATTTATGCCCACTTTTTCAGGAACACAACTGGGGTATAAAACAAGGTCTGTGTGCAATGCAGTGGGAGGGGGGATGATATGAAGTGTATGAGGAAGGAGGGAATATGGATGCTCAGAGGCCCTTCCCACTACCTTTCCTGATTGGCTGTTGCCCTTCAGCCACCCAATGTCCACAGCTACTACACCTATATAACACAGTTTTTCCCTGTATCACCATTCTTCCTGGACTACTTGAGCCTGAAGATAGAGGCAGTGTGATCCTTTGAAATGTCAGGAACTACTTGCCCAGTGACATGATGTTGCATCCTGAAAGTCGTGTACCTTCAGCAACACCACTGTGATAACCTCAAGTCTTGCAAATTTAATAACCTTGACAGAATGCCACTGGCAGTTTTGTGTATTACATTAGGGAGTTAGTCTTTGCAGTCTTCTTCAGTGTGTAATTAGTTCTTTCAACCATTCCTTTCCAGTATGAATATAAAGGTCAAAATATTGAAGCAATGAAAAAGTCTGCAAAAAAGAAGAAGAAAGACAAAGATTCTGATAATGAAGAAGAAACTTTGGAAGGAGAAGTCACAGAGAAAGAGGATACTAACAGAATAGAAGATGAAAAGTAAGTACCTGCATACTGTTAGTAGTCAGTTTGGTTGTCTAAAGGAGCAGTGATGCTACATCAGCTGATATCATAGTGTAGAATGAGAAAGCATTGCAGCAGTTAATATGGGCTTTGTCACTCATCAAATGTTATGTGTCGTTTGAACAGGACCAGTTAGACTGGTCACTGTCAAACGAGTGTGTAGCAGCTGTTCACTATATTTACCAATGTAGTGTAATATTCATTGCTTTTTTAACTAATGCATCGTTCACCAATTGTGAAATAAAGACTAACACAGTACAGTGAAATCTCAGTATCGTGAAATCATGGGAATGGCGAAATTATGCTCATAAGTAATACTTGTATATGGTCAAACACAGGTTAAGTGGTGTAGTAAGTACTGCTTATTAACCCTTTCACTCCGCGATTAAATCCCCCGGCACAGGACCGCCAGCCGAGGTTTTTCTCTGGGTATTTAATTTCTAACACTTGCTCTTAGATAAAAGAGCATATCTCATAGACTTTTCGTTCAAATTTAATGAAAAAAAATTTCGCAGTGTGTTTATGAATTGCTGAATTCAGGAAAAAATATTCACGAATTTTTACAATAAATTTAGTCCTGCAAATTACATGCATTATATAAAATGTGGGGTAAATATTTTATTATTCACATAATTCTGGTTGCTGCACAAGATCCGTGGCACCTTTGATCACTCATCTATCATCACACACATACACATACACGTATACCTGCAATATTTACACAAATTAGTTTTCATGTGATAGTCCGCGAAACAAGGCGCCACGGGTGTGTTGCACTCATGTCGTCAGAGTCGCAGCATGAGTCTCTACCCAAGTACACTTTCATGTCATGTGTATAACCTAATTCGGCACACAGTTTATAAATTCCGATGTTGAAACTTTCCCTTTTTTTTTCTGGAAATGTACTGTCTGAATATAACCCTGCCTTTGAATTTTACAATTACTTTGTCCACTGCCAAATGTTCTGAGGGGTTATAGAATTTAGCATAAGCCTGGTTGAATGTTTCAAAAGACTGTCTTTATTTTGCATGGTCGGTCATATTTCTCGCCTTGGTTGGGTCTCTGTCAGTCTCTAATGGCTTGGCTTATCAAGCCTTCGTGACCATGGCAGGAAGTCAGAATGCACTTCTGACACAGTAAGAATGTTTGTGTGTCAAACCACAGCTGGAGCAACGTAAGTGCTATGTGTGAAACATTGTATGGGTTCATCTTTTGAAGGACATTTGTTGGGTTGGGTTACTACCTTGTCCTGGCTTCGCTGTGAAAAACAGTGGACGCAGGTATTTCCTCCTCCTCCTCACCCGGTCCATCATTTTTGTTATGGCTACTGCTTGCTGAACACTACCCTGGTCTGTCTGTTACAAAGACAGTTTTGTATTCCTGTGCCCAAATCTAATACCCTAACTAACGACTGACTTACATGATGAGAACAAAACAGATCTAAGCCTACGACGTAAATGCTGTGAAAAATTTCACGTATTTCAAGGGTGAACGTGACGTTTTTAGTATATTAGACGGCTGTGTTACACATTTCTGCCACACAACCCCCTTCAGAATGCCCCAGAACCACAACAGACACGCCTGTGCGTGCTCCTGTAGCTGTACACATAGATTTTCGTGAATATCTCCAGTATTTTTGTATTAGTTCAGTCTGAAAATACGTATTACACTACGCCACTGAAAACCATTCAGCTGTCAATTAGTAACTGGCTTCATAGCACACTGTTGATATTCAACCCACACATGACTCCAGTGTGACTGATAAACAAAACACTCCTTCTCTAGTACGGTATTACTCATTCGAGAAATGCGCAGTTCACCAATGTGTTGACATACATATCGCGACTGTTGGAGGCCTTACAGGGGTGGACAGGGAACATTTATAACTGCACACACCAGCTCTGACCTTCAGGGGACATACCACACAGAAATCCTGAGAGATACGTGGGATAGGGGTGAAAAAAATGCTTCCAAATTTGGCACAGTATTGACGACAACTGAGGTCGTCATTCATCCCAGAGGGACCGTTTAAATGCCCACTGCACGACGACAGTCAACATTCGTAGTTAAAGGGTTAATATAGAGCACAACAGGATGCCAAATGTCAAAGAATTTATATTAATGACAATGAAATTTTGTTACCCTGAAATGCTTAAGAAATTTCAGAATGGTTGTAAAGTATGAAAAACTAGACAGACTTACCATGCTGACTTTTTAAAAAAGTGGGTAATTTCTTCCATACAGCCAGTTTAATACAGATTTCTCAGTTTTTTCTTGGAGCCTTTCAGTGCTGTCCATTGTGCCTTCCAGAACACCTTTCTTGGTTACTGTGAGTGCCGAAGATGTCACGCGATGTGGGATGCTTCTGTAACCGTAATGACATTTTCATCATTGCCATTGTCGTCTTCTTCCTTGTCCTGTGGTGTCACGTCATTGCCACACTCCCTGTCTTTGTTAAGATTTCTGATGCAATGTCATCCCCTCTGAGTTCTGCAGTAACAGTGGCATCATAATCCACATGAAAGACTTCATCCAATTCTACCTCAGGGTCTAGTTTTTATTTTGATGTAAGGATATATAGTAATTCACGAGACCAGGGAAAACTGTACTGAAATTTCGTTATTGTGGTGTGTATTAAAAGGAGATTTCACTGTACAAAGTACGTTAGGGAGAAACAACTGTAAGTTACTATTCCTCCTACATGTTCAGCCAGGCTGAGCTGTCATCAGGGAGAATGTGTAAAGTACAAAGCATAAATTGCATAAATTTTACAATAAATGAAAACTTAAGTCAGGTGACCAGTTACAGAGTATAATTGCAAAATCGTATGTTGTCAGAATCTATATAAAATGTCCTACTTATTCCCACCCTCTAATATATTTATTCTATACCACAAGTATGACAATCCAATAGCTTATAATCTTTCTTGATTATAAGTTTTTGGTAAAATGCGTGCTGTTTGTCCCTAGTAAATTCATATCATAGGTCATATCCTTAAACCTTGTCCTGTGAACATCAGTTTCCTTCAACCATTCAATGGTAAATCAGTTAACTTTGAAAGAATAATGTGGAAGGGGTAAAGCCTTCAGTTACATGCAGTATGTGGTATTTGTGCCTCAACTTTGGATGTTGTGGTCAAAGAAACTTTGTAGATTGCTAGAGTTGATCACTTTCATAATAACAGTTTGTTATATTACAGCTATCACAGCACTTAGCAGAATAGCGTGGAATAACTGATATACTAGAAAATTTTATGTACATGCTAAGAGGAAAATCTGTTCAGTCTTGTGGAAATTTTCATTCAAGGTGTTGTCATTAGACTGTAGCCCTTTGCCATGATGAGAGACTAATTGAAGTGCCTGCTACTTACTTCACCAAGAGTGCCATCAGACAATTACTGTAACATTTTATTTTGACTTGTTTTTAGGCCACCTGATGTGGAAGGGAAAACTGTAGATGGAAAGGTTACAGACAATTCAGAGAGTGAATCTGAAAACAGCCAGAAATCTCAAACAGGAAAAGACTTTGAAATGGTTGAACGGGATGAAGTAGAATCTTAACACTTAAATATGTGGTAAGGAGTATGTTTAACCATTTATTACAGTTAAATGTAGAAAGAGGTGATAAGAAAATATATTGGCTTTGATTTTACAGTATGTGAATTAGATACCTTGCAGAAATTTAACACTGATATAAATTGTATTTGTAATTTTTATTTCTGTTGATACAAGAGTTATGTTACCAAAGTGAAATTAACAAGCAGGGAGGTTTTGCTGCATGTATTTCAATATTGTCACACTGTTGTAAGATGGTGGCGTTCTCTTAAACTCTGTACTGGTTAACAGTTTCACATTTGTTTGTAGTCCTTGTCCTGTTCTGGTGTGCCACCATGTCGAGAATGTCTGTCTGTTGTAATGTTTTTGTATCAGACATGTTTTATGATATTAATTAAGGTGCTACACAAAGGATCTTACCAGGGATGTGGTCACATAGGAAGGAAATGTTACAGTGGGTGTAATCATCTGTGCCAAATGTCTGAGGTTTGGGTATCCCTTGCCATATATGATTACTAAAGCATACTAGATGTGGCTTATCCCAGTGCATCACAAGAAAGCCAAAAACAAAGACAAAAACAAAAGTTTGGGCAGTCAAAACCTAAAAGTAAACAACTTTAAAACTGAGCATTCTCTTCATTTCAGATATAATGCCACACCATTTGGTAATCAGTTTCCAATGTTTTGAGGCAACTACATTGTTTCCAAATATTGGAAACTGGTTACCTAGTGATGTGGCAACATATCCCAGCAGAATGGAATGCTTAACTACACTGCTGCAAAAATGTGAGAACTTGTAACTTCAAACTTACTCACCCCCACAGAAATCATAATCTGGAAGTAAGGTCCAAGATGAAATTTGGATGATGTTAACTGGGTGCCATATCAACAGGAGTAAGTGAGGCTTGGTTTGAGTTAGATCATAAGTTTTGGGAATGCAACTACCACATAACTTGTGGACGGAGGATCCTGTTTTTCTGGAATATGACACAGCATCATATCCCAGAAGAATGGAATCCTCAGCTACACTACTGCAAAAACGTGAAACTAACAATTAGGGGGATACCTGTATTTGCAGATATTATTTACTGGCATGGACTGGTTTGAAGTTATTCTTGTGATGGGTGCTGCAACTGACAATATTCTATGTGACCATAACCACTGCCATTCCATAATTTACATTATAATGAACCTGTGTGCAAGCTTAAAATACTTCAATACTTAAGTGGACATTTTGTGTCAAATTATTGTGAAACGTTGCAGTAAAACAGTATGCTACTGTGGGCTATGGAACATTGTGTTCAGCAAAATTGCTTAAGGGGTATCATTTAAATAGCTTCTTTATTTTTAGAATGGTTTACATATGGAAGTATAGTACATGGTTAAAGCATGTTACGAAATGTGACAAGTGTAACAACTATGTGGTGTTACAGAAAGCAGTGTTAAGTCAGACAGTAGTCAAGATTGGATAAATGCACTGCAAAATTTCCCAAGTGAAAACCAAGTTATGTCACTAACCTAAAATACTTTTCCATTCAGTGACATTACATTACTGCATAAATGTCCAAAGTTGTATTTTCTTCTGATAAATGATACACAGTTACTTCGCCCTGTCGTCCACAGCAGTACAGAAGTGTTACAATTGGCCACAGTGTTCTTGGTAGCTACACGATCTCTGCATGCCAGAATATCAATGCTGTGTATGTTGATACACGTGTGCATGCACAGAGGTCTTGTTTCTTGCTATGTGTCCCTTGGCGTGACAGTTGTTCTGGGAGCCTGCATTGTCCACGAATTCAGAGTCCATTTTTCACCTGCAGTGCAAGTTACCTTATTTCATAGAAAGTCTGGGAAGTGCTGACTTCCAACTTCTAAGTAGGCTTTGCGCCTTCTGAAAATATTTCTTGATGGGCAACAGAGCTTTTGTCTCAAAACATTAACATATTAACAGATACCCTTCAGTTCCTGCAATTAAGGTGGACTTCTGTGTACGTTCTGTAAGTTAATTCCACAAGTAATTTTGTTAGGATTAATTGCACTGTAATCAAAATCTATTTATTCGGGAAACCTGTACCCTATGATTTCACATGCACTCGCACACTGTAAGGTCATATGAAGACAACTTTGTGAACTGCGCAGAAATCTTTTCTGTGGTGCATACTTTGCAAAAGTATTACAAATGAATACTCTTTCCTCAGCTGAATAAATTTCACAAGTGCACTGAGACCATATGGGCTCCATTTGTAATAACAGTTGACTTAACAAGTGTCCACTCCAGTTGCTCGCTTATCCAGCAGTAATACAGCTACAGTTTTGGCAGACAAGCCCACACATGCCGAGTTCATGTATTCCTGCGCTTAGGGACACAGCAACTCAACTCTTCTTCATGTGTGCGTGTATATATGTACACACATGATGTAACTATTTCACCATCTCTCCGTTTTAATACTGTTGCTGTTTTCAAGTGTGAATGATGTGTTTTTCTTTTGACAAGTCTTGTCATGGATCTGTAGCAGTTATAATAAATCTTACGTATCAAAAAAAAAAGTGAAACTGTTGTTAAAGTCTTAATGCAAGGTTGGAAATCTGTACAAGTGCTAAACTTCATTCCATTTTATACCAGCAAACTCAGTATACAACATGTTAGGAAATACATCACAGCACAATCACTCAGGTATATTTACTGTCTTTATCTTGAGAACATCAAAATTTACAGATGTAGTGTGTTTAATTTGTCTGTGTAACCCCACTTCCACCACACAGTTTTTTCTCCAATGAACATTTGGGCAGTTACATTCAGAAACTGTCTCACTTTAACACAAACTGAATGTTTTGAAAAATTTTTGTAAAGTGCCAATATCAAAGTTTATATTATACATGGTGTCATGAAGTTTGTCTCCAATATCAAATATCATTAAAATCTGTTGAATGGTTCTAAATTGTTATATGGAGGCACATGTGATATGTGCGTGTATGGACCTTTCCATTATGTACGTGCCAGAAATTAAATGTGTGTGGAACATCACCTATATGGATACTGTCATTCTGTATGTTACAATATGGAGTGTGTAAGGAAGGGGTGGTAGGAATTTGGAGAACACATAGGGCCATTGTCGAGTACCAGAATGTACATACACGTGTGAACGCTTACATTGCACTTGCATATTCCATGGATCCAGAATTTAGTTGAAGGGACAACAGGATGCTGAATAATTTATAAAAAATACAAAATACAATCAGTACAATATAAAAATATTATTACTGACATAAAGTATTGAAGTGTTACACTAAGGCCATTATGTACAGCATTAACAGTCATTTTTAAAAGGGAGAGCGTATTTAAATATCTTCTTAATGCTACTTCAAACTGAACCCCTTTCACTCATAAGACTTCTGAGTCTGCATGGTAAACTGTTCACAATTTTGATAACATCACAGGACATACTTTTCTGAAAACATGAAAGGCTGGCAGCCAGCCTTGTATTAATATTGTGCACAGCTGAAATCTTCTGAAATTTCTCTCGGTTATTTCCGTGAAGTGTGTTGGTGAAAATATGTATCAGCATGGAAGAGGTAAGTCTCTAGTCTCGTAACCTTTACTGTCCTACACGACCATATGCTGGTCTCTGTGTGTTTACTTTGTATTGTGCTGCAGAAACCTTAGCAAAGTAAATCTTGCTTGTTACAGGCCTGTTTACTCAGCTGTTCTGTGATTTTGAAAACCTGCCACCACCAGTTGATACACCACAGTCTCAATCTAAAGCAAGATATGTAAGAGGAAATGTCAGAAGTCTATTTCTTGCAGCTGTCCATCTGCACTTCATGTAACATTTTTTATTTTTCCCTTGCAGACATGTTTTGGCTCTGTCGGCAATGTTCAGTGCATCCTTAAACACAAAGTCACTGCTACCTAAGTTACTTGTAACATATCATGCACCTGTCAGCTAATGACATGTAGCTTTTGTTTATACACTTTTAAAGATTACATTCTTTTGCTTAGTGTGTTGTTTATGGGGTAGTGAAGCTTGTAAAGTGAAAGAGGAAAATATATTCCTTAATTACACCATAAAAATATCATTGCCAATTATCAGTCAGAAAGTATCAGCCACTGCTGAATATCCTCCTCTAGAGTGTTTTTTTAAATTCAAGCTAAACAAAAGATGCACATTACTACAGCAGACATGGATGGTACATTACAAGTGATAATGGTGACTGTGACACACAGTGACTATGGAGGGACCGAATCTGGCTGACTGAGCAGAAATGCGTCTTTAAAGAGGGGCACTGAAAGTTGTGTACTAGGAGTGTAGGTCGATATTTGCAAGAAATAAATCAACTAATTTACTGGTACTGAGATTGTAAATTAAAAGGGGAAAATGTTAATTGTATGTGCTTTTGAGTAGATATATTAAACTCAACAGTCACATATTTAATCCACAACAATATGCATTACTCCAAAGTCTTGTTAAGCCTGTTGCCGAGTACATACAGTGAGTTTGTCTCCATGCCCCCACCCCTTATTTCTGCACAGTCTGTTGCAGTCTTCCCATTACATCATGTAACATTTGATTGCAAAGTGCAGCATACGGATTTAGCTCAACAAGCTGCATTTTAGCAAAGTGACTTCCAAGTTTGGCAGCAGCTTCAAAATCTACTCTTGCCAAGTCATCATGCCCTTCCTTCTTGTGCATAATTCCACGCTGACAAAATGCTTGACGTGCTGATCTTCCTCGCCCTCCACTGAGACTTATAGCTTCATTTAAGTCAGCAACAGCCGCTGAAAACCAGTACAGTTGTTCATGTGAAAATTAAGAAAAGATATTAAGAAAAGCACGCCATGGCTGTATTTTTACCTGTCCTTCCATCCTTCACCAATCTTGATGATGCTTTTGCACTTCAGTTACTTTTATACTATGAATAAAAACACCACAAGTAATGAGGAGGTTCCACAGGCTATAAAAATTAGAGGCGAAGTTACTACAGTCTTATAAGTGGTTAATTTATTCCAATGAACTATCATTCTTCACGATAACTGCCAAGCACAGTCATATATTTGTCCCAATCACAGTAGAAATCAGGCCCTTGTATTTGCAACCAATCACAGACAGACATCCCCACTTCCGTAGTATCGTGGAATCAGCAACCTCCCAACCACGGTCGTGGAGTCGGCACACAAAACGTCCGACTCCAACTCGTCAATTTTTAAATCTCCAACTCCTTCATAAAAGCTCAATATGTATTATATAATCATGGTAAACCTAACTACAGCAGTAAGTGGTATCATAAGACATTTCATCACTATCATGTGAGTCATCAGGCTACTTTTTAGACTTATAACCTATATTTAAGTATAAGTCCAATCATTATTGTAGCTAGTATCTCTTTTAAGATTTTATATTGAGCCTGGAGTCGGTACCTTTTTACTGACTCCAACTCCACCCAAAATTCCTTCTGACTCCAACTCTGGCTCCGGCTCCACAGCCCTGCTGCCAACTGTTGTTTTAGCAGCCCAATCAATAGGCTGGATGGTCCAGAAATTCGCAGTGAAGCAGATGCAACAACATTTTGTCCAACACTTGCTGTGTGGGATTGCATCATCATTCTGAAGGATTACACCTCATGACAGATCATTTGTTTGGGCTGTTGATGCAACACTTCGAAGGTAGCCAGTTGCACAGTAATAGATAGTGGAAATGGCTGATCATGAAAGGTTGGAAACGCAAAGGCCCAATTTCTGCCACAATGTAATTTTTAAAACACGTGCAAGGATCAGTTGCATGAATGTGCTCAGTGGATTATGTTGAAAAGTAACAATATTTCAGTGAAATAGATCTGCCACATTTAATGTTGTAAGAGCTTTCCATTTAATTTTTACGACTTAGGAAATCTTACCAGTTGAACATGCCAAGTATATGGGCAACTTCTATTAAATGCAGCAGTGATAATGACAATGCCCACACAAATAGCAACTCAGACATTTCCTATACCCATCTCTCCACATTCAAGCTTCCCACTGTACATTATCATTAATTATATTTGAAAAGTTTCCCATGGCTCATGTTACAAGCACCTAATCCATATGTGGTTCACTGAGGCATCATTGTAATCTCCCCATCCCCTGCACCCCCAGGGTTCCACAAAAGTAGGTCATGTAACTGAAATTCTAACAGCTGTGAACAAACAATTTTATTTATATTTTCTTCTCTGGTACTACAGCCCAATTCAGGCCCTGACTGCATCAACTATGCTGCTCTATTGGTTCCTATATAGCACTTCGGTTTACTTATTTATTTATATACTTTAATTTATTGATGCCTTCTGTTGCTCAGATTATAGGGTCAAATGAATAATGAAACCTCTAGACCACAAGGTAG
This sequence comes from Coptotermes formosanus, assembly GCA_013340265.1. Taxonomy (NCBI): domain Eukaryota; kingdom Metazoa; phylum Arthropoda; class Insecta; order Blattodea; family Rhinotermitidae; genus Coptotermes; species Coptotermes formosanus. The sequence continues at coordinate 407,056 of BLKM01010390.1, read as the reverse complement.
AAGAGGATCGGACTAAGAAGATGAATAATGAATCAGAGCAGGTGTGGAAAGAAGATGCCAGCATGTAATACCCCACCATTCGCCTGGCTGGACTGGCAGAAGTCTGCAAACCATCGTCAGTGTAGCCTGTCTGTGGGCCAAGACAGGAACTTGGTAGCTCCCAAACATGAAGCAGAGTGCTACACACTGGACTGCAACAATGAAGTTGTGTGTGTGTGTGTCTGTCTGTATGTGGCCACGACCATATTCACAGTCATCCCAGAAACACAGGTATGCTTGCATCTATTGCTGACTACTTCTGGCTTGCTTATAATCCTACATGAGTGCCATGGCAATAACATTGTAAAATTGTGTTTGCTGTATATAAAAGGTAAAGATACAGATGTCCCTGTGTATGCCATGAGGGCATATATGAAGAGAGGTATAGCTCCACTCATTCTTAACCCCCCACAACCCCCCGCGCGCGCACGCGCACACACACATATGCTGATTCAATTGGAAGGTGGGTGGGCCCAGAGCCAGTCTGAACCCTGTTGTGGAGAAAACTGTCTTGTGGAGAAGAGGGGGAGAGGCCTCAGACTGGCACACAGAGTGCCGTGAGCAGGGGTCAGGTTTCAGACTGGTACACTGAGTGACATGGGGGGGGGGGGGGCAGGCCTCAGACTGGTGCATCCAGTGACATAAGAGGGGGCAGGCCTAAGACTGGTGCACTGTATGACTCTCATACCTGCTGTATCTCCTTGCAGTCGGTAAGCCTGAGCTCTGTTGTTATATCCAGAGGCCCACTTTGGTGCAATGTTGATTGCCCTTGTGAATATTCCTATGGCTTTATCAAGGTCTCCGGCTTCTGCAGCCTTCACACCTTCCACTTCCAAACTCTTCGCTGCTGCTGCATTTGTTATTTTATCTTCATCATCTGAGAAGTATATTACGTTTGACAATATTATGTAAAAATATCATATCACATAGTGACAGGAACTGAAATTAGCCCTCTAAAAGGAAGGAAGTCACCCGACAGCCACATTTAATTTATACTTCAGTGACCTGTCAATATATGAGAGTGTATAAGCACTGACATCCACAGAGCTCAGTACACAAATTGGGAAGGCTGTGCTGCCGGAATTTGCCTGGAAGGTCTTAACCAAAACCAAAAAGTTTCAGTGTGACTTCTACCCTAACCAAAACAAAACAGGCACACAACAAAATTATATCAGATATGTTGCCACATGGGCCAATATGCTCAGTGCAGTGTTCAAGTGAGGGAAGGTGAAGAAAGTCATGTCATGCAAATGTTATGAAGGAAATGAAATTGCAAAAAAAAAAAATAGTACTTATAAATACACCTTCACTCTACCCATTACAAAGTATACTTTTATATGTTTACCTTAAAAAAAGCAAATTATTTATTACTGTCCAATACTGAATACTTTCACCCTAATACATGAACATTACTAGGATCTAGATTTTCAAGTGTCAACAGCCAAAAATGCTGTGGTAAAGGAGAGTTGAGTGACATAACAGCTGGCATCAGTCTGTATTTACTGCCTGCAACTGAAATATTTTAAACAGCAGACTGCAGAAAGGATGACTGTGGTTAAAATGCATAACTGACATGGTACAGGATGTGATATGAAGTACTGGCATAACAAGGTGGATGCTGTGCCTCACAGGAAGTGTTACATTAATATTATGTGCATATAAAACAACACTGCTTTTTTGCATATGTTAAACACACTGGTATGTGTTGCACATCATACCAGGCAACGAAACACTAGAACCCACAGAAATCACTGGGGAAAAATTTGGTGCAACCAACCCAACTGATAATTTATCGGTGTTATGCAACAGTATCAGTGCTTGCCCAAGATGTTAGTCACGCTATTCCACGTGTTTATGAAGACCTTGGGCTATCCACTTCCACATTTCACACAGTATGCATGCATTGTTCCAATAAACTGATGATACTGTTATTTATTTTACAGAAGCTCCAAGCATGCAGTGAGTGTGTACTTGGCTTTGAGTAGGGGGGTTAATTTCTGAGACACCTCCTAAATGTTAAAGCATTCTCAGATCTCATATAAATTTGGCAGAAAAAAGGAACAGGCACATAAATTCCCAGAGTAAATACACAATTTGGGGAACACAATTTTGTTATTTTATGGTCGGGGTTCGTGATTCTTCTCCCCCATGAGGCTGAATCTGCGAACCTACAACCAACCTTGTAAATCTGGCGACAATTCTTCGTCATATACAAATTCACCCACTGGCAACACAGGATTAAAAATACAATTCAGTACAGCTCTGTCGTGTTCACTTGACATGTTCTTGTGCTTAAACGAAAATAACTTTATCCAAATTCAACAATTTTTAACTGTAGTTGACAAAACTTCTGTCCTAACCCACCCCGCCTGGAACTACGCAATAACAACAAAGGCATGCTGGAAAACAGCCCTGGAGCTACACTATATACTACACAAAAAAACCAAGAGTAAACTAGCAATCTCCAGAGCACCGCATAATCGGAGACATGGATGACAGTATTACGTTACAATATAAACGTGTTTCCGTCTGAAATGAAAATAAAACAGCACGACATGCAACAACACTCGGCCTGAAAGCGGGCTGGCATTTATAATTCCTCCACATCACGAGCTCATGAATATCCCTATTTTCAGTTTCAGCAAATCAAGCGAATATCATACTCTACATCATCCGGCAAGCAACATAGCAGACTGTGCATAATTCGTACCAGGGATTAACGTCCGTACTGAGTGATACAAGATCCGTGGCACAACAACCCGCGGTACTCGAGGATCTCTAGAAGGCCGGGAGTGCCCTCAATATGGCTGCATGGGAGGATGTTGGTGTTGTGGAAAGCTGGGAGGATATAGAGGCCTCAGGGGTTTGTTAACGTGCATTAAAATGTTCAATTATTTGTCACACGACCTGGAATGATTTCACATTATTTTAACTAAATTAAAGTGATTTCTGTCAGTTGTAAATATTAGTAAATGTAATTGGTCAGATGGTAGTGGTGGTAGACATTTTGCTTCCTCACATGAAGTGTTATGGGCAAGTTTGTGGAAAGTACTCACGAATAATTGCAGGTTTTATTTAGTGTTATCGTTTGTGCAGAAGTAGTATATGTTAAACTCTACCATGCACAAGTAACGATAAACAGATGCGTAACTGTATACAGGAGGTTATATCGGACTAGGGGGATGTATTTTGGGGAGGAGAAACATATAAACCTTTAATCATTTTGTTTCTTGTAGGTTCTAGACAGAAAGCTGGTACATCCCGAAACACCTTCCCCAAATGAATCAGAAATCATACCCAGGTAATGTGAAAGATACACAGTGTTCTCCATGAACGTTACAATATTGAATACCTTACCAGTAACATTCCCTGCCTGGTCAGCATTTTGACGAGTATGTCATACAGACAGTTATTCCTAATATAAGAGTAACAGCACATATCGTCCATTCTCCCTACCTGTTGTATGTGAAAAGAATAGGATAATGCTATTACAAATCACTTTAAATATGAGAAACGGTGTACTTTACAGTAGATAATCAGTTACATCAGTCAGTCAGAATGGCCATTAAAATTCTAGAGTTCATCATTTCCCAACAAAATTATCATCCCTCATCACTCTACCTGTCACCTCCTGTTACAATGATGTTGGGCTGCACCCTTCAACATGTGGTGGCACTGTGGCATTGCAGAGGGGAAGTGCACAACTTTATTGGAACTTGAAGTGATCATACACATCAGTTGCTGGTCTTAGAAGGGACATGAATTATTTTGTTCTTCCCTTCCAAAAAGAACATAAATTGATGAGTTAGGTAAGTTTGAATTGTTGACATAAGCAGTAGTGAATGAGTTCAGTGACAGTCTGTGTGGTCACCATGTCCTTTAAGGTGCTTCCACAGTTTAATAGGAAAAGGTGGATTCTAGCAGCGAAGTATTAGAAAAGTAGATTCTAATACTGCAATGTGCTTCATATAATTTTTATTATGAAAGCCCATTGCGTATAGCAGAGTGTCTCCTTGTAAAGCTGCATGTTCAGTGTTTGTATTAAGGCAACAGATAGAAGTCCCATTATCAGAAGGCATAACAAATTTCCTTTTAATGTTTGCATTACCTCAAACATTTAGGTGCTAGACTTCTTGCTGTTGTGTGAATTTATGTTGCAGTGACTAAGAAACTGAAACGTTGGATTAACCCTTTAAAGACGGAATGTATCTGTTTTATTTAAGGACTCAGTGCGTACCGCATTGTAAACACTTTCCACTTCGGTTATAAAAACCAGTCTCTTAATGTTTTATAAGGCAAAAGTTGCTGTTTGTTCTGAGAGCCATACAAAACACATAAATGCAATGTGAGCACCACATAGAATTTTTGAATGTTAAACCGGATAGTACATAAAGTTACCGCTAGGCTTTAAAAGGTTAATGGTGTTGCTTGTACTCTGTGTGTCTAATAAATCGCAATATATTCATACTCACCAAGGATGTTCTTCCACAATGATAGAATTTCCCGCAGTTTTTTTAAATCCAAAACACAGCAAACAGCAAATAAAATGAAAACGCAAAAGTGATAATCCATAGGAATGCATTAAAATCAAAACTTTAATGTTAAAACTTTTTGTTCACAGTTAAAATTCCAACAAAACTAGATTGAATCGTACAGTTCATCACCTACCCCATGAAGTCCTGCACCCCTTACCTTCCGCTTCTTTTCCCACGTACATCATGGCAAAGGTGCGTGGAAGTTTGTCCACATATTTTCATGTTACACAAAACTGAGTTTGGTAGGTAGACTTACTTTGTGGTGATGGGCAAGGTGTTTATTAATAAAGTGCTTTTGGACCATGATTTTAAGAGAAAACATTAACTTACAACTCATACTTCCAAAATTTTAGGTGCCATGGTAACATGACACTCAGGATTTATCAAGCCCTGCATTATCACGTTCTGAATCTTTAAGGGGAGGGTTTCATTTCTTACTGGCACTTAGCTGGTTGCAAAGAAACAAAGTTGAGTGATATGTTTTTTGTCCTGTTGGTAGACTGTGATGAATGTTGGTGATCTTTCATGTGTTATTTTTAATAATTGGATTTGATTTCCAGCAGGGGGACAATAAATGTTCCAATAATACTACAAGGGGAAGACAGTCTGAGGACTCAGTATGTTCCTCCAGAACCGACAGTTAAGATCCTGAAACGACCAGCCAGGAACAATGTACATGGTAGTGGAGATGGAGCACTGCTTAATGGAGACTCAAAACCCCGGCAGCCAGTTAAAACTCTCCAACAGGTGAGAGGTGTAAATGCAGTGGGATTTCCAGAGTAATATTTTCTATGATGTGAAATAATGTAGGCTAATAGAAATTTATTCCTATTCTGCCCTGAAGAAGGTGGCAGCAGGTTCCCCTACCATGTTAGATTACATGGTGTCACGCCCCTGAAAACGGTACTGTTCATGGTCACCGCTGTGAGAACCTCAGACCGTACAAAGAGATATGTTGTAAACATGACGTTGGAATGACTTTGGTTCTTTGGTGCACTAATTGACATTTTCACAGCAAAAGGTTCAGAAAATGTGCTGTTCAGTTTTGCTGCACATGCAGGTAACACCTCATTAACCACTGCACTGATTTTCTTGAACTTGTATATTTGGAAATTTTACTAAATATTATGAACAGCAGACACTTTACATGAATATGTACCCGTGTTTCTGCATATATTACAACCGTTACATGCTTAAAATTATGAAAGCTAAAAATGTTTCAAACAGAACTTGCTTGCAAGCATGGTGAAACATACATTTTTTACTCTATGCAGTATTGGCAGAAACATTGACAGTTGTTGATTAAATGGAATTAAATGAAAGTGTTGGGCAAACATGCCCGAGTTTTTACAGTTGTCATACATTTCCCAACCTCTTAGGTTTGTGATCACTGGCAATTTTTAAACACATGACCTGACCAGCTTTAGCAGCCTACAAGCCCTCTGAATGATACAAGATAGTAGCACCTCTAAGTTTTTTTATCATCATCATTTTAATAACTTTTACCCGTAGGTTAGTCAGAGTGATTGACTTACAGACCTGTTACATTAGAAATAAATATAAAGCAACAAGGAGAAGTTTTTCTGCAGAATCCAGTTGTGGAACATCTCTTTCCATGCAGCATATTTACATCATTAAAAATACAATAAATAAAATTTTACGCCGCTGTATGTTTTATGCACTACATTAGGCTGTCAGTGTTCGTGATTAATTGGAACCAATGAGATCCTCAGGAACAGTGGAATCCATTTGCACATAAAATGTCTGTCTGATTCCAACAGCTTATGAAATGCCACTAATAAAAATATAAAATTACCTCACAAAGCATAAAGAGCATGAAATTATTACTAAGTAAATATAAACAGCTCTTCAAAGCATTGAATACGTTAACATATTGAAGGAGTGTCTGCTTAAAGATGGCCGGTGGGTCATCCTGGATTTAACACTGAAATGACGGTCAAGTACAGCACAGTAATACAAAGCGGTATTTGAACCCCAGAGTTGCATAACACAAAAGCAGTCAACTTCACTCAATTAAAGACAGCTTGTGTGGGCTGAGAGTGATGGTTGCAGTAGCAAGAGAGGCATGTGGTCTCACTCAGATTCATCAGGTCGGTTACAAGGGGTGAGAGTACTGGTATTAAAATGGGTGATCATGACATCAAGGTCCACATACTTGGTGACTCTGCCAGTGTTTTGCCTTGCAGGTCATTTCCAGCTAGTCCTATGAGAGCTGTCTTGCCTCTTGATATTGTGTACAATACGTTTTCCAGTCTGTTCTTCATCTGTGTGGCTGTTGCTTTTGGGTGAATTATTGTAGGTGGGAGGAATGCTTCTGTTACTATACAACATGGGTGTGATTTAAAAAATACTGCAAAATTTGGAATTTTGACAGAAGTTGCAAGATGGTAAATTTTTGGAACATGTGAAGAGTTCAAACGAAAGGAAATGTGAAAAGAAAATATTTTATGCCATAAATATTTTGGGTGCTGCAACGCATTGTTAGAAATTTTGAAGGAATTTAAGCCTGAGGTTGGTAGTAACACTATACTGTCACACTCTTATTATTTTATTTTGGTAGTTTTGGTATATTTTAAGCACCAGATTACAATAATGTGGCTTCTAGCATGTGATGTGCTAGGTTTATGTAGTGTGAAGTTCTGCTATATGATTTCATTACTAAGAGGAATATATCAGAGCCCAGTGTAGTTAAAAGATGTGTGTGAAAATGCATGATTTTTTCATTGTAAAAGTTGTCCCTATGTGTAACCAAGCACCACACACCATGAAGGCATGGGAGCTGAGGTATAGGCCCACGTATTCTTAACCTGAGCATGGGATCAAAGTGGGTAGTCATCCTTATGCCATACTATCAGGGAAAGAATCCCATTACCTATTGAATAGACAGCTGAACGGGGCACAGAACGTGTCTGGGTGCTGTGGATAAGAGACAGGTCTGTGTTCCTGGCAGCAGCGTCCATGACATTTTGCCGTCCTACAGAGCAGGATGAGTTTTCAAAATTTTGATTATATAACCAGTTTTCCAAAACGTGGGTCAGTAGACAGTTGAGGTGAACTGCTGTTTCCTTGTGTTCTGCCACAGTGACCTTGCGTTTTGTAACACTAGGACCCCCTGTGCGCCAGACGTTGTTGCTGTGCTTACAGGGCGCCTGGTCAGTGTGCAGTGGGACACTGGGCTCATCATTCGAACTTCTGTTTGATTCCTGATCAGGTCTGCGGATTTTTCTGTTCACAGATGAAATGTTCATACCCACCAAAGATAAACCTTCCGGAACGTGAAAACTGTCACCATACCCCTGACATTTTGGAGCCCATGTTAGGTGCATGCTCCGCTGTGCCAATGAAAATGCTGTTGTTGAGGGTAACTTAATGCTCCGCATTGTAACCCCCCCCCCCAGTAGAGTGTGTGTTTTTGTTCCAGGGGGTCAGAGGGCAACAGAAACAACATTGGTGATGGGTGCCAATTTGGTGTTTTGTTTCAGAGAGAGCAAGAATATGCTGAGGCTAGACTAAGAATCTTAGGAGAGGCACGGAGCCCGGAAGAACAGTTACAAATCTCAACTAATGATAGGTAACAAGTTCAAGATTTAAAATACTGTAAAGATGTTGTGATTAATGTTTTATAAATTATGGTTAGTGTTATTGATAGAAATTGAAGAATTAAAGGGATGTGATGCTGTGCAGAATGTTACAAACAGTCTTCTACCTTGAAGATAAAGATAGCAGGTTCCTCAAAACCATTGGTAAATTTACAGCAGACTGTGCTGCATCATGTGCTAGAACACGATAATGTATAGTGACCAGTGTGGGAACCTGAAATCTCACCTGGTAGATGTCGTATGGAACATGTCTGCTGCTGTAAAGTCTTGTCTGCATTCTTTTCCAAGCTAGTCATGTCCATGTTATTTCTTGCAAGTTGATTGTAAACATTCTTACTCCAAGTTTTTTGTTTGTTTGTTTGTTTGTTTGTTTGTTTGTTTGTTTGTTTGTTTGTTAGTTAGAGATGCATAAAAGTGTGTATATTAAGCTGTTTCTAAATCAAGCTTTTGTATTCATCCCACTATTTTCTTTTGTACCAGTACCATTCCAGAAATTCTGCGAATCTGTAACTGGAGACATTGTTGTAACAGTGAAGTCATTGTTAGTATCTTAATGCTTTCTGCTATGAGAACATCAAGTCTAATTCAGTATTGTTGTTTTGCTTTTATGGCCTTTATAGGATTAGCAAAATTCAAACAAAAATGGAAGTTTTAAGGACATCGGAAACGTCTAACATAATCCGTCTTCCCAAGGGACCGGATGGAACCAGAGGATTTAGTGCCCGGCGGTAGTGGCAGTGGTTTAGCCTTCTAGGCAATGAAAGACGTTATGTGTCATCGTTTGAGCAAGAAATATGAGTAAATGAAAAACAAAACATGTAATTATTGGTGATTTCTTGGTTTGGTAACCAGTTTTGTAGCCTTGTTAAAAGGTGAATCAAATCGTCCATTTCAACAAAACCATAGTGTTGTGATGCTTGCTCAGAACAAGGTGACAGGTGGTGGTGCCATATTGGCATGTTACTGTGATTATGTAAGCGTGGCGATACTGACGGACGTTAAGTGTGAATGGCTGTTTTCATGTAGTGCTGCAACACTAACACTGATTGATTTTGTAACTTTAACTGCTGAGTGGTGTTACTTAGATTGTTATATTGAGCTGCTGACATTTCTATATGCACATACATTTTATACTGCTGGACAGAGGCAGATATTTTCATGCAGTTCGAACCACACATTACTATTACATTTGAGATAAAGCTGTATTGTGATTGTTGACACTCCACACACAACAAGACCATGGTGCACACACACACATACACACGCACATGCGCTTGTACTCTCACATGGTGGAACCTGTATTTAATGTTCCTGAATTTATGTTTTCAGTCAGTAATATGATTGGGCTGCATGCTAGTTGACCAAACAATCAGTATATGATCCCATGCAGGGACAAGATACTTGATTCTTTCTTTTCCACCACATTCAGAAGTGTTCCAGGATCTGTGTCTTCTTGTACAAAGGATATTGTGGCTAGAGCAGGCAAACCATGAAGCTGATTTCTCATTTCATTGTGCACCGAGGGTAAGAATGCATGGAGGTATACTGTGTGTCCAGTTTAAAGCAGAATCTTCACACAGTATCTGCAGCCTTATTTTTAGAGTGTACATAAACAGTCTGTATTATACAGGGTGTTTTGATCATGGGGACTGTTTGCAGCAGAGCAGATGACTCTTTGCTACATAGTGACCAGTGATGCTGCCTCTTCTGCAGTGGTCCCTCCCATGTTACAAAATCCTGGTACCTCCAATCCCTTGCATATCACTGTGTGGTGTGGAATTAAGCCCATGTAAAATGAATTTATACCACATTCAGCATTCAATTTATACCACATTCAGCATTCAATTTAAGTGATCCCAAGTTCATACTCTCAGTCCTTGATTTCCTTCATTTAAAATTTTCCTCAGTTTAATCGACTTCTTTCAGAATAAACATTAAATGCTGGGTTTCACGGTATTTACTGCATATATGTTTAATCCTTCAGTGACTCTGGGATTTAAATACCAGTTACTGCCCAGGATGGAGGAGTTTTAAATTTGAAGTATCCAAAAATGCATTCATGACTTTGTGATGTGTGGAGGTCAGCAGCATGCAAGGAATTAAAGAAGGTACCGTACACACAGGCCGGCATCGAAGGGTTCATAACTGCAGATTGAGGACTTCCTTGCCTTTCTAGATGGTATGTAAATATACAAAATTTGGAAATTGTGTTAACTGAAATGCTGCAATATAAACTGTGAGCTGTGTGTGATTTGAAGAATTATGATCAAAGATCAGCCTTCTCACTGGTATAATCTGACAGTAGAGCAGGCTACACTGCCATGGTGCACATAAACTGACGGCTTGGTTTCTGGTCTTCTGGGATGTGACACATTGCTGGTAAAGTAGGTTCTGAAGATAAACAGGAAACAATTGCTCAGTGATATCAGTGTTATATGCCAGAAGATCACAGTTCTCAGTTACACCACTGTGAAAACGTCAAAACTTGCAAACTTGCAAAGTGACTTCTTATTTACATTTGATAAGGATGGATATGATGCAAACAGAAATCTTTCATAGGTAAGCTGTATTTCCTATATGACATGCGCGTACAGAATGACCATTAAAATAAGTGGGTTAGTACTGTGTGAACAGGACGCATACTCAGGTTGTAACTGAAAGAGGTGAATAATACTTTCTTATTTCCTTTGTAGTTTAATATCATTATACAGTAAAATATCATTTATCTGGTGTGAGTGGGGAATATACTGTGCCGATAGGTAGAATAGTGACATGCGAATAGAAATTTTAATGTGGAGTATGGTGGAGACACAAATAAATAAGATATTTAAAAAACATTGCAAATAAAATATGTAGCATAGTCTTTACTGCCTCCCAGAAAATTAAGTGTGTTAAGTACTGCTAAGAACATTGCAATAGGTGATGTAAATTGCAATGGGTTTTCTGGAAAAAATATGTTGTTAGAATGAACTTGCCATTAAAAATGCTGGATAAATGAACATTTACTGTAATTCCCATTGGGTACACAACAACAGAACACGTATATTAATTACGTTCACTGTGTTTCTTGTTCTATAGTGAGCTAATTTTATGTAAATATTAATGAAATTTAATTTTAAAATGAAATTGTCCATGTTTACTTTCGTTTATTTTAAGTTCCTGTGTGCAGTTACGATGTTGGTCAGCATAAAGGTTCAGGTGGAGTCTGGTGTGCAAATTTCCGTCTACGGACGACCAGAAGTAGGTTTCACTATCAGACTGTTATGAAAATCATTAGGACTGAATTTTTATGAGAAAATATCTACAACTTACGTGTACTTATTAAAATCTGTTAAACTGCGCTGGCTGTGCATCACATGATTGTTGTGGTTCATCTGGCCAAGTGTTGCATCTGCCTACACTAATACCTTCCCTCATCCCCCAAATTAAAACGTAGCCACCAGCCTTCATAACATCAGGAGGTTTAAAATTCCTGTTTTCAGGTGATAAAGGTACCAGTTTGTGAGATAACATGTGCAAATATGGCACTCATTGTGTGTTTGTGTTATGGACAGTGCTGCACACATAACACACATTGACCAGTCTGGTATTATTTAAGTCAGCTGTGGGTCATGGTACCATAGAGTCGTGATGATTGTGACCATTCATGTGTGAAATTTTGACCTTTTGTGACTGGTTGTAGTGAATCGGGATGAGACCACATGGCTGGTGAGTCAGCTTCCCCCACTCTTGTGCTTTTGTGCAGGCCACTTTCAGCTCAGTCAAGCTCTGTTTGTTGCTTTCATGCTTTATGGATTGAGACTGTGTTTCAATTATCTAAGGCATTAATGCTTCCAAAAAGGGGCTGTGTATTGTTAAAAATACACTTTCATGTTTTTCATACTTTCTGAGGTTAATTCATATAATTATTACCGGTATTTTATTAGTTTTTGAACCAAAGAGGCTTTATCCATTGAAAATGGACTCCAATGTTTGTGATGGTTTTATCAGTCCCACGGAATCACAAACATCGAGACTTTACAGCACTCACATGTGATACGTTCGCTGTTGCCTCTGTTGCTGCGTTTAATATTATATGCTAATCTTCATCTACTTCAAAGTGAGTGGAATGTACTAACACAATTTAAGACACTCCAGTGACATGAGAACATAATTTAGGAACTAAGTTTAAACCTGCTAGTTGGGTGCTTTCTTGGCTTGTTAATTGTCACACACATTTCAGTTTTCTTTCCCCACTCTTTGTTTGCTTTCTTTCTTTAAAGGAAAGAAATATGCCTGTGATATATCCATTTTTCCTGTATGTCCACTTTAATTGCACCCATTTTATTTCTTGAATCACTTGCCTGACTTCCACAGAACTTGGAGCGACCATTATGCCAAACGGAAGCCATCCCATTTCCATACATTTCAGTTTCTTACGTTCAGTAAAGTTTGGTCACAATCTCATGGCACTGACGAAGGTGTGATTTGAGTCACTGTTCTTGGACTTACGTGTAGACCTGGTAATAGTGGGGTCTCTGTTTAGTTGGTCGCAAGCAGTTACAAAGCACAAATTGTTCGTTGCCCACTGCAGCACGCACTCTTCTTATGTGTGTCTGCAAACAAGCTGCCTGTGCGTGCAGGCACCGAATACTGTGATCATACTTTTGTAACAACATGATAGACACACCAATGTGTGGGCAGGACACTTGGACTGCTGTATTGTCTTGAAATGAGGTAAAATAATGTAGCAGTCTTGCAGCGAAGTTTATTTAATTTTCAGTTCGATTTTGATAACTATTGAATCATTTTAGCTAGGTGTGATAAGTCTGATGCATAGACTTATCATAAGCTTACCTACACATTGTGTACGAATATTGATGGTAAGTCAACAATTACGAATGTATGAATGATGCAAATCTTTGAGATTATATCTGACAACTTTATATACAGTATGTACATATTCTGTTCATTATCAGCTGTCACTGAAAGAGATAAAAGTAACAGTACTAATTGAGTTGTAAAACTGGAAACTTTGTTCTCATGCAGATAGGCTGAGAAGCTGTTCAGTTTTTCATTTTTATTTGCATCTATTTTGGATTCCCATATGCTTGTCTTCTATCTTGAAAATTTTTTGTTTTACAAAAATTCACTTAATTATCAGCATATAATTATGTCTTATAACCATCATTACCATTTAAATGGTAACTTATTCATAATTTTGAAATAAACTGACTTATTTTGAAAATGCTGTGAACTAACATCTGGCAACCGGAGTAAAATTGAAGCTTGTGTGGCGAGTGTGTTAATTAAATTTAAATGTTAATGCAAATTATTACTGTATTATGTGAATTCAATACTGTTGAAAGTTTGTGAATATGAATAATTTTATAGGGAGGTACGTGGCAATACATAGTTTTAGAAACATTGAAGGAACTGCATCTTAACGCCAATTTATGTGATTTGTCCTACTCTCTGTCATCTGGAGATAGGTATTTCAGATCTCCAAATACTACAGTTTTGGTGTTGATAGTTTTATTTATTGTCTGGACGCAGGCACATCTCAGTCTTCTGATTCTGAAGCACTGGTAACCATGTATTAACTTGTAGGTAGCAGTACTTGATATATAAGCAATGAGACGTTCTCTCACCTGGGACATGCGCACACTCTTGTTGTCATGCAACACTTGGCCATGTAAGGTTAATGTTACTGTGAGAGATAAGGTCCTTTAAAACCTTTGTGATATGCAGGAACATTCACATAAGCTAAAGTAAAACAGTGGGCTGTGTTAGTGCACTTGTATGTTGTACCATATGTACCTGAATGTAAGACAGAAAAGTTCTTCCTAATTCGTCTGAAGTCATGTGGGGGGGGGGGCGGGGGTTCATGTTACAGTTGCACACAAAATGAAGCATGTTTTTGCAAGATTATGAAGTGGGGTCATCTTATGTTCAGGTATGTATGGTCAAAGTATGAATCAGAAATAGGGTAAGTGGCAGTTTCCAGCATATGGCTTGGAATATTGGTACCTAATTGTCTTGTGCTTTATTGATAAATGGAGTGCTATCTTAACCTTACTCTCCCATACATTTCGTACAGTTGTGAGTGTGAATGTATTTGTTCATGTTGGACATCCATATATAAATCATCTTCAAGTCTGTTTATAAGTCTCATCAAGATGGTTAATTTGAAGGCTGACATTTTCATAGACTAAATAACATTTCAGACTTAATGCCCATTCTGTTCATCCTGCTTTTAAAAGTATCATGAGGCCATGTAGCATAGTCCCTTGGATCAGTCCCCTCCACTTCTCCCACACGCTGTTACACTTGCCCCTCCCACATACTCTTGCCATTCTGTTTACACCAGTACTGGTAGTGGTAACTTAAGCGACAAGCCCTTTTGGCTGCTTGACTAGTCCAGAGGAGGTTGGAGGGGAACAAAACACTTTACAGGTGGTGTAAAGTCTCCAGCATCCGCAGTATCTGTGGGGCTTCTTTCCATGGCCTTGACACAGCTTTACTTTCATTGGTAGATTTTTATTTTTTTTTACCAGTGTGTGATAATTTTACAATGGGTTTTTTACTGTCACGTGAGGGAACATGACTTAGTAAGTGAACTGTTTTTTTTAGGTAACTTCATTAACTGTGTTCAGTGCTGTAGTTTGTCTTAAATTCTGCATGTGACTCTTGTTCACTAGGATCTGGTATTTTATTCAACATTGAAGGTATTTTTACACTTAAAACAAAAACGTTCTGAAACTTAATGAACACCAACCTCACCACAGCAAGTGAACAATAATTGTAATTGATTTGCTGTGGTGTCTAGAATATTTAGCATTGAAACAAGTCAATTAATGAAAGGGAACAGAATCTTGTACCAGTCACATGGAAGGCAGAATCATAAGTATGTTAATGTTGTTATTCTTAGAATAAATGCTGCGTTTATACGCGTATCTGTCTGTGTACAGGAGTATTTTTTTCGTTCTGAATTATTAAAGTGTCACATATTTGAGAACTGGCACAAACAGAAGGGTCTTTTTATATGTACATATATATGAATGTCTGGAAGTTATATGTATTTACTTGTGTGTGTACTTCAACAGAAATACATCAGTAGCGTTATTTTATCATAGATTTCTGCAGAGTGTAAATGAAGAATTACTCCTACTGATGTCATGTTATTTAACATGGACCATTGGTAATGCTAAATCCTTGCTACATGTGCTGATGACAATAGTATACACATCTTTTTCACTGTAACATGTACAGTAGAATTAATTAAAGTAGGCATGATTAATCATTTCCAGTGGAAACCATAATGACTTTTTTAATTCATGGAACAGCATAAACATGCCATATACAGTAATAGTTGCTTGGTGGCATTTCCTATATTGCCATATTTTGTCGGCCATCAGACACACTTTTTTCACTGGAGAATAATGCAGAAAATTCTCCTGAATCTTACAGTGTGAAGGTGCTTCAAATTAGAACAAAGTACTTTCCCATACATTTGCCTTCTAAAATTTTAGTCCATAAAATATGGTAATAGTTATTGGAAAAGCCAAGCAGCTTCATATAATGTGTACCTCATTTGTAATGCTCATCCATAATTAAGAGTTTTATGTTGGACATGTTCCATTGCCTGAGGTATGTTAATTTGAAAACAGGCAGTGCAGCAGATCACCAAGCATTGTGTATGTGAAATATACCTCAGGCAGTGGACGACATCCTATATAATCTACCGTATGTAATACCACTGGTTAGTAAGTGAGGCACAGGTTTCCATGGTAAAAGTATGTTTGTTCATGCAGAGGACATACAGGGTACTTTTTAAATTTCATGAAATTGTTTTCTATAAGGAAATTATTAATTCTGCAGTTAAAGTGTTCTCTGTTGATTATTGGCAGGGTGGGTAAGGGTAACAGCATGCAATTTGGGGTCTCCACAGCACTGATGTTGAGGATTCTGGTCTTTGAGGATATTGTGCTATGTAGGTGCATTAGTGATTCATGAGTTTCTGAAGAATATAGTGCCTTTACTTGTCAAGGGTTGAGGAGTCCAAGAAGAATGCAAAACACTGGGGACAGGTGGGGTTATATGGGTCTGTTGATCTGGTTAGTAAAGGCTAGCAAAGAATGGCAAGCCAGTCAGGGGATTTGTGGATCAAGCACAATAGTTGTAGGGGCCCTGAAAACAGCTGATACTAGATGCATAGTGAAGGAGCTGGACAGTGACCCATCACCATTGGAAAGCAGATGGGTATAATTTGTAAGTGCCCTGAAAATGGCCAGGTCTTGTGATGGGTAGTGAGAGGACTGGGGAGAGAGAAGATGGGGTTGTTGTTAGGCTGCATGGGCACGATGAAGTCTCCACACGAGCCAGGGTTTACAACATAGTCAAAATGGAGGGAGGGGTTAAAGGAGGAGCATATTAGCAAGGACTGAATGAAGCATGAAGGACGCTGGGCATCATAACCATTGTAGGGTGCCCCTGTGCTCTGAGGAAGGGAGTGCGTGAGAGGTTCCATGACCTGACCGACACCAGGCCAGCTTCTCTGTTCATGTTGTTGGGATGGAGATCCACCCTAATTGCCTCCTTGATGAGATGATCCATGTAGAAGGATTTGGTGGACAGGATTTTGGTATCATGGAGTTGGATGCAGTGTTCATGATTGCGTCAGTGCTCTGAACCACCAACTTGTTGGGTTGTCGAAGGTGCGTATGATGATGTTCCTTCACCTTGATTTAAATGGACTGGTCAGTCTATATTTGACACTAAAATGTAAAGCAATCTCTGTACAGGCTTGAACAGGCCCTGAGGGTTCCAAGAGGTTGAGGCTCCCAGATTTCAAGACAGTTGGCACATGAAGGTGGTCAGGTTGTCAACCCTATGCACTACCTGCATTTACCCACCCCATCCCCACCCCCCAGGAAATATTCCTGGTACTCATTTCTGTTAGAGGCTGAATCGACCCCAGGGTCCTAGTGCGGCCAGAAGGATTATGTCAATGAAATATTCCAATGACATGATCAGGAATTGAACCTGCGACCTTCTGGCTTATAGTGCAGCGCCTCAACCAACTGCACCAGCGTGATGTTTGACAGTATTCATCCAAAATTGAAAGCATTTTACATTGTTTTAAAATCCTGAATGAGTTATAAAAGGAGCTGAAACAGCATTACATTAGACTGAAAAAAAACCTGCTAAAAGAGGAAAAGTACATTCAGCTGAACAGATGTCCTGCCAGTTTAAGAACAGTAAATCATTAAAAGACTGCAGTAAATGTGGCTGATGCCTATAATAATTTATTTTCTGACAGCTACTGAAAATTTCATTTCACATCAAGTGGGAAAGAAGGTTCTCTTTCTTTTTTAAAAGAAACTTCATGGAAATTTCCCTGGTCCTAAAATCATTCCAACCACTGAAACTGAGCCGTAAGTATAATTTATTCCCGCAAATCAAAATCCTTTATCAAGTTACAATTAAATTAAATTCTGAAAACCTGTTTATCTATAATTGGTTTCCCATTACACTATGTTTGTAATCACTCACTACACACAGGTGTTTTCCGCGACTGTCTAAAACTCTCTGTAGTAAAACCACTGTATAAAAAATGAAAGTACATATTATAGACCTGTTTCACTGTTAACGTTTCGTTTCTACAGTGCTTGGAAAGATTATATACAGTAGCATAAACATATTAACATCCTTATCCCAGAACAAATTGACTTCAGGAAAGGGATATCTGCTAACAATTCTGCCCTTGCTCTAACATAGTGTATTCAAATCTATTAACCAAAACATGCGTGTTGGAAGAACTGCCTACAATGCGACAAAGGCTTTTGACTGTGTGGTTCATGAAATGTTGCTGGCTAACTTACACTGTAAGCATTCAAGGAGTGAGTGCAAATTGATCAGACCCCATCTGACAGAAAACAGGACATTGATGTAAAATCATCTAATGACCTTCCTCGAAGAATGAGTAGGCACGATATTTGCTGATGACATGTCATAATTTGTAGTGACAAGTTTGATTTCTGTTCAGTGTCAAACCTAGTTACATCCCATATGCGTAAGTGGTTTGCTGCCAGTAACTTGGGCCAAAATGTAGACAAAATATAGTAAAATTTATTAGGAATACTTCTCCACATGTCCATTAAGTAACGTATGATGAAACATATATACAAAATGCCTTGTCAATGATTAAATGAAAAATTATTTCAAGCTATTATGTGCACAATATAAAGTTATCCTTTTAAACAGTTATATCTTTAATGTATTGCAGCTTTACGTGTACCATATAGAGCCAGCAACTGACATAAACAAAGAGAGCAAGAACCATATCTCAGAAACCAAAACTGAATATTCACCTTGCAGTGTCGCATTGTCACCAGTACATGATGTGATGGTTCTGCACGAGAGAGTACAGCTGCAATACATTATTATGTACTGACTATTACGACAAGATTTAATGTAAGATGAGATCTTCACTCTTCTAGGATTTTATCTCGGGGCACTCCTGGACAACTCAACTTCCTTCCCCTTCTTTCATGCTCCACTAACCTTATTGGCTAGCATCACGTTCTGTGAGAACCGATCACCTCCCACACCATTCCTTACATAACTGCATACCTACGTGTTCCCAGCATTCTTCTTGGACTACTTGACCCTTGAAGATGGGAACAATTGGTTGTCCTGAAATGTGGGTAACAAACTATCAATCTGCACTGTGTAAAATCCCGGAAGAACAAAAATCTCATTTACACCACAGGAGAAGCCTGAAATCACACAAAGATTTAATGTAATTTTAATTTGATTCAATCCTGTTTCCTGGTTTCAGTCTTTTTACCATTTTGTATTTTATACTTTATAGAGTAGTTGGATGTTAAATTCTTGTAACGTAATAGCATCGTGAGGGATAAGTGGGTCATTTGGGCAAAAGTGTAAATATATCTTGATTCAAGAAGATTATATTCAGTGGACTGGATGCTTAAATGTGCTGTATTCAGTACATTTGGAAGTAGAAATACCTCGAATTGACTTGGCTAATTTTAGCCAGAACATGTAGTAATATTTCATCTCCTTTAATGAAGGTAACTTGATATCATACTCACAACGAATGTAAAATTGAAATGTGGATTTATTCATTTGTATCAAACACTGGAGAATACATCAAACAAATACAAAGACAAAATGCCTTGGTTTACAAATTGATAACAAACATATTGAGCAAATGATTAGTAAGTTATGTGGTGCATGTTGTGTAATTAAGTCTTTTAAGTACAACCAACAAATAATCCGTCAACACAACGTATATTGTAAGAATAAGATCAACAGCTACATTAATAGCCATCATTGGGCTGTACAGAAGAAGATAAGTTTTGATATACAGCTGCAAAATGTAGTAAGAAATCCCATTCACTTGCAAAAATTAATATAAAATATTTAGTCTACAATAAAATAGGTTGTCTGTACATTTAAGAAGCGTATACATGTAAGGCAGTACAGGGTAGCTGTGGCTGATGGAGGTTAAAAATGCATAGGTAAGTAAAAACTACATATCTAAGTAAAAAGTTAATTTGTAGGCTCTCTTTTAGGTGGTATTTTTAGAGAGGATGCTGTATGTGTACTTTTTTACTTGGGATGTGTAAGATAGTTAGGTCCTTGTTTCAAACCAGCAACACTCAAAACAACTTATTTTGCCTACTTTCAGTCTATAATGGAATATGAAATAATCTGGGGGGCAGGGCACATAATTTCATCCTAACAGTAAAAATATCTCTACCGTACTAAGAGAAAATTGTTAGAATTATGATTGATGCAAAACCTAGAAATTCTTGTACAGGTCTAAGAGGTCCTTCATGTGAGTGTTTGTTTTCATTAATGAACGATTAAATAAGCAAGAAAAATTTCAAAAATTCTTACTTGTGAACGGTATTAGTACAAGGAATAAATACGATCTCCATGGACCAGTTGCCACCCCTGCATGTTTTCAGAAAAGTATGTATTTTGCTGACATCAAAATGTTCAGTACTTTATGTCTCAAAGTTCATCTTAGACATGTTGCATATAAGTATTAAAGAGTTGTAATGCGATATTGGAATTACTTTAACATATCAAATTGCCAAATATTTTATTGATTTTAACACTTTGATACCCATACGCAGCATGTATTACATTTTACGTAAGGATTGAGATCGCAATCTGTCAATTTATTTCATGTAAAATATTGGCCTGAAGGTGAACTAAATGTGGGCGAAAACACGCTGCCATATACTCCAAAAATCTAATAGTAATATTTATAAACATTTGTGTGGACAGCAATTACGTGCTAATTTGTAAGTTTATATCTTGTGTACACTCAAGTCTGATGGATGAAAAGGCTTAATGTAAAGTGGCATTGAGAAGATACTAAAATATGCCCTAGTTGTGTTCCTGAAAAAGTGGGTGCAAATCAAAAATGATATTCCTATTTTTAAAAAAAAAGACTTAAATGGAAATAAACCAGCCAAATAGTGTTAAACTGAAAATGAGAGGTTGTTAATTTGTAATGGGCGTTAAAACAAGAAGGTGGAAAACAAGTCCTTGATTGATGTACACACTTCTTTTACCATGCTGATGAATTTCTGTTACAAGTGAATGTTGTAATCAGTCACCACAACACTATATTCAGTACGAATACAGCTACATGTTTTGGCTGAAAATGATCACCCATAATGAGGCCTAATTAGAGTACAAAAGGAGGTATATTTTACCCCTTTTGTTTTTCTGTAGTTAGGCCTGATTACCCCCTTTTGTATTCTTGTAATTAGGTATGATGATGACTGATCATTTTAGCTGAAACATCTAGTCTTATTCTTCCAGAATATGATGCTGTGTTGAGTGTTTGCAACATTCATTTGTATCTAATAAAGCAACAGGGATGTGCCACCATAAGGTGAATTCCTAATGCTTATAAGAGTGACTCATAATCCAGTTATTAGTTATATACAATGGACATGGTGAAAAATCTGAACACTGTACATGAATTTTAATGTTTTCCATGAAATACATATAAATTTGTATTTTTAGGACTTAGTCCAGTATATGTGACTTCGATTAAACCGTGGTCAATGGAATGTGTAGCCACATGTATATCCTATGTATGTATGTATTTGTGTGGACCAGCTGAGGAAAGCCACTAAATGACTGACTACATGGAGGAGATGCTAACAGGTCCTCAGGTAAATAAGAAAAGCCCTGCATTTTATGGAACCCGAAGGTTCAGTGCTGCATTCACAATCACCTGCCACTTGTTCCTATTCAGAGCCAGATTAGTCCGGTCCATGGCTCCACATCCTACCGCTTGATGATCCATTTTAATATTATCCTTGAATGTAAGCATAGAGCTTGCAAATTGTGTCTTTTCCCCAGCTCACTCCATCAAAAGCCTGTATTGCACCTCTCCTGTTTCCCATATGTGCCATTTGGGCCGCCATCTCACTCTTGGATGAGAGCCATGAACAGCCTAAATTATTATAGCCAGCCAGTGTCACCAAGGTCTGAATCTGGGCATCCAGTAGTCGATTGAGTCAAAATCAAACCACAAGGGTAACAGGAGATGTGTCTTGGACCGTAGGGCGAGGCACCATCCCTTATACACAAAAACATCCCCCCCACCTTGACGCAAGACCCTAGTGGGTCAGGGTCTCTTGGTCATGGCTTCACAATCGCACAAGAACGGTACGTAGTAAAAAATTAAAAATGTTGACAAGTACTGCAATGTACGTTTCATGTTCATGTACGTATGTGGCACGCATGAGATGAAGAAAAGACATAGATCTGTTGATAAAACGTGAAAGAAGGATATAACTTGACCCCACCCAACCCTCATCCGCAGTGCGCGGGATGGAGAACGAAGGTGATAATCCATGGTTACGAGAGTTGCTATCCTCCATGCTCCGAACTGTCCAGAGAGCTCTAGCCAGCGCCGAGCTTTCTGTCTGGTATTGCATTGGTTCTGTGGGTAACAAAACCAGTGCGCGAAGTTGACCATGACAACAGCCTGTGAACACAGGTCATCCGTGTTCAGTAGTGGCAGGGCTATTCGCACAGGTCATGTTGTATGCAACGGGGGGGGGGGGGGGGGGGGCGGCGAGCCCGTATGCGTTCATATTCCAGGGGTTATTCTACAAAAACAATGATCTCTTTGATGTCTGTTTTTGAATGTGGTATGTACACTGGCCACTTTGAACTCGTGGCCTGAGAATGTCTACCAGGTAAATTTGTTCTGTGCAGTTGTGATTATATTTGTGCGTATGGTTGCCGGACAGAACTTGAAGGCAGAAACACGTCAAAGTGCTATGAATAATGGAAGAATTTCTTCATCTTCCATGGTACGTAAGTTTACGCACAAAAACAGTTTCATGTGCGTGATTGTAGTACGTGTGTGATATACACAAACCCATATACGTGCTCCTAGCAGGTAGTTAATTCCAGTAAAATCATGATAATGTACTATAAGGCGAAACTAATGTAATACAAGCACACCAAACGTACATAACTGTGGACCTGTTTGAGAGCCACTTTTTATCTTCAGAATTTAAAGCAGTGATAGTTTTCGGCGCGTCAGATAGGGTTATCGACCCAGAAACGTGTGAACTGGTATATGAAGGATGTTCTTAAAATATGCTGTTACGGTTCGTAATTTACCCAAAATTCAAAATCCACTGGATTAATTGATAAAAAGAGATCTACAGTTTGTGGACAGCATTCTGCAGCTCAAATTGAGACACAGGCACTTCCTTCCAGATCCTTTATAATTCATTATTTACAAACCATTCTCTGATTCAGTCCATTGACAGCATCATCAAGTGAACCACATAATACTCATTCAGAGAAATGTGGAGCAATAAATAAGTTATCAAAGTTTTGTGGGCACTTTGGACTTGTGTTTGACAGTGTATGATATTATATTATCTTCCCCCAGGGCCAGATTTAAGCATGTTGTGGCTCTTAAGCTGTAGCATATAAGAGGCTATGTAGAAAATGCTATATTAGATATATACATACATACATAATATATACATACATACATGGTATGCCTATTAAATAATGAGACTGAATTTATATGAAAACTGAATGAATATATTTAGAAGTTTTTATTACAGACTTTCAATATAATCACCTTCCAACTCCATACAATGCTGCAATCGTTTATACTGCACCTCGAGATTGCGCTGGAAGTCCTGCAATGAAATCCCTTTCAGTTGCTCGGTCACACTGTGTTGGATGTCGCAAATGTCACTGAAACGCTCTCCTTTTAGTGCCAGTTTCATCTTTGGGAATAGAAAAAATTCTGCTGGGGCCAAATCTGGGGAGTAGGGTGGATCCTCGATCACATTTATCGATTTGGAAGCAAGAAACTGCTTCACAGTGCGGCATCAACCTTGAACAAATCTTGCTTTTCTACAAACCTCTTTCCAAAATTTGCCTGGCCACTTCCTTACCGACTCCAAGACATTCAGCGAGTACCCTAGTGGTTATTCGCTTGTCCTACATCACAATGGCACAAACTTGCTCTACATTTTCATTGGACTGAGCCGAAACTGGCTGACCTGGACAAGGGTCATCTTCCAGCAACTCTGTGCCTTCTTCAAAATGTGTGAACCATTGGAAGACTTGTGCAAAACTCAGAGAGTCATCACCGTACACATTTTTTGGGTCTTGGTACACTTCTATGGCAGTTTTCACCAATTTAAAGTAAAATCTAATCATTGTACCTTGCTCCCTGTCGAAAAACTTGACACATGACACAAATACACACTTACTTTGAAGGCGATAAAACAACACTTACTGAAGCTACACAGAGGAGCTTGTGCTTGTTGAAAAGAGCACACTCTAGCGATCACAACCATACTCTGTTTTGCTAATCGGTTTGCAGAGTGCTCAGAAAATAGCAGTCTCATTATTTAATGGGCACACTGTGTACATACCTTTAAATTTTTTAGTGAGGCCCTGAACTGTAGCTTGTGTAGCTTATATGTAAATCTGGCCCACTGTATCCCCTTTCAAGGCTTTACATTTGCTCTTGAGGGTACATGTACCCCCTGTTCATTACTGGTGTTTCTTACGTTGTATTGTGTGTCAGTGTGGAGCTCAAGGCTTTACATATGTGCTGAGAAGGTGGAGCATCAAACGAGAAGATGTGTATGTATGCCATGCATCCTGATGTGCGAATGTTGTTGGACACATGGCGTCATAACCCAGAAGACAGCAAAGCATGAAGCTGTACCAAGAGAACATCAAATAGCAGCCAAGGAGATAATCTCTGTGGTGGTGGTGGTCATGGGGGGGTGTTTGTGGCTCAGTGCACGAGAGTGTTGGGTATGGGATGCACTTTCTGAACTTTCTTTCCTTGTGTACAACTCTCACAAACAAAAAATTTACATGTACCAACAGGTCTGTTTGTCTGTCTGTCTGTCTGTCTATCAGTTTTCCAGTGGTCTACTGGTTACTGGTTTTCAGTCACCATAGTTGCCAGTTTATTGCATCTTCAAATGTTAAATGATATTGGTCACCAGATACTGAAAGTATTAATGATAATATACAGTTTGATCTTTTTCCAGTTTAACTTTAGAAATGCATTGTAAATATTTATCTCTTCATTGAAATGCACTTCAACCAGGGCTGTGGAGTCGGCACACAAAAGCTCCTACTCCGACTCCTCGATTTTTAAAACTCCAACTCTGACTCCGTCATAAAAGCTCAGTATCTGTTAATAACGGTAAACCTATAAAACGTTTCATCACCACCACGTAAATTATCAGGCTACTCTTTAGACTTATAACCTATATTTAAGTATAAGTCTAATGGTGACTGTAGCTATCAGGGCCGTGGATTTGGAGTATCTAGATAAGATTTTGGATTGAGGTTGGAGTCGGAGTAGTTACATTTTTACCAACTCCGACTCCGACACCACCTAAAATTCCTTCTGACTCCGACTCCAGAGCCCTGGTTTCAACTATTTTTGTGTGACAATGAAAACCTTTAAAATTCAATTATGAAAAAATATTGTAGTTTTAGAATAACTTTTCATACCAGCAGACTAACCTTAATGTATCACTGCACTAGAGAACTGCTGTTGGTAGGAGTGACAGGCAGTTCTGCTACTACACACACAGTGAAGACTTCAAGCATTTCGAGTAGTGTGTAGTGAGTGAGTGCACTGTGCGAATGCTTTCAGGATGGCCAGTATCAACTAGTCATTCACCACAAAACACTGCACATGTGCATCTGTCACATTCCTAGCAGGGGTAATTTCCTTGGCAGTGGACTGTAAGTACAAATATATTTTTGAAATATTCTTCCAGGGACATTCCCGAGGCAAAAGATGTGAACTCATGTTTCATAAATGATACTGCTTTGAAGACATATTCCTCGACTTACAAAATACTACATGATAAGTTACAACAGATATTCAGTGATGACTCATTGTCAGAAAATGATGATCCTGAGAATCAAGGGAAAACAAGGAATGCCGGAAATGACATTCTGCAAGGAAGGATTCAAGTTAGGAGTAAAGTAGAAATATGTAAAAAGCAGAATAAGGTAAGTGTATCATATTTATGAAACTGTAGAGCAGTGGAGAGCAACTTTTTATAACATAAGAGCCTTTTGAAAATCCCCAAACCCTGTTTGGGCTGCAAACCAATTTTTAAGGGTTTTGGATTCTGGTTTTCTGTTGTATCACCCAGCATCACTGGGAAAGTGGTTCCTAACATTTTGAAGGTATGTTGTGTTCATCTTGAAGGGCTGTTATGTACACTTACGTACAGTTGTGTACAGGCCATACCATCAGGCAGGTTTATTTCTTTTAGAACTTTGTGTGACTTGACAAGATGTTGTCACAAAGTAAGCAAAGTTGCTAGGTTCACAGCAGCAGTGATTTCTGTGTATCAGCAGTCACTGGTTCATTGCCTATAGAAGTGAAAGCCATTTCCCATGTTCAAAAAGTCATGTTGGAGGATTGTTGAAGTTGTTCAACTTTGCACATGCCATGCCTGTCTGTATGACGACATGTGTGCAGCCTGTATGCACACCAAAGACAGTGTACAAAATGTAGAAGATTATCAGCAGGAAGTATCTGTCTCCTGGACAGCATTGTCAACAATGGCAGAACTGCCAAGAGCAGGCACTGAATGAAGGAAGCATTTTTTTTTGCTCACAATCCAAATATCAAGCGTCATGCAGGATTTATTCTCATCATCCATGAAACACGTGTCAGCACCCCTCATCTCTCTAGCTGCACCAGTACATTAAGCCACACATGTTTAGTCATAAAACTTCTCTGCTCTTCATATCTGGCACCTGCTGGAGGTACCGGTCAGCAGAAGAGCAGTACAGTGGGTCCTCATTTAATGGTGGAGTTACTTTCGTGAGAATTGCAATGTAGAGTGGAACAACACAGTATGGAGCATTTTTCCCGTAAAAATTAATCGAAATACCAGAGAGTCTGTCTGTTGAAGATGCCACCAGCTGTCAGCAAAGGCAGTGTTAATCCACATGTGGGGAATGATTGTCAAATGTTTGATCACTGAAATTTGTCAGCATCAAGCAAAAGCACATTTAGGGCACTGTTAAAAGAGGTCTGACTGTTTGTAAGTAAGTATTAGGAGTTACATGTTGTGTTCTGCATGAAGATGTGTAATGTGGTAGGTGTGTTTCAGTGTTTGGAGGAACATACTACCAACCCCTGTCCTAAAGAGGGATGTTGTGTGCTTCTCTGCATTGTTGGCACCGCCCTTTTACAGTACACTGGCATAATTCAAAATATGTCATGAATCTTCACTGCTGCAAAAACCTGAAATCTTGCATTCAGGAATGTTTACAGCTGCTGGAAGGGAGCTACTTTGAAGATACAAGATTTGTTGTTACCACAGTGTTGCTGAAAACTCATGTCTTCTGGGATGTGATGCTGTGTCACTGAGTGAGTTGTTCCCAGTGCTGTGGAGGAGCGTAGTGCCTTCGTCTTCAGGGTCAAGGAGACCAAGCAGATGGTGTGCAATAAAGTAAACAAGCACATGATGGAAGGTTTTAGGTTCTCAGGGCAGTGTTGCTGAAGGTTCAGGTCTGTTATTGTGTTGTTTTGTGAGTGGTTCCTGATGTTTTAAGGACTGTGGCACCTTCAAACCATTGGAAACCACTTGTTGAGTGACTCAGCACCACACCCAATACGTTGGGAACCAATTGCCAAATGACTCAGCATCACATCCCAAAACATTGGGGACCACTTGCCCAACAACTCAGCATCACATCCCAAAATATGGGAACCACTTGCGAAATGACTCAGCATCACATCCCAAAACATTGGGAACCACTTGCCCAGCAACTCAGCACCACATCCCAAAATGATGAGAACCACTTGCCAAATGACACAGCATTACATCCCAAAAGACCTGAATCCCGGGCTCACATGCATTTTGATTTTATCATACGCAGCTGTATATCAACTTGAATTCCCCCCCCCGGGTTTTCCAACATGTTGAGGGCCCTCTGGTTATTAACTTTAATTACTAACTATAAATGATATTGTGTTATAAAATTTTACAAGTATGTGAAATTTACTAATAGATGTTTAATTGTTTGTCAGCAGCACAGACAGTATATTCCATGCTTCAGTGACGAAGCAAAACTTAATTACCCAAAAAAGTCATCATTGAATGCTGAACGACAAGCCCTGTACCTCCAGCTGATGATTAAATATGCGAAAAAGTGTTCATTTCCAACTCAAGTGAAGGAGAAAGAGTTACAACAGTATGAAGTATGTGTATTTTGTGTATTTATATATACATATATATGTATATACAGCCGGGCTGCACAAGTCCTAGGTGCCAGGTGACGTGGACAGCTAAATATTTTATGGTGGCACCTAATATTTGTGGGTCCCTGGTATGGAACTTGTTTCAGGTCACCCTTCTGTCACTTAGAATTTTGAAGTGGCATCAAGATTTTTGGAAAATTTGTGCACTCCTGATGTTCGTTCTAGTTATATGATGCTGACCATTACTGGCCATGCACCACACTATTATGATGGAACAGGCAGGCATCCCATAGTACTGGTGGCTCACTGTATTTACCTGAATTTAAGACTGGAGACTTTTCTTAATCCACAGTTCTCTTATAATTACATACAAAGTGAAGTACTTTCTGTATAAGTATTTTTCTGGAAATTTACTGTTGTGAAGGGGGGGTCATCTTACACTTAGAGTTATTGTATATTTGGGTAAATATGATATCTGTTTGGCATAAATATGAGTTCAGATCTTCCAGCCAGTACTTGTACTGGAAGGGGATTTTAACCTTTTAAAGCCTAGCGGTAACTTTATATACCACCAGGTTTAACATTACATAGTATAAAGAAAAATGCAGAAGATTTAATGATTGCTAGTAAGGAGATTGGTCTAGAAGTAAATGCTGAGAAAACTAAGTACATGGTCATGTCTCGAAATCAGAATGCAGGACACAATCACAACATAATTATAGATAATAAATCCTTTGAAAGGGTGGAAGAAGTCAAATATTTGGGAGCAACCCTAACGAATCGAAACTCCATTCATGAAGAAATTAAGAGCAGATTGAAGTCGGGGAATGCTTGCTATCATTCGGTGCAGAATCTTTTGTCTTCCAGGTTACTATCCAAAAACACAAAGATTAGGGTATACAGAACTATAATTTTACCTGTTGTTCTGTATGGATGTGAAACTTGGTCTCTCACATTGAGGGAGGAACAAAGACTGAGGGTGTTCGAGAATAGGGTGCTGAGGAGGATATTTGGGCCTAAGAGGGACGAGGCGACGGGGGATTGGAGAAGACTACATAACAAGGAACTTAACGACGTGTACTCATCACCAAATATTATTCGGGTAATCAAATCAAGAAAACTGAGATGGGCGGGGCATGTGGCACGTATGGGGGAGGAGAGAGGTGCATACCGGATTTTGGTGGGGAGACCCGAGGGAAGGCGACCGCTTGGAAGACCCAGGCGTAGATGGGAGGATAATATTAAGATGGATATTCGGGAAGTGGGATGTGGGGGCATGAACTGGATTGAGCTGGCTCAGGATAGGGACAGGTGGCGGGCTCTTGTGAATGCGGTAATGAACCTTCGGGTTCCATAAAATGCAGGGAGTTTCTTGACTAGCTGAGAAACTGTTAGCTTCTCAAGAAGGCCTCTGCTCCATGGAGTTAGTTAGTTAGTTATTAGTCACCGTCTACGAACTGGTCATTATGAAAGGTAGTGCCATCAGTTGTGCACAGATGAGATTACGTTTCCTCGTGTAGATACTTCTTATGTGTTTTGATCAAGCTTGACAGTCTTCAGGGAATGCTTGATGTGACATGGAAAACATTACTGTCGGCTTAGTAATATAACATCATGACATGTGTTAAAACTGCAAGTTGTGTGTGTGTGTGTGTGTGTGTGTGTGTGTGTGTGTGTGTGTGTGTGTGTGTGTGTGTGTGTGTGTGTGTGCGCGCGCGCGTGCGCGCGTGCGTGCGTGTGTAATGTGATCGTTAATACATGGACACAGTGCAGAATTGTAAAATCTACAAGGATAGAAGGGTATTTATGTGTGTCAAGTTTTCTGGCCAACCACTAGTTGTTCCTTGCACCATTCATTGTGGCATAGTCCTTAGCTCTTATTGTGGACCCATGTAGCTGTGGCAGTCCACATTGTTAGGTATACTGATACAGTTTTGCAGTTATAATTTTAGCCATGTTCTCTTTGTTTGTAGTATAATAATATTCTATGGCCTTGTTTTTTTTTAAATCTGATGCAATGTATGATAGGATGTTCCAACCACAATGTTATAATTGGTGTTTATGGACATATCTGTGCTGTATATGTTGATGTTTATTGTTGTGTGAATGTATCGTGACTACAGTCTTGAATGCAATTGTGTTGATGCTCAGTTGTTTACGGTTGAGGGTACTGAATTGTATAGCGATTCACATGTGTGTTGTTTAGTCATCGATATTCACATCACAGTTATTTTTCTGAGATGTGTTGACACACCACCCCTTTTGTGTGCTCACTTTGAAAGCAGAATGTCGCCAGACTCACTGTATTCCTGATACATAGGAAAAGGACGTTGGCCATGGCAAGGTGCTTATGTTGTGTCTGTAGTGTGTGCTGATCACATGTGTGATGTTTTGGTGTGTTATTTGACAATGCTATCAATTGCTAAGATTGTATAGTGTCAGTGGTCAATGAAATAATGTGTGTGGAGCATTGGTGGAATGTTACTGAGAGGTGAAAACTGAAGTAATCAGAGAAAACCTGTCCCAGTGCCACTTTGTTCACCACAAACTGCACATGGACAGGCCTGTATGGTGAGGGGCTGGTGACTAACCACATGAGCCATTGCACATTCCTGAATGCACATAGGAAGCTTGTGAAATGTTAATTGTACATTTCATTGTAGTGTAACCAAACAGGTTAGCTCAGAGAGTGACAGTTTGTGAGGTGCCAAGTTGCATGTTGGCCCAGAGACCAGCTACAGTTTCTCTTTGTCTTTCCAGGCAGGTACCAGGATTATACCTCAGATAATGATAGACAGCTCCAGCACTCCCCAGCATGCCACATCCTCCCTAATCATATTGCTGGTTACAATTTGTCAGTGCTGATGGTTTGCATAGCATGCATCACAGAATATGTGATCCTGAACACTGCGGGGAATCAACAAAGTGTCTTGTAAGGCCTGTACAGCATTGTATTTTGTTGTGCAGTGCCAACAGAAACAAAAGTGTGAATATTATCATCAGGCATTTCTAAGTTCTACCGCATACAACAGTAACATTGGATGATAATTCTATCTACACATTTTAATTAATTCTGGACATTTTAATATGTACAGTGTTTTTAAGTTACTGCAGCACTGTAAGTGACTTTGCATACTTGTTTGAGGATGGTACAGCTGTATTGAAGTGTGTAATTACATAAGTGTGTAGGGGATTCTGTTGTATTGGACTGAAATGCATGTAGTGCTGTGAAGAAATGCAGCATGACATTCAAATGTTAAGACCATTCGATAACATAGTAATTGACACGAAGCTTCATTTTACAGCTCCTGCATGATAAAGTGGTGGCTGAACGTTTTGAGTTTGCTCATTTTGTGAAGCAGCGGTGTGCACTGACACAGGACAGATACTGTTTGATAAACCCAGATGTCAAAAAATATATTGAACAAGTGTGGCACGTAAGTAAATAATAATATAAGGAACATTTTTAACAGGAGATGGTTATCGAACTTGTGCCTGTGGAGGCAGCAGTATCATTGCTGTTCTGTAACTTACAAACACAACCTCACTGTGTGTGATTTGAGGTTCTTGCAGCAATACAGGAATATTTTGATTATTCTATTAAGTAGTTGTATTGTACTGCTTAATACATCATGTACATAGTTTTTTACTTATATTTCTTATCATTGTTTTGCTTTGTATTAGATATTGACAAGCACATCTTTATTGTGCTTGTATACACATTCGTGGACTGATTCTATATCTGGTGGTTACTATTAACCATAAACGGATTGACAGAATGTAAAGGATAAATAAATGAATATTTTTAAAGATTCAAGTCTTCTGGGATGTGATACTGTGTCATTCGGTAAATACTTACCAACATTTTGAAGGACTGGGCAATACACATGCAGTGGTACAGCATCATATCCCAGAAGACATGAATATTCAACAGCCTTACTAGTTACAGAAATGCAAGCAGGGAGTGTGACTGTAATTAATTGTACAAGTTACATTAATAAAACAGTTTTATACGCAAGAAGTAGTTATGCCAGCCGTGTTAGTAAGGGCCAGTGCTTTTTCACAAATAAGGTTGGCTGCACTTGCATCTCGAAAGAAGGAGAAAAGGGCCAGTAGTCACTCTTTGACAGCAGTTGAAGTTGAATATGCCCCCTATCTTCGTATTAAGAAAAGTTTTTTTATTTTATTTCATATTGTGATAAAATTGTTGGAATAAAAACAACAAATAATAATGTGTATTTTTTCCTAAGTTCTGAATTTATATTATTCGTCTAATATGTCATCACCAGTGAAGGTTCCAGATTCCTTAAGTGTTAACATGAAAAAGTAACCAGTAAGTTCCTTGCTTAATCAGGGTCATCATCTTGTGACATTTCCAGTGCCCTTATTTTTGTGACAACTATAGTTTGTCACTTTTCCACCACCACCCTGGGTGCACTACATTAACCTTTTAAAGCCTAGCGGCAACTTTACGTACCAACAGGTTTAACATTAAAAAATTCTACGTGTTGCCCACATTGCCTTTATGTGTTTTGTATGGATCTCAGAACAAGCAGCAACTTTTGCCTTATAAAACATTAAGAGACTGGTTTTTATAACCGAAGTGTAGAGTGTTTACAGTGCAGTACGCACTGAGACCTTATATAAAACAGATACGCTTCGTCTTTAAAGGGTTAATACGATAAACAGGCCAACAGAAAGTGCCACCTAATAATTGTCACATAAAATAATGGCCGTATATGTGGGTTATATAAGGATCAAGCCTCTCCATCTTTTCTCTATTTCCTTCTGTGTTTTACCTCTTACATGAAATCTCTCCTAACCTGTTCTTAATTTCAGTGACCTTTTATCTCATGGTTCTGTTTCAGCATCGACTTTCTCGAGTGTCAAAATATCCAGCTCATTATGAGCCACTGCGAATGCTGTCATTAGTATATGCTGATAGTAAGAGGCCTGTGGTTATGAAACTGAAAGAGAACATATTCGAAATGGTAAGAAGTGACACATTCCTGTTCTAGTTCGGTTTCACACATTTTGAAGGATGTCTGCTCAAGTCATTTTTTTAAATGCTGGGAACAACTGACCCAATGAAACAACAGCATCACATCCCAGAAGACACAATTTGTGATATACACGTACATACAAATGTGTATCTCACACACACACACACACACAGAGGAGCTGGGATTGCATAGCCAGTGTAGTGACTAGCTATGGGCTGGATGGTGCAGGGTTTGAATCCAGGCAGTGACAAGAGATTTTCTGGTTCCCAAAACTGTCCCAACTGGGTCTGGGGTCCACAAAGCATCCTGTTTATTGTGTACTGTGGGTGCTTTTCTAGGGGTAGCACTCATTACCTTTAACATTTCAGGTTAATATCTTTTGCTGTATTGCAGATATGTAGTCATTCCAGTCTAATTTTTGTTGTCAGTACACAATTTATGATAAAAGTCTCGGCTGTGGCACCATGAAATTTAGATAGGCAGCAGTATTTTGGAGGTACATATGTCCTTAATGACATGCTGTAGTGTCCCTGAAGACCAGCCCTGTGTCTCATACAGTGCATTGTTCATCTTCTGTTGAGGCAAGCTGCTGAACGTTGCACCACACATGCGTCATACAACACACATCCCTTTTTTTTTAATGATGAAATTGGAAACATACCCAGTTTTTTGTGATTGAAGACATCGTGTTGTTTCATAAATTAATAATACATAAATCACACAGTTCAACACAGCTATTGTGTTGTGTTGCGTTGCATTGTGTTAGACTGTGTGGTCTGTGCGTTCTTAATTCTTGTCTTGAATCCAGATAAATGTGGCACTACCAAAAGAGGGGTTGTATTGTTTCCTTGCACATCTTTTCAAATTCATTTGAAGCTATGTAACCTACAATGACCACTTTCTTTTTATGAATGTACATGCATGTCCACTTGACACCTTTATTTCAGATTAACCCCCTCCCCCAAACCAAAGAGTGAAACCTCAGCACACAAATGATTAAGTAAGTGACAGTGAGTCAGTACTGGGGTTAATATGACAATACTTCTTGTTTTCCTAGGGTTCAAGTCCTGTCATCTTTCTCCCAAAATTTAATACTCCAGCCTATGTGCTTACTGATTATTCTAAGATGAGAACGAGGTTCCCACCTGAAGTAGATATTGCTAGAAATGCACACAAAGTTCCAGGTAAGATATGACAGTATTTGTACAGTGTGTTGAAATATTACAAGTGTTTTTGAATTAGTTTTTATACATGGTTATGCAGTAACTGTAGCAGGGTGTTACATTCCATTAAATTTCACTTTAGCAATGGAAGTACTGATTTCAGAATATCATACTCAGAAACAGATGAGCTCAAATAAAGTGTGTGGGGCCTGTGTGGTAAGATGGTACAGAAAAACACAGTACAAACTAATGTGTCAGACCTGCTGAGTGAGTGGCTAAGTATTGGACTCAAATTTTCAGTGACACCACTGTGAGACTGTTGAACCTTGCAATATTGGTCTTCTTGCATTGTGTTGTTTATAATGCTAAAAATGGATTTTTGTCAGCTGGATATATTTCCAAAACACTGTATTTAAAAAATGATAAGGAAAAATAAATAATAACACACCTGTGAGGTTGATGTTCTGACAGCAGCATTGCTGAAGTTTTTGAGTGGCGGTGATGTGATGGTGTGCTGCTGAGTGAATGGTCCATGACATTTCAAAAGATCACAGGGCCTTAATCTTCAAGGGTCAAGCAGTCTTATGCTGCTTGACCCCTGAAGGTTAAGCAAACTACTTACCCAGTGACACAGCTTTCAGCACCACAAGAGTAGAACTGTGCATAATATACCTACTTCCCTTAAGCAGCCATCTCTTGGGGTTCATGTTTTGTGTTACAAGCTGTGATGGAACATCATTGTGCTTCTGTACATTGCTTGGCACAGTCATGTAGGCAAAGGTTGATGAACAGACTGTAGCTCTTTGTGTTCATACATTTTTGTCTGTACCTCTGTTAGATGGCCTGTGTGTTTTACATTCATTATGTCTGCAAACAACTGGGTTATGAAGTGGTTCTGTACATTATCAAAATGGCTACTAATTTTTGTCGTGGTCAACTGCTGCTGCAGGCAGATGTCGGGATAGCAGGCCTACCTCAACCAAGGCCATGACCATTTCATTCCACATCCTTTGCAGTTCATTATTCACTAATCTTGTTGTCATTTAACACTATGCATCAGTGTTTCTCATCCTTTCTGCTACTGTGCACCCCTTACAAATTCTCACAAATTCTCCAGATCTGCCCCTCAGAATTATTTAATTCACAGTAATATTGGTGTAAAATTTACAAGTAAGTAATATATTTAAACCTAAAACATCATTATTATGTCATTGTAAGAGTTTGTGGTAATATAATAATTTTTGTAGCAGAAATAACATTAAAATTAATATTAGGAAAAACCTAAAGGGAAGACCTTATTTTGTACCGTGTGGGACTTACTCTGCTGACACACCCATTGTTGAGAGGCACTGTTGTGCAGTATGGCTTGAGCTACTAGCACTGTATGTGTTTCCTGCATATTCAGTTTTCATTATTGTTGACAGTGAGTCAAGACAAACTGGCCGAAAGTTTTGCTGTAGCCAATGCAGTTCATGTGGTCATATCTTCAAGTGGTTTGAAACATATTGTTGATAATCATCCACCAAATTATGAAAAAACTTGGGACTTACCAGTAATAGTGAAGGAATACAGACAATGTGGTAAGATATTTTAGTTCATATTGCTTCAACAGTTAAAAATAATGGACTTCTTTTGACAGATGTTTCACATTATGAGCATTCATGCTTCATGTTATCATCCCTGAAACTGTGTTTTGTTTCTTTGTGGTGTGCAGTGGAGCGTTGTGGTTCAGAATTTTGACCTATTTTAGGACCATTGAACCTTTATGACAGGTTCTGATGAATCAGGATGAGACCATGTGGCTAGCAGTTCGACTTCCCACACCCTCTTTCTGTTGTGCAGATCACTGCCAGCTTAGTCAAGCTCTGTCGTCAGACTCCACTTCAATTATTTAATGGATTTGATGCTTCCCAGAGGTGTTGGTGTTTATTATAATAAACTTTTCATCTTTTTTATGCTTAGTGACGCTATTTTATGTTCTTATTACCAGTATTTCATAAGTTCTTGGAACCAAGTATGCGTTTTGCACTGAGAATGAATGTCAGTGTTTGTGAAGGTTTCGTTGTTCCCAGTTAATCATGAACACTGAGACAC
Source organism: Coptotermes formosanus (assembly GCA_013340265.1). Lineage (NCBI taxonomy): Eukaryota > Metazoa > Arthropoda > Insecta > Blattodea > Rhinotermitidae > Coptotermes > Coptotermes formosanus. The sequence continues at coordinate 370,819 of BLKM01010390.1, read as the reverse complement.
TATTGTATTAGACGTTGCAACCCACAATGGTAGGATGGTGGCTAGCAGCAAGTGTCAGTGGCTGAGCATAATGTGGCCAGGTATTCCTCCACATATTTGCAAAGGTCTTGCTTTGTTACAGTTTAAGGAAAAGCCAAGGCATGCAGTGTGGCCAGTCTTGAATCTAAGACCCCCAGGTCTTTGCAACTCAGAGTTCATTCTGGCTGTCATTTTAGAAATGTTGCAGAAGGCGAGGACATTAAAGGTGGTAAATCACCAAAAAGTATGGTATGGTGTGTTTGTGAAGTGCTCAGAACTTTACTAGAGGCTGCTGGGAATGGCAAAACAGGACAAATGGATTAGAAACATATGTAAAGAAGGATGGTTGTTTGCTATATCTCTGCAGCAGGTAGTGCTTGGTTGTTGTGAGATGTTATAGGAATGTACTGTCTCCATCTTCAGGGTGATTTGTTTGGTGCAGGTGGATCTTGAAGTGATGCTGTGGAAGATAACGTGTCATTTACGTAGGACAGTTTGATGAAATTTGGCCAGTCATAGCTGTGGAAGGTGAGAAGAGGGAGTAGGATTGTCCCAGGCCACTGGCAGTTGAGAATTTTAAAAATGGGCCTGTTTAGGGCTTCAGTCATTGGCAGATGTGAAGATCATATGCCATCTGGGAGGTGGGTGGTGGCCAGTGACGTAGGTTATTAAATTTAGTCACCCTGAAGATGGAGGCAGTATGTGCCTCTGAAATATTAGAACATTTAATCACTGCTCAGTGCTGGAACCCAAAGGACAACCTGAAAGCTTTTATTGGTAAAGAACTCTTTTCTCATTTTTTTTTTTTCAGACAAAATTCTTAGGGTTGTGTATGTGGACAAGGCTCTTCCACCAAGGTGTTTAACATCAATGGAGAAGAATCTCTGGTACCATAAGTTTGGTGTAAAACTGCTGGTATGTCACAGAAGACATCAAGAGTGCTCTGAGTAAGTGCTGTTGGTACTGTGCAAGTACATAGGTGGTTAACATCTGTGCCACCTACTTTAACATTTGGAAACATGTGGTTTGCCCACACAATGTGTCTTAGTCTTTTGCCATCATAGACAGGTATTATTTCCCTAAGCAGCACATACTGCTTGGACTTTGTGATGCAGATGCACTGTATCCGTTGATATTACCAACCACTGCACGCTGTGAGCAGCGGTTGGTAATAAAAACCTACATGTGTTAGGCAACTGCCCGGAATATGCACAGCATTAAGGGGATGTACTGTGTTTACTGTCAGGCAGGGGCTTCTTTCTGGTGAACTTACCTTTAGAGGATTAAATCAGGGCATGACAAATATCCTGGAGTCTTGGCACCAACTCAAAAATTTAGGAGCCAGAGTGATCTCGCTTATTTCTATTTATAGTGTGTTAAAACTTTCACTGTTGCTTGTTGCTGATATTTTGTACACGTGTGTGTGTGTGTGTCTGATAAATCATAAGGCATTTATACACAATGAGGATATTCTTTTGAAATAATACCAGTCAGCATTTTTTTATCAGAGACATCCCAAGAAGCATATGTCATCAAAATGCAAAACCACAACTCCCTGGATGAAGTAAAAATTCTTGTATGAGAACTCCCGAAGGGCTGTTCGCTTTGTCTTTCCCTCCTCCTACTGTGCCAATTAAGGCAAAGAGACTTGGAGCTGCACACATTTTTGTATTATGGTCAACTGATTTTGGTAGTTAAATGTCTGTTGATGGTGATGAATGAGCTGTTTAGTAACAAACTGCAAGTTGACTCACAGTTTTCATCTAAAAAAGACATTTGATTTATAGGACATGCTTCTGAAATTTTAGGCACCATGGTGGCCAGTTGTCTCTCTGGGATTAGTCAGTCCCTACATTAAATAACCCACGTATATTGTGTAGGTGGATGATTGATTGCTAAATAGATCAAAGATAATTTTTGAAGAACAAGTATATATAGTGTGCTTAAGGAATTGTAATGTTTTATATATTCACCTAGTGTCCTTTCTTATTTCAGATCTGGAAGAAATGCATCATCCCTCAGGGACTCAAAAATCAGCAACAGCAACGATGGCTGTGAAATAGAGGCTGTGGATGATACAGGGCAGAAGCTTGACTCTATTGCTGTGGAAATAAATGAGGAAGATGTGGAGTCAGAGAATTGCATTAATGCACCTATAAAGAGAGAATATAGTAGTAATGAATGGGAGTCAGATGTCTCAACAGACGAGAACAGATTGGTCATTGATTGTAGTGATACGGACGGAAGATCACATGAGAAATGTACACCCATCAGAAATGGCAGAAAGAGTATATCTCAGAAATTGTCTGACAATAATAATGGTGAAAATTCTCGGATAACTAGGAGCAAGGCAAGGTTAGTAGCAAACACACTGTATGTTAATCAGAGTGTCAGTGAGAAACCAACACAGTTTGTTGCCAGTGAAGGTTATGAAATGGACAGTATGTCTTCCTGCAAAGATGCTCCTGAAGCTATCAATGGTAGTGGTTTGGGAGAGTCATTAGAAGATGTTACAGGCCCCAGTTCTTTTGATGCTACGGAGAACACGCTGAATTCAGAGGAGTCTGACAGTGCTGCTGTACCTAAAGAAGATGGCACAAGAAGTTACGGTGTTAATATCACTATAGGGAACAAACAAGATTTTTCTTCCCAGGAACTGTCAGAGGAAGAACAAACAAAGATGGAGAATGTAGAATTTAATCTCTCAAATCCTGACATTAATGTTACATACCGTCTGTGGAAACTGTGTAAGGAAGAACGTCACTTAGAAGATCGCAAAGAAGGCTTCCTGAAAGGAGAGTGCCCTAATCGTGAAATTAATGTTCTGGTCAGATGTAAAGTGGATGGACATAAGGTAAGTTCTTAGTTCTGTTCTGAGGTTAATTATAATGTACTGTGATTGAGGAGCTGACAGTCACTCTGCTGGTCAAGGAATTGCCAGTTTTTATGGAATATGAAGATCCATTACCTGGCCTAGATGATTTCCAGTTCATATTCTGTTCTTTAAGATGCATTATTGGCTCAGCTGAGTCTACCCCACAGCCTTTTTTTCATGATTTATTACTGATCCCAGATGAATCTGGTCTGCACCATATTTTTTTAAAGGCTGTCTTTACTATTTTTATTTTTGCCTGCTTGTCTCAAATTTTCAGGCCAAAAACTTTTCAAAGCATTTCTCTTCTCCATCAGATGAAAACAATGTCACCTTCCCCTTTACAAAGCGTAAAAGAGTCATTGCTGTGGATATACCAGTTTATATCAGTTCGTTGCTTGCAGTTGCTTGGTGCTGAAACTGATATTTGTCTTTCCTCCATCCATCATGTCACACTACAATGAAAGCAGGTATGGGAAATTCCTGACAAACATGAAATTTGAATTTTATAAGTCTTCTGTGACGTATAATTACCGCACCTTCAGTCCTCAGTTTTGATGAACATATGTATACAGGACATATTTAAGTTTGTGCATGATGAATTGCAATCGCTTGTTTTTCAGATGATGAATTAGAGGAAAAAATTCTCTTCTCATGCTGTATTGGTGTGACGTCAGTGCCATATAAGAACTAATGCAAATAAAGAGCCTGGTATTCCAAGCCAGTATTTCTCAAATTCAGTTGCCTTATTATGATGATGTTTAGGTGAGGTATGCTGTATGTGTATATTGTGCCTGAAGTCACTTACAAAGTAAGAAACAGCATTGCTGTGGCAGAGTGTAGGATAGTTGAGATGCAGTCATTGAGGATCTAGAGACAATGGAGAGGAGTGCATTAACAACAGTGTTACTGTGAACATCAGCAGGTGATTGTGTCAGTCCTGTTGCTTGGTAAAATATGTGGGAGTCTCCCATGTTTTCCCGGATGATGCACATGGGAGTGGCTTATCTGAATTAAGTTGAATTATTTTGCTCTGTTTAACATTGCTAATTCCACGCATTGTTCTGTCTCAAATCACTGTATCAAGTACCAACTAAATGCACTGTATTAAATTTATTATTATTTTGTTTCACAGTAACCCAACATGTATCAACATTTCAACTGTCACCCTCAGGGGGCTGCACCCCCCTGAGGATGATAGTTGAAACATTGAAACATGTCGGGTTAATGTGAAACGAAATAATAATAAAAAATTTAATACAGTGCATTTAGTTGGTGCTTGATACAGTGATTGATATTTTGCTCTGGTTTTTGGGGGAGAAGCCAAGGCTTCCAGTCTTGTGGTATGTGATGCTGTTGTTGAGTAAGTGGTTCCTGACATTTCAAGGAATGCATTGGCTTTATATTAAAGGTTCAAGGTTCATGGGCCTGAACCAGCGATGCAGCATCTCAAATCAGAAGACTGGAATCCTCAGTTACACATCGGCTTCTGGTTTATGCTGATGATGTTAAATATATTGGGTGGAAGAAAAACATGGAAGCTGTAGTAGTTGCTCATAAGGAGATTGGTCTAGAAGTAAATGCTGAGAAAACTAAGTACATGGTCATGTCTTGAGACCAGCTTGCAGCACAAATCACAACATAAAGACAGGTACTAAATGCTCTGCAACGGGGAGCAGTTCAAATATTTGGGACAGCCCCAAAATATTAAAATTCCATCCGTGAAGAAATCAAGAGCAGATTGAAGTCGGGGAATACTTGCGATCATTTGGTGGAGAATCTTTTGTCTTCCAGTGTGCTATTGAAAAATATAAAGATTAAGGTATACAGAACTGTAATTTTGTGTGTTGTTTTGTATGGGTATGAAACTTGGTCTGTCATGTAAGGGAGGAACGTAGGCTGAGGGTGTTCAAGAATAGGGTGTTGAGGAAGATATTTGGGCCTAAGAGAGACAAGGTGATGGGAGTGGAGAAGACTACATAACAAGGAGCTTTATGAATTGTACTCCTCACAAATAGTATTCAGGTGATCAAGTCAGGAAGAATGAGATGGGCAGGGCATGTGGCATATATGGATGACAGGAAGGGTGCAGACATGGGTTTGGTGGGGAGACCTGACGGAAAAAAACACTTGGAAGATCCAGGTATAGATGGGAGGATACTATTGTGATGGATCTTTAAGAAGTGGTATGGGGAAACGTGGAGTGGATTGAACTGGCTCAGGGTAGAAGTAGGTGGTGGGCGCTTCTGAATGCGGTATTGAACCTTCAGGTCCTATAAAATGGAGGGAATTTCGTGACTAGCTGAGGAGCTGTTAGCTTCTCAAGAAACACTCTGCTCTGTGGAGTGAATGAGTGGGTTAGCTTCATTTCATTGTTATCTCTGCTGACATGTACGTTGGCATTTAGGAATAGCAAATGTTTTCAAACCATTAGGCCTATGATGAAAAACATAATTAAAAAGTTGTTTTGCATTCACCAAGACCACATTCTGTACTTGGAATAAGATTGCTAAGAGGGCAGTATAAAACAAACTCGCATGCCACAAGTTTGACTCCCCAGACCTAGGCTAATGTACTTGTCCAAGCATTTTACTGTATATTTCATGTGTTATTGCAGATTGAGAACAATAAAAAGCAGACTTTTTGTGTGGTTCCAAAAATGGAATATCTGCCTGAATACGGAGCACAGTGTCTGACGCAGAGTGAACTGACTCGCCAGTGGATGTCATTATGTGTCAGGCCTGGAACTAATTTATGTAGAGGTATGTTCATTTGTTTGTGAACTCTGCTTAAGAACATTGAACATCTGAGATAACATTGAAGCATTACCATGGACCATTAACCCTTTCACCTGTTTTGACGAAAGGCTTGCACTCAGATTGCACTCACTTTTAATGTTTTTACCCTGTTACTATAGGCACTGGCAGTCAGGTTTAGGTTTTAACAGTGCCTGTGATGTATTTGTTTATAAGTTTTGCAGTTCTAATTGGTGTCACTGAAGATTCAAGTCTACCAGGATGTGCTGCTCTGTTAGGTGCATAGTATCTGACAGTTTGAAGGATCACGATGTTCTCATCTCCGGAGTCAAGTACTCAAAAAGTTGTCCTTGCTTGACCTTGACCCGAGGATGAAGACATTACAGTCCTGCAAAGCAGTGGGTAGTACTCCCCAGTTGACACAGCATCTTTAGACTTGAATATTTGTTTGTAGTTTACTTACTGAATTGTCAGTAATGCACACTGTATAGAAAGGCATGATTGGATGATACTGAGTAATGACTTGGAAAATAAAATATGTTGAAGGAGGGTGATGTGGCATGATTTATGGTATGATTACAAAATCTGTGTGGGGAACTGACAGAAGCTATGAAGAATCTCAGGACATTCAATGTCATAGCGAGACTTGAACCAGGCAGCTTCCAACTTCAAGCCCACTTTGTCAGTGAAGTAATGGCATTTGTAAATACTGTGATGGACCATGCACATGTGACACAGCCCTGCATCTTGAATAGAAATTCTGAGGGAGGGAAATAGGTTAACAGTGGGTATCAGGTCATTCTACTGTGGATGGATGTGTTTTCATTCTTATGTTTTATATGGTAAGGATAATTCAAAAAGAAGGTAACAGTTCAGCTTGTTTATAATGAAGTAATCAGTGAGCCTATAATGATGTGAAGTATGTCAAAACCTTTGAGAGCTTTCCTAATGACTTACACATTTCACATCATTGTAGACTCGCTGCTTACATCTTAATAAACCTGTGAAAGTGTTATCTTCTTTTCGAATTACCTTATACAGCAAAACTACCAATTGTTCATAGGTTACACAATCCATAGAATTGAACTTTATGTTATGTTGACAGTACGTGTGAATGCCTGTACTTCAGAAGTTATGATGATCGAGCAACATTCAGTGCAAGAAGTCGCTCAGGAAGCTGTTCAAGTGGGTCGTCCTAATAGTATCCTGTTGGGAATGCTGTACAATGTACTGCTTGGTTTGGTAGACCTGGAAGCAGGAAGTTACCTTCTTTCTCACACTCCAAAGTTGGGTGCATTTGTCAATGTGCGGCAGAGTGTAGTGTAAGAATACAATGCATCTATTATTATGCCATTGATATTCTATAGAAAGGATTGCCTTAAGGGCTGAATTGTGCCTTTAAAGTCCAGTTTAACATTATCCTCCCACTTGTGCCTAGGTCTTCCCAGTGGTCTGTGTACTTCAGGTTTCGCTACCAAACCCTGTATGCATTTTTCTTCTCTCCCACACATGCCAGATGCCCTGCTCATCTTATCCTCCTGGATGTAATCACATGAATATCATTTGGTGATGACTGCAAATCATGAAGTGCCTCATCATACAATTTGGTGAGCAGGGCAGAATTATGAAGTGCCTGATTGTACAATTTGTTGAGCGTTGCACATCATGAGGTGCCTCATCAGTCAGTTTGCTCCAGCCTCCTGTTACTTCCAATCTCATTTCCCAATACGTATCTTCCTCAGCACCCTATTCTAAAACTGCTGCCCAACTTTTAAGTATTCATGTCCACATACGTAACATCTTCACTTTAGTTCAGGTTGGCACTTAACTGCTTCTCTAGTGGGGCACTGTCATTGGTTGTGCTACACTCATTAACACTACAGTGTTTTGGTATGTGATTGCATGTAGTTTGGCAGATAGCTACCAACATTTTGGAGGTGCATGCTACCTCCATCTTCTGCATAGAGCTTTTTCCTTTGAAATGTTGCTATCTATCTACCTACTTCCACATCCTACAAGACAGTAGTATTAAACTTACTTTTGCTTGTCACCATTTCTACAGTTCATTACTAATACTGTTTGCTTATGTATTCTCTCTCAGTAATGGCCGCTTCAGGCTCCATGATATGTATGTAATCGATACAAAGGCAACTGCAGCAAGTGATGGCTCACTATGGATCCCAGTTGATCATAATGTCGTGACTCCATTTCACCAGGCGTGCAACAGAGTGCCAGGAACATTCCCTCCAACATGCTTTGTTAGAGGTACAGTAAGACAGCTTCCTCATAACACAGTTAATTTTGGACATAAGGTTAATCCTTTCCTGCCATAAGAGCTAAGTTCTTCCAAGTTGGATGGGATCTGCTGTGGCCAGTTCTTAGGCATTGTGTGGCTGTTGACTATATAGGGTCATTATTTTATCTGACAGCTGTTGGTTGTGATTTTCTGTCAACTTATTTATGATATTAACACAGTTAAAACTGTCATTTGTAACTTACCATTGATTCTCTGCATATGGGCAGTCAACCAAGTGAGCTACCTTAATGTGCTAAATGAGCCAACAGGAACTAGCAGCTGATAGTTCTTAGACAAGATAATGATGCTATATTTTGACATTCATAATTATAATGGTGGTGTGTATGAGCTGCCAACTGCACTACTTGCTGTAGAACCTGTATCTCATTACCATGGTCTTATGTAGTCTTCCTACTGACACCACAATTGGTAACTGTGAAAACTCACATGACACTTCCTGAAATGTCATCCTACGCAAGCCAGCCCTGCATCAGCAAGGCATGTGACTGGCTGTATTTCACTTGTAGTTTGTCTGTAAACCTCTGTCTTGATTCTGGGATGGTTAAGGTAACTCATACAGTTCATCTGTGCTGTGTGCAGTGAACAGGACTAAACTGATAGTCTTCTAGTCCTCTAGTCTTCTGGTTCCTTCAGAAGTTTCCTCTATTTTTACCAAAAATGCAACAATCTTCATGCTTCACCCTAGAAGACATACAGTGTGAATGAAAAATGCACGTTCAAACCAACAGAAGGTGCCTATAGCAAAATACAAGAAAAAAATGTTATATGCACATAGGCCTTCTGAAGAGTGGTTTCTGAGCTACAGCCTCCTGAAGAACAGAGAAAATATTTGCTGTGTCCACCTTGAGTTTCCATGCAGGCATTGCAAGGAGACATAACTTTCTTCCACCACATATGACTGGGGCTGTTTACCACAATTTCCTGTGAAACGTCATTCCAGATTTGTTGCAAGGCGTGGATCTGCAGACTAGGATTCATTTATGGTTCATGCATTATGGTGCTCCGCCACATTTTCTTGCGGTTCAGGAATTCTTGAACATGTTTCTGGCACAGCAGATATGACGAGGTGGAAAACGGCATAGCCTGCTTGTTCCGCTGATTTAAATTTCTTTAGACTTTTATCTGTAGGGACATCTAAAGTTTGTGGCTTATGCTAAAGAAGTAATTGAATTTTAGGGCTTGCAACAAATACAAAATGGATTTGAGATGATTCTTAAGACACCTGGAATTTTCCAGTAAGTCACGGTTCAGACGTGCAATGTCCTGCACTGAAACTCATTTTCTGTAATCTTCAGGAGGCCGTAGTTCAGACACCATGCTTCAGAAAGCCTATGTTTATGTAAATTTTTTCTTGTATGGTGGTATAGATTTACCTTCAGTAGGTTTGGCCATGCATTTTTCGTTCATTCTGTATCCAGCTGGGCCTGCTGCCTTTTGAACAGTATACATCCAAATCTAAGAATCAACAGGGGCCTTCAGATTATGCCTGAACTCCGTCTTATACACTTATTGGACATCCTCTGCCACTACACGAGTGACAGGGTTTGTGTTCTTATATTTGTATTGGCACTACTGTATCTCAAATTGTTGTTACTCCTAACATAGAACTGTGGACATATGTATGAAAGTGGTATGTGGTTCATCTGAACATTTCTTGTTATATGTAGGTAAGCATTTTTTTTTTCAGGAAAACCTTTCTCAAAGAAAAAAAACAGCAGCAAAAGACACAAGAAAAAAAATAAAAATAAGGATCCCTCAAGAGCACCTGTGTCCAACAAGAGTGTACCATATCTGTAGATATTTCACTGTAAAATCCTCCCTTATAGGTCAGTCATCTTACAATTGGTATATTGATGTGTGGGGTGTAGAGACTGGATGTGGTGTGTTGTATTTAAGTACTAACACTGGTTCAGAGGTATGTTGTTGGTGCCCATCTACAGAACTGTGGTGTCCCATCCCAGCACACCATGCTCATACTTGAAATATGGTATCTGTGACATCCAATATCAGTTCTTCCTGGACTGCTTGGTCCTGAAGATGTAGGCAGTGTGATCCTTTGAAATGTCAGGAACTACCTGCCCAGTGACACAGTGTTACATCCTCACGGCTTGTATCTTCAACACCACCACCGCTAACCCAGATCATGTAACCTTATTGACAGGAGTTTTTTGTTTTGACACCTTGTGGGCTTATAAGTCAACGACAAGATTTCACAGGAATATGCTGCCTCCATCATGTAGTCATGCAGTCTTATTTACGCTTCCCACAAGTGCTGTGGCATTTCCAAAAGTTCCTGCTTAAAACCATAGAGCTTTTAAGGGATCTTGAACATGCTGATGAATCACATAAATGAGATCTGCACTCATCTGGGGTATTATGCAATGGCAAATGGTAATCCTTTACAGACATTGTCCAGAAATGTTGGTAAAGGATCGTCATTCAACACTGTAACACTCCAGAAGAGTGCACATCCCATCAACATTGTGGCGGAAGCATGAAATCACGGAAAGTTACATAAATGTTCTAATTAAAGGCATAACTTACCTCTTATGTTAACAAATCTGACAGGATAAATATATCACACTTGTCTGCATAAAACATTTGTATCACAAAGGCAAGTTTGATGTTTGGAGCTCGGATATTTTTGATAATGTTCAGTTGCAAGTGCAATTCGCATGAACTGTCCTTTCCTAAAATATATACAATGTACTCTTGATCTTCGCATGATCTTAAGTTGCTGATGACTAATGATGGTGAGAAATAACATGATTTGATGCCGAGTGCTTGAACAAAATCCGAGTACAGTGTAACTCCAATTATCCGGACGCTGGTCATCCGGATCACCAATTATCTGGATCAGCTTGGCCCTTGAGGTAACTAAACATTTTCTTACTGTAATTGTGCAACATGCTTTTTATGGCTTAAATTTTTTCCCAAATTGTCGAGTACATATAAGGGATTGTGTATTAATGTTTTATTTGTACATAAATAAATATATGGCCTAAAAATAGCCATTTGTAGAAACTGTTTTCCCCTAAAAACTGGCAATGTAGCTGATTTTCAAAGAAAAGTCCAATTACCTGAATTTTCTGCATATCTGGACGGCTCACGGTCCCAATTAACCCAGATAATTGTAGTTATACTGTACAAGCAAAAATCTCAAGACTTTACATAAACAATAAGCAACCTATTCCTAAGCTATGTGTTATGTATATAACAAACAATTTTTTTTTTTCATGGCTTAGTAAAGTGCATGTTTTTGATTGTGAGTTCCTGAATTATTCATGCACCCCATCACCACCATTATCCCAGATAAGCGAAAGTACACTGTCTTACAATGCAAAACATCTAATTGCAAATGCATGGTGATACTGCATATATTTTTGAAGAGGAAAAAAAACTGAGTATGCATCACATCAGTGTTCAATCTCAGGAAGATTACTGAAGTTCTGATTAACCTCAGATGACGCAGTCTGATATAAACATATATTTACAGACACACTGTATTTAAGTAGACATTTCCTATGAACGGACATAACTTTATCCAAATTTGTCACAGTTCCACAATGGCAGGCAGCACATTACTTGCTGCTGTAACAATGCTACGGGTCTGAGCCCACACATTTACATTCAATGTATTTAAGTTAATATTTGGCTTTTACTCACCACGTTTAAAGGTTGAAATTGTTTCCTTTGGCTGTCACACACTGCACATCAGGTCTTACAAGCTGAGAGAGCCAGAATGGAAGTGGCAAGTTTTTGACAAATAATGCCGCTACAGTAACACATTTACAAATTCATTCAAATAAAAATAACTTTGGTATCCGACTGCTTCATCAGTCCAAATTCCAAATCACTGTTTCTCACAAAGTGGCAGTAGAAAATATCCAGACTTATTTTAATTGATGATCACTTTACTTTCATCCAAGTACAATGCAGACCTCTCTTTCATTGTTATTCCTTTTATGACTAAAAAAAATTTCTATATTTTGAGACATCAGCTAACTAGGTTACTAAATATAAAATAAACCATTCGGCACAATAATCAAGGCTTTTACTGAGGACACTCATTTTATTTGCAAACAGAAAATGTTAGTGTTATTAGTTAAAATTCAATTGAGCCTTAGAGCTACCTGAAGCTTTAGCATAGACATTCACATGTGAACATCTGGCCAATAGTAGGCCCAGTCTAAATTCACATCATTAATACAGAAATTTGTGTCTCAACAGTCAATTATGTTATGAAACTATAAGCACAGTGTACAAAATTGTTGAAGAAAATTGTGATTTTCAAGGTTATGTACACCAGAATTAGAAAACTTAACAGTAGCACTTCAAAAAAGACTCCTTTATGAATTAAACTCCTTAAAAAATAACATTACATAAGAAACAAAGACAAAAAGAGTTTTAAATACATTGGTGGGTTGTATCTTGCACAGCAAGGCAAATAATGAAATACCTTAGCTGTCTCAATGCTACCACACTTACAATGGAAGTTCAATTTAAATCTACAAATACTTTAGCTTTATAACTCAAAGAGTTATCAGAATCCTGTTGCTCACCAACATTTGGAAGAAAGCATTCCATAACCCAGTTCCCCACAATATAGAGCATTAATATGAATCATCACATTTTCACTCTGCATAGAATTATGAAGAGAATTATTACATCACACAGCAACTAGTATGTTCAATAATTTAAATATTTCTGCATTATTTACTTTAGATGCAACTGAACTGTTACACACATTTACTTCAATTTTTCAATGTAGCAGTTTCTTCAATGTGCACACTAATAGCTGGATGTTACATAATTTTAATGTCCATGACAAAAGCACTGTTGATTATGAAAGTTTCTTTGCTTTCTGGTAAAGTGTGTCTACAACTTTTCCCATGCTATGGATGGTCTCGAGTGCCGTCTCGTACGTCTTGTCAACAGGCGTTTCCTCAAATACAATTAGAACCCCTTCACCTTGATCCAGTATTCCATGAAACTTCTTATCCAGAATCATCTGTGACAATTTCTTCTCAACTTGCTGAGTAGGCAACTTGATGGACTGGGAGATGTAATCAACCTGGACCCGTGAATATGGCTCAATAATACGACAAAGATTGTGTTCCAACATGGTGTCATACAACGTGCCAAGATGTGCACGCACAATAACATCATCTTCTAACTCAACTTTATAGTTCTTCACCGCCTCCTGAAAATCTGCCAGAGACCTTTTGTGGCTTGCTTGGGCTACAGATTTCATTGCTTCAATTTCTTTTCCAGCATACTTCAGAGCCAGTTTTCCACTGATGATCTGCTGAACATCTTCTGGACTATTCAACATTATTTTGGACAACAGCATGTACTTCAGTGCTGTTAATGCTTTGAGACTCTCAACACTGTCATACCCTTCAAATGCCTCATAAAAATAGGAATATGCAGTCTTAAAATCCCTTTCATCTGCTGCATGTAAAATGCCAGACTGAAGATCTAACGCTGCTTGTAGTTTTGGGGGGCAGTAAATTGCATTTGCTGTTGTACGTGCAGAAGTGAGGGCAGCTCTTGCTTTCGGGAGGTTACTCAAAGCGTGGTATGTTTTGCTTTCTAAGAGTTGTACTTCAACTAAAAGATTCTTGTCATCTAACTTTTTTAGTTCCTTTAACAGTGTTGAACCAAGTGTAAGTGCTTCCGAAAACATCCCCGTGTCGAAATATAAAGCAATTAAACGCGCTTCGAGTGACTGTCGCAAGAAAGTTCTTCTTTCTTCTTTTGCCCATTCTATACATTCTTTGCATAACTGCACCTCTATACCAATTCCTGCTTCAAGGTCTAAAAAAAAGTCGACAAGAGATCTCACAAGCTTGGCTGCTTTTGCTTTACTTATAAGAGAAAGGAAGGGCCTTGTGGCCTTGATGAGATCGGCCAATTCTTTAGCCTTACCCTCCTTTTTATACAACTCACCGAGCTGCAGAATACGTTGTTCCTTCAGTCGGATATTATCTTCATCATTTTCTGAATTCTCCTGTTCTTGTACTATTTGGTTCAAAAGATTAATTCCGTCTTCCCTATTTGTTGTGGACACTGCCCGAGCCCTCTCAAACAACACAGCACCCGCCATCTTTAGTTGATCGTTTAGATTCGCTCTGTCATCGACTCTCTCTCTGCGCGTCACGGTACACGAACGTAATCTACTCTACCGCCATCATGCCAGTTGCCGCTCTTGTAACTTCGTTTACTTTTCACACACAGTGATAGATTAATAAAATGCTTTATCATATGTTGGATAATTCTCACATATATAAGTATAATAACAACGCACAGACACTTTTGATTTTAATAATCAACAGCTCGCTGCAAATGCGGAAGAAATTACGTTCCCGCTTATATAATTCCGTATTTGCTATTGGTGCAATTAAAGTTGCTAGCCAGTAGAGATTGCTCAGAGTTTCTCATCATCCAATAGGAGTAGACATTTGTGGACATGATTAGTTCCGTTGCAAGGAGACGGTGGTAAACGAGAAGTCCCTCATCCGATCCGCGTTGTGAGAAGACGCCATTTTAAGTTAACGAAAGTGGGTTATATGTACGGAGTAAAAGGCTCTGGTTTATTGTTCTACCTTTCGAGGCATGAGTGACAGGGAGGTCTGTATATTCCACAACGCGATACGGTGTAACGTTTTAAAAGTTTCGTTTCATGTAATATGGAATTTTAAGGTCAGATAGAGTGAGTAGTTTATGCTTTAAAGAACCCACGCTATAGTGGTTATCAACAAAGAAAACATTTCAAATCCAAAGAGTATTAAATTGTTTTTGTCTCATGTGGATCTGTTGTGATTACATCATATTGTATGCCTTATATGTTGTGAATAGCGGTAAATGAACTACTTGAAGTTTATTTCAAGAACCCGGTTCAAGGTCATTTTCGTTGCGCAATGAAAATTTTTATACACTGTTTTGTGTATTTACAGCATAGCCCAAGTCATAGCGGTTCTAATCACAGCCCTCCGGCCAATGAGAAGACCCCTTCTCCAGCAAGATCGAGGGAACATAGCCGAAGCCGATCACGCTCAAATAGTCAACACAAGTCTCATCACCGAGGCAGAACTTACTCACGCTCCAGGTAGTAATTGTACTATGTTATGTGTAAACACTTCTGTGGCTTATATGCTGAATTACACCCAGTGTGTGGGTGTTGTGTTTAATTTTAGTGACATTTTTTCAGTCTGGTAGGTCTTCAGTATTCGATTGTTCCATACATACCCTTCATAAAAGCCTTCTTCAGCCACTATTCCATATGTTGTTAATGCTGATACCAGGCAATGTAATTTGATGGGAATGGTAATTTACGTGGTGCACTAGTGTATGATAGTGTACGCACTTGCGTTTGCATTTGTGAAACCATTTTGGGGTTACTGCTGCCTCCACATCTTGACGTTCTGTTCGAGTCTCCTTGTACTACAAGTTCCTGATCTCGACCTAAGTATTGACTGAATCATGGAACAGATGGTAGCAGATGTAATCAACACCATTACTCTGTGCTCTGCCCCACTGTTCTTGTGCCGGGGGTTTCTGTCAGAATGTACCCATGCTGTGTATGCAACGCTAAAAGTTCAACAACGTGAAGGGAACCAAACCATGAGTATTCAATCCCAGATGGAGTAGCTATAACCATTATGCTATGAAAATGGTTTCAGTAAAACACTGGAAGCCTCTTGTGGCCTTGCCGCAACTACATAAAAAACAGTACCTGTTGCTGCATACTTACAAATACTGATGACAGCTATTCTGTTTACGTTCTTCCTCACATCAGGGTTTATGATGACTTATAGTAACACATTAGTTGGTTACAAGTGACACATGACTGACTGCAGTTTAGAGAGGTCTGAGAGAATTCATTTGTTTATGAGAAGTAAAGTTCACCTTCTAACATGCCACAGAGTAGAGAGAGGAGTAGGGGTATGACTGTACTCTTTCTTTAACTTTGGTGCTAGTTGGGGGTGGATTATCAGAGCTGCACCTTGGCCACTTTACCACCAGGATAGGAATTGATACCCATTGTGCAGGAGACTAGGAGAATGCCGGGGTATGTCTGGATGGCTGTGCAAAATGTTGCCACTGCCAGGTTTCAAACCGCAAACTTGCAAGTCAGTAAGCCAGATATGCTGTCGCTGCCCACATTTACGGAAAATAGATTGTTTGTGTATATTTTTGTGTGTATGCAAGCTGAGACATTGCGTTAAGGTAAAGAAACGTGAATTACATTCTAACAGGTGAACCACAAAATAATGGCAAGCAGTGTGTCAAGTGTAGAAGCATCTTGTTCACTCCTGTCCCCTGTACTCCTAAGGGTTTGTACGTGGTAGGCTCTCTAAAGTTCAGGGCTTCTTTCTGGAGTGATTTAGATGTCACCAACACATTGCATTTGCACATTTCTCTCAGCTGATTAAAAATGTTCTAGATACATTTTGGTTTATCAGTTTTAAAGGAAGCCATTTTGTCATGTTATTTGTAACAGAAATCAAGACAAAATCCATCTGAACACAACTGTGTTCTATTTATTAGGCAGAACAATATGTTTCAACCAAATTGCGTCACTACGTAGCAACTGATGATGATGCCTACTGTGCTGCACACTGTAGAATGATGCATATCAGTTTCTGCCTAGTGACCAGTGGCAGGCCCATCTGCATACCAGAGGAAGAGAATTCTAAGTACAAATGTACACATCCTCTGGCCAGTTTCAGTTCTGTGGACTAGTAATGTTAGTTTGTAGGAAGTAAATCAGAAAAATGACAAGATTAGTAGTGGTCATACGGAAGGCCGGTTGGTGTTGGAGGTGAGGGGGACTTCAACATACCTGCTCACTGTTCGTAACAGACTGATCCAAACTGTGATACGCATTATAAAACTGTGTTCTCGCACACGCAGCCAAGAATGCTGAGTCTGTTGTCCACAAAATTGTAGGTGTGCAAACCATTGCTATAGTGGAACTATACAAGCAGTATATTGTGATGTGTTCGTCAACCCAAAACCCCCAGCCAGGTTCCGAATAAATAAAATTCAGTAAAACACCTGTATGTAAATAACAAAGTATCATGTTAGGCTGTAGAATGCTTCCAACATCACTTCCAGATCACCAAATACAGTCCACCTTAGTTATAGCATACTTGAGCTATAACGGATTATTTTTCATTCCCAGGCCGTTACCTTATGTTTTGTCACAGGAACTATCTCAGTTACACGGGTCCCGCATATATCGGATCTTTGGTTACACTGGATTTCTCAGACATTCCACGACAGTTTATTTTTCTCAGCTGTACTGTTTTTGGCAAAATAATGGCCTGTTCACAACAGTTACAGTGTGCAGAGGGCTCACTAGTCAGAGGGTCATGAAGACTGCATACATAATTTGATAGCATTTTGTACCTGGAGGCACTGAGGAAACTTGTAAATTTGCACTTTGTTTGGCTTTGCTAAGGACAAGGGCCAACCCTTAGCAGTTATATTGGACAAGCCAGGGCAGTTGCTACCTGATAGTTTCTGTTGTTCATGCACCGGTGAGAAAGTACTATAATTGCCATATGCAAGCATCTTTGTGGCATGTGGGGTAGAGTGCCTTATCATAAATCAGTTATGGCTTGACTTCAGTGCATTTACTTGTAACATGTTAGGTAGCACATTCAGAACACTTGTATTTACTGTACATGAACAGAACTGATTATTCGGTGAAGTGATGTATCAGTACTGGCTGACCAACCAGAATAGAATATGCGCAGTATTTAAAAATACTGGCCGATTCCAGTGGCCACACAGTCTAGGTGTGGGTCTGTGACTGTTTGCTTGCTGGGATTGTGAGTTTGAATCCCACCTGTGGCATGGATGTCTGTTGTGATTGTTGTGTGGTGTGGTGTCAGGTAGAGGTCTTTGTGTTGGGCCAGTCGCTAGTCCAGAGGAGTCCTACTAGGTGTGGTGTGTCTGAGCGTGATTGTGAAACCACGGTAATAAGGAGGCACTGGGCTACAACGGGCTGTTGTGGGGGGGGGGGGGGATTCAAATTTTTGAGTATGTTGTACAATATGTACAGTAGGTGTATAAAGGATGGGGGCAGTCAGGCATTGTGGTGCATGGTGCTTCTGTCGCATCAAGGCTCAAAATGTATGTGTCCATGTCCATGTGCAATAAAACTGCAAAGAAGCATACCTTAAGTGGCATTAATTTAAATGTTATTTTAAAACTTAGTTTAACCTAACCTCAGATATATATGTCTGTACATAGTACCTACGTGCATATTCGCTTTACAGATTCAGTTTCTGTCATAACAACAGTTGAATATGAGGCACATCAAGTCAGTATAAATCGGACAACACATAGATGCACACAACAGATAAGAAACAAATACAGCTCTTAAACGCATTCAAGAGCCAAACAGTCTGTGACTCCAAGTCACACATCAAAAATCCAAAATCAAAACATCAAACGGGGATAAGAATTTCAAAATTTATGAATTAGGAAGTAGTACTTTTTGATTATGAGAAAATAATTCTTTAAGAGAGTAGAAGTATGAGTAATAAGATATTTTCTCAAAGCAAGCTTAAACTTTGGTTTATCATTTTGGATTCTTGATATATCTGAAGGTAGACTATTATAAATTCTTATAGCAGAATAAGTAACCTCTTTTTTTATACAGGAAAGAGTTACTGTAGGATGTAACGGACTTCGGTTGTAATGGATCTTTTTAGGACACCCCTTGGGATCCGTTATAACCGAGGTTGACTGTAATTGATATCGTTAGCGTACAGTTGCTTTATATGCAGTAATGAGTTTTTGGGAGGTTAACATAACATTTTCCTATATAGACATCAACCAAAGTATGTATTTGACAGATACATACCTTCTGTGAAGGTTGGGTATTAAACATTCTGCTGGGAAAGTGTTAACCAGGGAGACATTCTGCAGGATATGCCTCTGCGTCGTGATATTGGGCAGAAATGCAAAGGACAAAACACTGGTCCATTTTTGTGGGTTCAGAAAAGCAGCTTGAAACATTGTCTGGGACACAGTAGAAGATAAAATAGAAGAATATTTCAGTGACTGTTGCATTCACTTTGTGGTGTTTAATGTAGTACTCAGTACATTTTAGTGAGAACAGGTGATAAAGTGAGACTTCATAGATGGCAGCACAAAGTGTAGCCATAATGAAAGGGTGACATAATGTAAATGCAGAAAAGAACTGTGGTGCTGAATAATTGCAAGGTATGGTGCATGTACTGTTGTGCATTAGGGCTGGATTGCTGTTTTTAGTGTGGTGTGATGGAGCTGGAGTTACTTTAGCTCTGCGCTGTTTAGTGTGCAGGTTGTTTTAATGCACTGTAAGTTCATTACAGGGTTTAGTGATGCAGTTTGCTTTTTGTATCAGTGCACAGATTATGGTTCTGATATGTTTATACTTCACTGCAGGGGTTAGGGCTGCAGTTAGTTTGTAGGCAGTGGTTTTAGTGTTCTATCGGGGTTAGGTTTGGAGTTTGTTTTTAGTTTATTACAGTGGTGAGTGTCATCTGTGTTTTACTGTGGGAAATATTGTATGGGGGCTATGTTTAGGTGGGGGGTTTTCAGTTTTGTATAAGAGGTACTGTTGCAATATGAGGAACATCAGAAATGTGTTTCAGAATTTGTTATTCTTTTGGCTCTGAGGACTGGATTGCAGATGTCACAAGTACCATGATATGTGGCTGGGTTGGTTGGAATGTGCAGTATAGGGATTTGGGAACAACAAACTTGGCATGAACACAGAAATAAAGTGTGGAATTTCATGCAGTCAGGTGAAAGAAGTATACAGGCTGTTGCCAGTTCACTCATTGTGGCTGTGGACTCGTGGCATTACTTGGGCTGAGAACGGTAGCTCACCCAGTGGAAAGTAGACCTTAATCTTAAGGTGGGTTGGCTTGTGTTCTTGACATTGATATTAATTTTAATACCACGAGGTTTTGATTGCTTTACATTTTCACACTTTGTAGGAGTCATTCCCGTTCACGAAAGATGTCTTACCGTGGCCGCTACAGGTCACGGAGCCGTTCTCGGTCTCCAAAACGTTACAAGTCCCGTTACTCTCATTCACGCTCCCGTTCATACAGCCCTCGTGGAAAGTACTATGGATACAGCGACAGAAGGAAAGAATTCTACCGGAGTCATTCACGTAGTCCAATGTCCTCGAGACGTCGGCATGTGGGCAGCAGGGTAAGTGTTCATAAATTTGAAACTTGTGAGCTTCTTCTGAAACGTGTGTAATGAGTGTTACACAAATTTCTGTTTATTTCAGGACAATCCACAGCCAAGCCGTTGCTTGGGAATATTTGGACTAACACAAATTTTTGTTTATTTCAGGACAATCCACAGCCAAGCCGTTGCTTGGGAATATTTGGACTAAGCATTTACACTACAGAGCAACAGTTGCATCACATCATGTCAAAATATGGCCCTGTTGAGAGAGTGCAGGTTGTTATTGATGCCAAGGTAAGTCTGATGCAGCTTGATGCCCCTGCACTCCCAGAAGTGGCAAACATGCTAGAATTAAGCTGTGACATGGCTTAGGTCAGTGGTGGAAGGCAGAATTCAGCGAAAATAATCATAGCACTGGAGGACAGAACGTTGGTAACATTTGTGCAAAATACCTGCAAGCATAAATGAAACAGCTGATGTGGAGAGAAGCATACGTTCTGTATTTCCAATCTTTTGAAGGAGAATGATGTTATAGGTACTGGGTTTTCAGGATTTCATATCGTGGTGATGTTCAGCATGCAACGATTGTGGGGTTCTCACACCATATTGGATCATAAATTAGAGATTTAATAGAGGCGCTCAGAAATGGTTTGGACTCACCTAACTTACAGCAATTTTATGATCGTTAGGCTGAATACTACATAGCTGCCAGCTCAACATTCTCCCCTCCCAGGTTGATACAATGCTGCCATCATTGGGAGGTTCCTGATGGCTTCACAGAATCATTCTTTATGGGTGTTGTGATACCACTCACAGGCAGTTGCCTTGAGTGCTTGAGATGGAAATCGCTCGTTGCATAGTGCATCCTTGACATCAAACAGCAGAGTCAGATGGTGCCAGATAGGGCGAATAGGCAGGATGAGGCCCCACAGTGAACCCTGGTGATTTTACTGCCTCACAAGTTGTGTGACTGTTATGCAGGTGCACATCGTCTTGCTGCAACAGGACTTTGCATTACCATTTTCCCTTGTGTTGCTGGCAGAATCTGTGTGTGTTGTTAGCATTTCAAAGTAGCTGTGACTGTGAATTGTCATGCTACTAGGAAGCCAGTCCATTAGCAATATTCCCATTTGAGTCCCAGAAAATTGTGACCATTTGCTTGCCCATAGAAGGAGCAGTTCAGAATTTTTTTGGGCCATGGACTTTCAAGGTTTTCCACTGCACTGCCTGTCTCCACTTGTTGGGTGTGTGATAACGCAGCCAAGGTTTGTTGCCGGTGACTCAGTCTTCTGAAGAAATCTTCGATGTCTTCATTGTGTCGGGCCAGCAACTGATGACAAGTGTCCACTCCTCTCTGTTTCTTTTGCTGCGTCAAGTCTTGTGGGACCCAGGGGGTGCACACCTTTTTCATACCAAATCTTTGTAGATGATGATTTATGTGGAGAGTTGCTCGAATGAGGCCTGTTTTGCACTGTGTCTCATCAGAGGGTATGTGTCTGTCTGCCATGATAAAATAGGATATGGCCCGCACTGGAGCTGTTGTGCGCAGTGTTGCTGGATGACTGGGACATATGCCTTTCTGTTCAGTTTTCTTGCCAGTTTTGAAGCTCCATACCCATTTGAACATAGTGCCGTGTGCAGGTGCTTTCTTTCTGCAAATTGCAGATAATTGACGAATATATGATGGGTTAAACACTTTTCACAGGAACAACATGTTCCATCTGTGCCCATGATAATCACCTTCAATTTTGCAACTGTTATCCATGCACTTCAACCACTTGACTAGGTAATGAAGCAGCAGTTTTTCACAGGCACGCATAACAGAGACTATCTGGTAGTGGAATGCTGTACTAAGACCACATTATCTGATGGTAACTGGTGTGATCTTACAGATTTTTGTTTACCAGAATGACAGCTGCTGTCCCAATCATATCTGAATGTACTTCGTAATTGAAGGTAGGAAAAGAGATGACAGTATGAAATAATGGATGTTGAGCAAATATGCGTATTTATTCTGTAATCTGTGGAGTAACTTCTGGTTTGAAATGTTAAGGTTTGCATGCGTTGTCAGCCTTCTGTGCATGGGTTCTATTTTCTAGTGATAGGCTTGGTTAAGTGAGAAGAAACTAATACCTGAGACACTTTTGTTTTAATTTATCATCAGATTGCTGATCGTGGGTAGGCTGTGAACTGGATGGGTGGGTAACTGGTATTTGATACCAGGCGGGGCCAGGTGCTTCACTCCTCTTGGCAGTGTCAGGCTAGGCTGTAGTGTTTCCCCAGACTTGTATCCATTGTGTACCACAGTGCTCCACATATAAAGTTGACTGCTCACCACCATCCAGCTGAAAGTTAGAGTGCCTGCAGCTGTATCTCTACTGCCACATCTTACATGATGTTGCCGAAGCTAATTACCTTAGTACTGTTTATATTTCTTTTGTTTCCAGACTGGCAGATCAAGGGGATTCTCTTTTGTGTACTTTGAGAGCTCGGAGGATGCGAAAGTAGCCAAGGAGCAATGTACAGGCATGGAGATTGATGGCCGTAGGATCCGTGTGGATTTCTCTATTACCCAGCGTGCTCATACACCCACACCTGGAATCTACATGGGGAAGCCCACCTAGTATGTAACTGGTTTGAAGTGCTTTAAATGCATAGGG
This sequence comes from Coptotermes formosanus, assembly GCA_013340265.1. NCBI lineage: Eukaryota > Metazoa > Arthropoda > Insecta > Blattodea > Rhinotermitidae > Coptotermes > Coptotermes formosanus. The sequence goes on along the minus strand of BLKM01010390.1, from coordinate 347,989 downwards.
GAGAGCCATATCAGCTGCTGAATGTGTGCACTGTGACTTGCATGAACAGTGAGCAGCATGGAGCTGAATATTCACCACATCCTTCTGCTGAGCTAGAATGCATGGAGATTCACTTCCGTACCCTAAGTAGTGGTGCTTGTGTACTAGAGCAGTTGTGCTGTTACTTCTGTTCATTTACATTTTACACCATAATAGAGCTTAATGCTGCAAGTTTTTAAATACAGAGGGACCATTCAAGACATTTTGTCATGTTTGATGTAAGAATAATTCCATGTCACAATTGTACCTTGCGATTAACATACACTTTGCCCCTTTAATATGTTTTCTCTAATGCGTTCGGGGTGGGCATGTTCAGGCCAGGGTTGGGAAGTATGAGTTGTGCGCCCAGTGATGTACATGTGCATTCAAAGCTTGGTGTGGCATTTGCATGTGTGTATGTTGCAGGCTTGGCACCATGCCATTACTTCACACTTGTACATGTTGTGTGTGGTGAGCTGTACTGGTACAGCTTTACATATTTTGCATTTGTAGAGGTAGAGGCAATGCTAGTGTGACGTAATGCTGTACTACCAGTTCAGCTCAAGGTATATACCAGTAACTGGCCGGCAAGTTAGAAAATCACAGCTGTAGCTCTCTCCCCGCATGTCACAAGGCCATGGAGTGCATGGAGAGCAGTAGTCATCTTTTACAAGACACTTCAGTACTTGTGACAGTTCTGCATGTACCAAGGGTTTTGCATAGTGATGGCAGCCAGGATAGCTCAGTCAGTATTGATTATGATGCGGCTGGACAGTCAGGGGTTTGATTGTTGGCAGGGGCAAGAGATTTATGTCTTCTCCAAAATGTCCAGATTAGCTCTGTGGCTTGCCCGGTCTCCTGTTCATTGCGTACCAGGAGTTAGGCAGCTAGAGCGTAAAGTTGACAACCTGTTTTCACCTAGTGCTGAGATTAAGAATGGGTGGAGTGTACTTCTGCTTCCCTGTATGTGTTCATAGCATGGACATTCACTTCTACCAGGCGTTTGTGATCCATACATGATAAAAGTTTGTCATGACTGTGCTGAGACCAGAGGTTAAAGATACGCCCAGTATTTTTAGTGCAGTTCTGGTAATCATATTTTGATTACTGGTTATAAGTAATATGCTGGGGCTTTTTTTTAACTTAGTGTTTCCAGAATATGACCATCAGTATAGCATGAGTTATATATGCGTATGCATTGTGATGTTACAGTGACTACTATGGTGGAGGTTACAGAGGTGGTGGTGGCTATCGTGGTCGCTCACCATCACCTTATTATCGTAGACGACGCTATGAACGGTCACGGTCACGTTCGTACTCTCCTCGTAAGTATATTTTAAAGTCGAGATAATTTTGTAAAGCCCTGTTCTTTTCAAGTTTCTTCATGCAAGCATTTGTAATCTAAATACTTTAAACACTCACCATCAGAGTTTCCTCTGCAAGGCCTAATTCTAGATTAGTGTTCAGCATTGTTGAGAAGATCATCTCCAGGAATCTCTTGGTAGAAATAGTAATGTGTTTATTTTTAAAGTGTAATAATTACATTGTATTTGTGCCCTGTCCTTATTACAGGTCGATATTAGACTTCTAGCACCAGATTGGGGGCTTCGTTTTCACTTGATGTGGACTAACTTCCGTTGCATAATCGTGTTGTGTCCCCCTAAAAGATGGCTGACATAAACAGTAGTGACTGGCAGTTTACCGCCATGCTGAATGGATATGATTTTTGCATTGATATAATATGTAGTGGATAGCCAGCCATCAGTATGATTGTCTGTTGATGACTTACCATAAGGATGAATTCTGTGTACCCCTCCCAGTAAAATTACATGTTATGTAGTAGTACTGATTTGGCACCAGCGAGTAATTTAGGACAAAATTTAATACTTTAGTATTAAAGAATTCACCAAATGTCATTAGTTCTTATTAGTATCTGATTCCTTTTATGCTGCAGTGGTTTGTAATGTTTAGTTCACTTTATGTATTATGTACTGGCAGCAAACATTAGACAGTTTGTGTTTTTAACCACCTATATTGGTTACTGTTTTTTCGTGTCTCACAGCATTTGTTTTACCCAGTCAGATTTAAATTTGGTTTTTCTAGTTGCTGAACATAATATTGTATCAGAATAAATTAAAACATCTTTAGTGTTAGCACATTCTAATATGTCTTGTTTGTTTCATTTTTGTAAGGTTATGATGAAGCAAGAGGTATTGGATGAAGTTTGAAGTAAAAGAAACAAAAATATGTAGCAAGTTATCTCTGGGGAAGAAACCGAACATGGAACATCCACGTTCAAGTCTTCTTGAAGCTCGCATGAGAAAGAATATGATCTGAAACTATATCATACTCAAAGAAATCTCATCCAAGCCAAATTCAGTCACAAGAAGTTGCTGGGGTTGGTTAGTCGGAAGAATTGCGTTACAATTTTCAAGTTAGTCAAGATGCTAAAAGCGAAGCAGCAAGCTTGGAAATAGCGGGCATAGAAAAGTTTAGAAGTGGATAAACGAAGAAAACAAAGTGTAAGTTATTGGGGTGGTTTTTAATTTTACGTGGCTGTATTGGGGAGGGCATCATATTTCCACCTCCCATGTAATTGCTGTTTCTCACTGCAGTAGTGACTTAGTCTTCTTGGATGTAAAGATTTCATAAGATGAACAGTTCAATATGGCATTAAATAACAGTCTGAGCAGCAATATAAATGTTTTGAACGATCAGTACACAGGTGGACTTGCAAGTGAAGATCGGTTCTTACAGTCGCAGCTTTTGAGGTGCTGGTGTTAGGGTTGTATTCCATTCATTGAATTGAAGTAATATGGCCTGTTGATGCTAGGGTTTAAATTCAAACTAATGCCTACAGTGGAGGAATCTTCAGTGTATCTTACACTAAAATTCACGTTCACAAAGATTAATACTGAATTTTAATATCAGAATTTTGGTCTTTTGGCATTTGACACCATGTGGTTAGATGGATACCAATGTTTCAGGGTAGCAGATGCCTTGGAAACAGTATTTACCAAATGGACACAGCATCACATCCCATGAGGTCGTAATCTAATGTCAGTGTCTCATTAGTTCAGATCCATAGAGAGCAATATGTAAGTGGTCAATGTAATTAAGAATGGAATATGACTCTGATTTAGGATGATCTTTAAATGAGAGGTATTTATTGGAAGTTTTTAATAGGAAAAGTGACACTTAACTTATTTCGAGCATAATGTTTAGTTTGGTGTTGAAAATATTTAATAGTATTCACCTGTTTAGTTACTGGTGATCATATTCTTTATCACATTTCAAATACCAAAGTACATATTAATACCATTTTCTTTTTCCTGTACAGCTGGAAGGTTTAACCTGAGCCTGACTCACATGAATAAATACAAACCGTTATCCAACTGTTCCCTTCTGTGGTGTGAATTTTCAGTATGTGGTAGCCCTCAAGCATTTGTGGCTTTCCATTCTGCAAACCATGGTACATAGCTTAATGTTCATGCAGTTTTTTCCCTTCATTGTCCTCCTCCCACTCCCCAGAAAATGTTTGCTTGTGGGCCAACAGCAGGAGGGTTGTACTGGTAAGCTGAACCTCACATGCTCATACCCAATTATGTAAGAGTGATATCATTATAGGCAACCCGTGTATGCTTGGGTGTCTTACATGGGCTCCACCTTCAGGTTTTCCAACAAAACTTTCAGCTTCACTGAGTTGTGTCTGAGTCATTCCGTGCAAGTCTTGGTTTGCTAGCTGCACTTTTTTATGCAGAATCCTTCCCCCCACGCACCCAACCCTCATCTGATATGGGATTGCCGGTGTTGCTTTTTCATGCTGTTTGTGGACACAATGAATGTGGCAGGTAAACCAAGTTGAAAATTGTGCAACAGTTGGTGGGTGCATGTCTGTTGTAAGGATAAGTTACAGGTAGGTCAGTAATTCCATTTCATGTACCTAGTTTATTGGAATATAAGTTTCCATAAAATTGTCTGTGCAGAAGGAGGGTTGCCTTTGTGCACAGTTATAAGATAGCTCCCCAGTTTTCAGGTGATGAATTTGGAGGAAAAATTCTTGTCTCATATTTGCCTAAATATAGTATTTCTATTCTCAAAAGTTGTGACAGTTTAGACCAATATAACATATTTAAGCAAACTTAATGTTTCTTTCGTTTTGTAGTGTGATTGACTTCTCCTGTCAGTGCTTTCATTATTTTCCAATTTCATTGTTTGTTTCTTTCATTAGTGGCTGCTGTTGCAAGGATCCGAGACATGCAGTTCATTTATTGCATGCGCTAAGTGTTCTGTCACTTGGCAGGTCCTGCTGTAGCACTTGTGTGGCTGGGTACAGTACATGTCTATTCTGCACATCTGATGCAGAAATGTGCAACAAAAACATCCATCAGTGATATAGCATTATATACAGCAGCCAATTCATTGGTTTGCATGTGGGTGGTGACATCCGACTTTAAAACCAGGTCACAGTGGCATTTTGGTTTATATATGCACATGATACAAATTCTTTATGCAACGTTTTGCCTTGTGTGGGTTCCAGTTGGGCAGTTGAACTGCTGTGCTATACACATTGCTTTTTTAAGGCATGTGGTCCATCCAGATTTCCTGTATCAAAAGTAATTCAATGAGTATGTTGTTAGCAATATTTTGCCACTGGGGATAGACGTGCACAAGGACAGGCCCAGATTCTGCATGTTATGATGGGGGGGAGATTTATAATTTCCATTCACTGTTCCTGTTATATAAACAGTGCAAGTAGGTATAAGTGTCATTGATACATTTAAAAAAAAAGAATGGAAGCGTTTGCGATTCATTTGATTGAAATCGGATGGTGTAAATAGAATGTTAAAATAATGGGTTCAAAGGGAACTTGGATAAACCCAGAACTTTTATTCTTTATTTAGATTAAGTTATTCATCCAGCGGAAGAAGTTAGTATGTGGGACACTTTTGTATTATCAGACGAGTTTTTGATGTGGGAACGTGGGTTGTTGCAAACCTTATGCCAAAGTACCGGATTGGGTTTTAATGTGTTGCTAAATTTGATAAACATTAGATTTTGGCGTATCACCAATTGGCTGATCTAGAAGTGGGCTGCAATGACGTATGCACTTCCTGAATCGATAGTACTGGGCGGGTGTGCCATGTTTTTAGTCATGCACGTGCATAGAAAGAATACCTGTTGTTGTAACAGATGGTGGTAGCGACTGGCCGTGCTGCGTTACATGGTGCTTGACCAGTGAAATATCTTGCGCATCACCGCCAGGAATTGGGTCAGTGGGTTGCTGTGCGCTACGTGCACTGTGGATTGCGATGTAGCAGTGAGCCGGTCGGTGTTAAGCAGTGGAAGGCGGTAACTGGGTAAGACAAAGCGTTCTTTTATTGTGAACTATATGAAAGTCTGTTTGAATGTGTTTTGAATTTCATTCTGAGCCCAAAAATTAGCTACTGTGGAGACGGTACGTGGAGTGCGTACCCTATTGGCGGTTCCTTGAAATGCGTGCAAATATTCGCACTTGTGTGACGGGGTTAGGCTAAGCAAAGAGTAATACCAGTACAGCGGCAGTGCCATGGCTTATGCGGGGTTTCCACCGGTGCTCCATTGAAGTGGAGAAACAAAACAATTTCTTCATAATTATAGGGCTGCGCAATAAGCCTTCAAGCTGCGGTGTTCGGGACGACTGCTGCTTGGTCCTTCACTTAAAAAAGAAAAAACTGTTCTGTGGGCACTGACTGTGTCGCTTTTGCCGGAAACTGAGAAAATCCAAAATATCGATGAAATGGTAAGAAACTTCTCCAGTGGTTAATGTGGTCTTGTATTAAACAACGGCTGCATGCTTGACTCCAGAATGTGTGCGACACGTTACACGTGTTTTTTTTTCCGCATTCATAAATGTAGTTTTACAAAGGAAATGGTGGGTGATCGGACGTTTCGTAATCTGTGTGACATTCGAAACTCCAGTAATAAAGGTAACGTTAAAAAAAAACCGCAGTCCGGGTTGCCATCCGACCGGTTTTGTGAGATACGTGGGCCGCGTGTAGTTCGATTGTGTGTTGGTAACCTCATCGTGTGTATAGTATAGTACCGTGAGTATCTAGTGACTACGCTGTGGGTTGTATGATCCAGGGGTTCGAATCCTGGTGGGGACAAGGGATTTGTCGTTATCACCAAAACGTTCAGTTCGGCTCTGAAGACCGCCCATCTTCTATCCAGTGCAGTGAAGTGGCGGGGCGAGTACTTTCATGGTGGTAAAGTGGCCGGGACGTGAAGTTCGACGCTCACCTCTGTCTGGTGCGGAGGTGAAGAAGAGTTCATCTGTTGCCACTCATCACTGTGTAATCTGCCTCACGACAGATCCATAGCCTCTTGCAAGTGAGTTCTCCACAGAGTGCGATATAGTGCTTCCTCGTTTAGTTTCCAGTATCTTCTCGTTTTCTTACGGTCATCCAGTAGCTGCTTACGTATTCTTCCCGTCACTTCTATCTTCCCTTCAATAACGTGTTTTAGAAGGTAGTTCCTACGCAAGATGTGACCAGTCCAGTTGGCCTTCCTTCGTTTTACTGTATGTAGGGCATTCCGTTCCTCCTTGACTCTTTGTAATACCCCTTCATTTCTCACACGATCGGTCCAGCTGATCTTCTCCGTCCTTCTGCAGCACCACATTTCAAACCTTTCCGGGTATTTGTGATCTGCTTTCCGAAGTGGCCAAGTTCTGTGGCGCACCCAAGGGGGGTGGCGGGTTGCCGGGCTGCAGCCCCAAGCCCCCAAAAACTGAAATTTAAAAACAGATTTTGTAGATGTTTTGATATCAAACGTTTTACACGATTTCCCCTTCAGCTGAAATCAGCCACAGAAATCGGCTGATGATTAGTACATGAAAATTTTGAAAAATAAATTAATAAAATTTAAAAAACAAAAAGACAGGACACTGTGATTGAGTCATGGAACATGTAGTTATATTTGTATGTATATAAATGCAGTTGCAGACAGAGTTGTGTTGTACTTACAGCATGGTTTTTGTAACAGTTTTTAAAATCAAACTGAAATTATATGTAGCCTCAAGTCAGCCTCCCCCCCCCCCCAAAGAAAAAATTCTGGGTGCCCACCTGTCCAGGTTTCAGCACAATACAAAGCTATGCCCCAAATGTAACATTTGACTAGTTTCTTCCTTAAGTTTAAGTGCAAGTTGCTAGCGCAAAGAGTATTTTACTTCTTGAATGGTATTTTTTTGCCATGGCAATCCTAGATTTAATTTCACGTGTACATCTCGCATCATTTGTGGTCAGGCTACCCATATAGTTGAAATATTCAGCATTATCCGGTTGTTTTTGACCGATCATAAGCTGTACTGGCATTTGTTGCTTCAGATTCTCGTCACCTCAGCTTTTTCCATATTCACTCGCATTCCGTAGCGTGTTCCAACTTCACCATATTCACTTGCATTCCATAGCATCTTGCAACTTCACTAAGTCCATGAACCCTGCCTTGCCGTACCGTTTACCACGTCCCCCATATTCAGTCCGTCGTGACGCGGCCGGTGACAGCGTTACTTGCGCGTGCGTAGGTGTGTACTGTGTAGTGTCGCAGTTCGAGGAACTGGAGAGAGGGTTAAGATAGGTCGGACGGATGAGGCGTTGCGTTGTGCGCCAAGTGCGTACTTCACATTGAAATTTCTGAGGGGAACAAGACGCTGTGTCTTTCGGTTGCATAGATGAAAATTATGTGAAGTGGCTCGAAGTTGAAACGACTGTGTATCTGCAGAATATCAAATGAGACAGCATCCAGTGAACACTGATCTGTTATTCTGTGCTGTAAGTAGCCTGCGGGTTGGGTCGAGGAATGTGGGCTCATATTTCGGCGTTTACAAAGTTATTTTGCTCTTGGGCAAGGCGTGCACGCCGGCAGCGGGCCACTCGGCCTCTTGTTCAGTGGATACCGCTGGATATGTCACCCTGTGGTAGAGCAGCCGGGCGTCAAACTACCGCTTATCTTCGTCGAGTGCCGAGGTTAATTCTTGGAAGTCTCCTCCCACCACCCCCCGCCCCCCTTTGCCCCACATGCCATCGCAGCGTGCGGCTTACTGACGTGGTATGTCTTGGGGATAACTAACTACATGGAGCAGAGGCCTTCTTGAGAGGCTAACAGGTTCTCAGCTTGTCAAGAAATTCCCCGCATTTTATGGAACCCGGAGGTTCATTACTGCATTCACAAGAGCCCGCCACCCGTCCTTATCCTGAGCCAGCTCAATACAGCCCATGCCCCCATCCCACTTTTTGAAGGTCCATTTTAATATTATTCTCCCATCTACGCCTGGGTCTCCCAAGTGGTCGCCTTCCCTCGGGTCTCCCCACTAAAATCCAGTCTTGCCCCATACGTGGTGTCTTGGGGATAAGGACGCTTGTTACCCGAGAAGGTAGCGATCGTGCCCGGTGAAGGGAAGTGGGTCGGAATGTTTAAACATCGTCTTCTTCATGCCGCTGTAACCTCAGCACCTGCAACACTTGTGTTCTCAGTTACGACGGTGAAGCGGTGTGAGCAGCACTGTAATTGTGTGTGACATTCAAGGAGTGTTGAGATTAGAGGCTACCAAAGCGGTATTACGGACGTTAGACGCTGTCTTCGGGTGTTTAGTTTCCTCCCTTCGAAGTCTCGTAGTGCCTCCATCTTCTGAGTGATGCAGCCCAGGGCCCTGAAAGATGGACCACGATCATTCGAAACGTCGGGAACTGCACAGCGTCACATGCGATAAGGCTTGAAACCAGGGCTATGGAGTCGGAGTCGGAAGGAATTTTAGGTAGAGTCGGAGTCGCCGACTCCGACCTCAATTTAAAATCGTGTCTAGGTACTCCAATCCAGAGCCCTGATAGCTACAGTAACCATTAGACTTATACTTAAATATAGGTTATGAGTCTAAAATGTGGGGCGTGATGACTCCCGTGGTGGCGATGAAATGTCTGAAAGGTTTCCCATTATTAATACATACTGAGCTTTTATGAAGGAGTTGGAGGTTTTGTGTACCGACTCCACAGCCCTGCTTGAAACGTCGTGCAAGGAGTTAGGATCAGATGAAAGTGAAAACAGTTTCTTTGAAAGGTTGGGCCAGTCAAGAAACGGTACGTGGAATCAGTGCCGAGTCGTTACATAAGGACAACAAGAGTATGTTCGGTTTGAATATTGCGTTCTTCCATTTATGTTAAGAACGTGGAGTGCAACTAGGGTGACGGGACAACACGTGTCCTCTTTTTCATTGTAACTTTGGCTGTCCGGGCTCGTTCGTCGTATGCTGATTCAATGCACTCTTTCTCTGTACGTGCCTGAGACCTGCAAAACGTTCTGAAACAACGAGATGCGCATGTGGATATATCGTTGTGGGGTGCCGGTTAGTGACGTCGCGGTTGTTGTACCACAAAACTTTTGCCGCGTTTACCATTGCAGTCCAGTGTGGGCAAAATGTTGGGGGGAGGGGTGCTTGAATGGAACACGTCTTACTGCTGTAGCGAGGGCGGACATCATGCGAAATACTGTTCGAAAACTTGATCTGACAGCTGGTGTGAGCAACACAGTGATGCCAGTGGCGGAACGAGGTTTTGTGGCGACCGTGGCGAGAAACCGCACATGGCTTCCCTAACGGGAATTATGAACTTAAAAAAAAGACAGGTATTTTATTTAAAATAATTTTGCCACCCATTTTGCAGCCCCTTGTACTTTGCAGCCTCGGGTGGCAGGGCCACACGCCTGCGTGTCCTCCCCACGAGCTATGCCTGTGAATGGCGATACTGTTACACACTGTAATAATTAGAACACGCGCAATATATGCAAAGGCCGGCTCGTGCGTCCGTTTTAACCTCGACTTTGCGTGTGCAGTTTTACAGCTGCATCTAGTGCGACGGAGTGTGTGTATCTTATCGCAACGCGTACGGTTTTTCCTCTTCCTAGTGGTGTGAAGCATTGCTGTTCAAGAAGGCTGCATGTGGTGTTTTGACCTCTACCCTATAGAAGTAGCTGCATCCTGTCCCGGGCTGTACATGCATAGATAAGAGGTGCAGAATTGTAGGGGAATCGTACAGCATTCGAAGAAGTAACGCGTGTTAACCCTTTAAAGACGAAGCGTATCTGTTTTATATAAGGACTCAGTGCGTACCGCGCTGTAAACACTCTCCACTTCGGTTACAAAAACCAGTCTCTTAATGTTTTATAAGGCAAAAGTTGCTGTTTGTTCTGAGATCCGTACAAAACACATAAACGCGATGTGGGCACCACGTAGAATTTTTTAATGTTAAACCTGGTCGTATGTAAATTTACCGCTAGGCTTTAAAAGGTTAAAGCGCGTTGAAAATGGTCATGCGGGATGATCATCGTGGATGAATCATCCGAACTGCATTCAATGGATGAACCAAATTCTTTTTACATTTTTCATAAAAACTGAACAGAACAGTTCATTTCAAAATGGCGGCAACTGAACTCGTGCGCGTAGGTAGCGGTGGTGGTTGTGATTATTCAATCAATCAAATCTAGAAAAAAAGGCCCTTTTATGGCATGTAAATTTATATGTTTACTTGCCGTTGGTTACACTGAGGTTCGTGGAATACAAACGCCACGCAGGAATGGATGTGCTTGCTTGAACCAGAACAATTTCGGCACATAAATGTCGTGTAGGCCTGCACCACTTTTTTCTGATTTTATTACCTTACGTAGCTCAGCGGCATACCTAGTACGAATTGTTTTGACTTTTCCATTTTAGGTCCTCTACGGTGAGTTCCTGAAAATCCAGCTTCAGCACAATTTCCTGTAGTGCATTTTCTCGAGCTGTTTTGTTTCTGTGATGTTCAGATTTTGTGTTCCACAAGCACTCGCGATCGTTCATAAAATCTAGCACCAATTGTGTGTGGTCGTCTTTCCGTTAGTAAACCACATTCGGTATCTCACACAGCAGAAGCAACCAGACAGCAAACATTACGTGCAAGGGCCCCTTGTTCACTGCGGAGGAACGTACAGTGACGCGTTAACATTGGTCACTTTCGATAACTCATCGAGGATGATCCATCCAACGTGAACGAAAGTTGGCTGTGTCAAGCTTCTTTCATCCTTCATCTTGGATGATCACTTTTGATGAATGGATTGTTTACACTGTACACTTATAGTGATGTATCCAAAGTGAACAGTGTAAACCCGCCTTTACATCTGCTGCAAGAACAACTGGGCATGGTGTGGCATATTTATCGCAAACGTTTGTAGCAGTGGCGTGTGTGTGACCAAAGTAACTGTCTTCTTTTGCTAGTTTTGGGGTTCGTTGAAAGGGGAGGCCTGTCTTGCGTCTATCAGAGGCGTGTTACCCATGGACGCTGTGTACCAGCCCGATTACCAGGATCGGTGCACCCACTCGGGGGGGGGGGGGGGGCGGATATTATTTGCCTGTAATTACGAGTAAATGTCTTTTAGTGATCGTACTGTGCCTTGAACCTGGTCAGACCCGTAGCCAGATCATGAACACAGTGGGTGCAGCGGCTTCCGGTGCGGGTGCATATATGTACTACGTTTATGTACGTTCATAATGCTTTGTTGTCCATATACTGTGTGTATATATTATGTATGTGTAAGCGTAAAAAGCGTCTTTTTCAGGACCACAGAATCAGCATTTCAGTTACATAATGCGCTTTATAATATGCATAAACGTCTTGCATATACACACATACCGAAAAGCGACCATTAGCTTTGTTATGTCAGCCCGTCCGCATGGAACGACTCGGTTCCCACTGACGGATTTTAAGGAAATTTTAATATTCGGGGCGTTTTTCGAAAATCTGTCGAGAAAATTCAAGTTTGATGAAAATCCGACAAGAATAAAGGGAACTTACATGAAGACCTATATACATTTATTTTATCTCGTTCAATTCTTCTTAGAATTAGAAGTGTTTCAGACAAAAGTTGTAGAGAATATCAAAACACTTTTTATACTCAATAAGTTTTTCCCTAAAATTGTGGCGTTTACGAGATAATATGGAAAATGTGCTACAGCCAGACAGGCCAGAGAGGACGGTAAAATACAGCGCATGTGCACTGTATGCTGGATAACTAAGGCTGCAGACACTCAGAATATGTAATACTCGGGATAATACTTATTGCTTTTCCACGGCAACAATGGTTTCGCGAACGCTCACAATGTTACGTTCACACGTACGATGTCTTGTTGAGTATGACCGAGCGTATGTACCACATAGCACAGATCATCGCACAGTAGTGTGCTTCGTGGATCAGGCGGCGCCAGCTTTCCGAACTGTAGCCGGAAGTGGCCATCAAATGCAACACTATATAGAAGGGTCGCGATGTTAGTGGAAGTTTCTGGACCAGTGCGGATGAAACGGTTTGCAGGAGTGGAATGCATTTTGTGCTCTAACCAAACGCACCAACGCGTTCGCTGTAGTAGAATGATAACGTATTATTTACGTATAAATAACCTGTTACGTACTGTATCTGTTGTTCGCTACTCCCGCCTTCTCCCAATCACATCTGCTGTTTTTTTTATTGTAATGGATCGGCTTCGCGATGTCGTTCCGGAGCTCACTTCTGAGCAGCGTGTTTGCGTTTGATATTTTGTAAATTCCAAGTGGGTGCAGTGCACCCCCCTGGGTATGGGCCTAAGTTACTGGAGGAACGTAGGAGACTGGGTTTGTACGATGTGGAAGAAGAGGAAGAGAGCAGGAGAGTTCTCTACATTATCTTACGACGTAATACATGATGATAGGAATTTCAATAGTAGTACAGCATGTCATTGGTCAGTGATAACATCTCCAGAAGTAGGCTTCGATTGTGTTCGTGTTGGTACTTTTACCGAAAGCCAATCGTGATAATGGTAACAAATATGGCTGCCCTAGGCATTGAGGATTTTAAACAATCCATGAAAACTACAGTTTATTAGTTGGTAGGTGTATGTGGTAAGTACACTGCATTTTTACGAGAATGATCTCTTCTAATTGAAGACAATTTTTTGTGTATTATTGAGCACAAACGTGATAGTGTGATATGCCATACCGGCTGAATATGAACTTAACCTGAAACGAAGGATGACCTGCCTTAACGGCTGAGAATGAACTTAACCTCAAAAGAAGGATGACCTGCCATGCCAGCTGAATATGAACTTAACCTGGAAGGAAGAATGACAAGACATCATGTTATGTTAATCCAGTTACAGCATTGATAATTTCCTAACTTCCAAATGTAGAACATCTAAAAAAAAGTAATCTTCACATGTTTAGAAAGTGAGATTATGGTATCCTGCATTATTAAGGTTAGGCCTTGTATACCAGCACATATTTCTTTTATAGGATCTGTGTAGAGAAGGAAGATGCATATTTGTGTCATTTTCCTCAGAAGAACATGACGAGTTTGGTGAAAAAGACGTCACATTTGAAACCAACTCAGGACATGCAACAGTCAAGACCGGTGCTATGTGTAATATAACTGATGAAGTTGCTGTTTTAACAGGGGAAGCAGATTACTTTGAGGAACATATGTTCGGCTGTTTTCTCCATTAATGTGTATTGCTTATGGATGAGCCAGTTTCTTGTTAAAATGATTTCTACTTTAATTGTAGAGGGGGAAATAATCAGCTACACAAGAAGGAGAAGAAGAAAGTATTGCTTATAGTTGGTAGAAGATGCCAAAAAATATATATGCAGCATGGAAGAAATACATTGATAGGAAAGGGACTGTGCTCAGGGCAAGGACTGCACGAGATTGAGATGACAGCAAGTGTACATGCACACTTGGCATTGGACAGTGATAGACACACAGTCTGTGAGCTCTTCTTGGAATTGAAATGTGACAAAAATATTTTTATCTGATGTATGTTACCTGTCGAGACCTACACTTGCAGTGAAAAGTCAGAAAGGAGGTTCTCCCTTTCTTATACTTTTTTGAAGTATATAATGAACGTGTCTGGATTTGTAAGCAGTTTTTCCCAACAGTTCATTATAGAAATGAAGGTAAAGTTGCCCCGATATGTGCCATGAATGCGTATGGGGAAGTGGGGGTATAGCTTCACTGATTTGTAACATTGGAGCTGGATGGGGCAAATGGCTGGCTTTACGTTCAGACCACTATGCAACAATTCAGTTGAAGGGGTCCTTGGTACCCACTGAATATGAGGCTGTGTGGGTCCCAGAGCCAGTCTGGATGCCTGCAGAAATAAAGAATCTGTTACCTTTGCCTAGACTTGAACCAGGATTTCCTGGTTCTTGAGCTCGTAGTATTGGATACTGTGCTGATTACACCATCCTGGTTCCTGAGAATTCTTGATATAATCCAGAAAATATTGTGTTATTTTTGCGATTAAGTCATGAATTTTTATACAGGGGTGTCAAATTCTCCTACGAGAGGAAAATTTTCTGATAGGGGAACATCAGAGCCAGGGCTGTTAAAACTGTTAAATTTTTTAACTTTTTTAACAGTTCAACATTATATAATTCACATTTTAATGCACACCTTATGTAATTTGAAGTAGCCCCCTTGAGAATGGCATAGCTATTGCTGAAACATGTCAGGTAGAAGGTGAACTAAAGACAGTAAATAAACAATAATATTGTGCACAAGTTGGCTCTGTTTTGCTATAAGGTGAGATCTTTTCCAGTAATGGTGTCAGCTGTTGTTAAGCCTCAAATCATCCATGCTTGGCACCTGGGTTGAATGTTTAAAAATTGTGTGCTGTGTATAAATATAGCACCATTCATGGATGAAGCTGGTGTGTATAGAAAAGGATGTACAGGGAATTTCATCTGCAGCTTCAACCAGCTCATACAGAGTTTTGTGGCAGGTATGAGGCATTTAAATGTATGTTAGATGCACACAGTAACTTTATTTGCATGAGGAATATTCACTGACAAAGCATAAGGTAAAATGGAGAGGGACAGAGACAGTGAGCATAAAAGTGCAAAGAAGGGAATTACAAAAGTGGCTTATGAATTTTTACCGAGACACGTTTACATTGTGCTGGTCAAAGTATCCGCATTATTGTATTTGTAGCTGCTATTTTATATATTTTTAACATTGAACATGTGCAGTTGATGTATTAATATTATGTATTCTTTTGTATTGATGTGTCCACGTGGATGGTGATTTATCGCGGAAATGTATGAGGGTTCAAGATAATGTGTAACTTACAATTTTATTGCATGCGTATGTTGGTGTATGTAAATAATTACAAGCACAGTGCATGGAATGAATAATCTGACATTTATGAAGGTGTGTGTTTTGGTCTGCAGAGCCTAACCAGCGGTGAAAGTTGCTATTATAGTGGACATTGCTATAATTTAATAACATTGTTCTGAAGAACCGAGTCTCCAGGGATGTTATGCTGTATTGTTTGGTGAGTAGTTCTGTTGTTTCAAGGGATCACCTTCAATGTGGAGGACTCCAAGAACTGGACTGTTGTTAATTACTCGCCCAGTGACACAGAGTCACATCCCAGAAGACATGAATCTTCAGCAACACTGCTGTAAGAACCTCGGGTCTCATGATGTAGTGTCCTGAAGATGGAAACACCTAGTGTGCTATCTGGCAGTGCTGGTAACTGTGTAGTCATTGCCTTAACATTGATACGTAGGAAAATGTGGGAAATGTAACACAGAGTCAGTAGATTCATGTTGTTTTCTGATACTTGTGTAGTGCAGAATACAAATTCTGTGCTATGCATGGCTCTGTTCACAGCTCATGGTGAAAAAGTAGGCAACTGAAGTCCGTAGAATCAAAATCGTGCCAAGTGTAGACATGGTCCAATATAGAAAGTTGATGCAGTCCGCATTGGAAGGGAGTGTAAGTGCAGTAGAGCATTTAGTCCTATATCGCTGATAGTGGATTTTACTGTGGTTAAGAAATATTAAAGTGCAGTTTGTAGGGCTTCAAATGAGGGAGAGGATTTCGTAAATTTTCAAGTTTCAGCATGAGGTTTATTTTTTGCTGTGTCTTAGTGGGAAGATTAACCCTTTAAAGACGAAGCGTATCTGTTTTATATAATGACTCAGTGCGTACCGCGCTGTAAACACGCTCCGCTTCGGTTATAAAAACCAGTCTCTTAATGTTTTATAAGGCAAAAGTTGCTGTTTGTTCTGAGATCCGTACAAAACACACAAACGCAATGTGGGCACCACGTAAAATTTTTTAATGTTAAACCTTGTGGTACGTAAAGTTACCGCTAGGCTTTAAAAGGTTAAACGTGTTTTGTGCACTCAAGCAAACCAACTTGCACTGAAATACAAGTGAAGTATTGATTCTGAGTGAAAAGAATTTAAACTCGTGAGAGAAAGGAAAAGCAAGGAGCAGTTTGTGAGCCCATAGTACTAATACCATAGCCAGTGTTCCCACTGCAGCTTCCTTGTGAGCAGTCGCATAGCTTCTTGTAGAAAGGGTGTAAGGTGCGAGTTTCATACTACCTTCTGTGCTGCAGTTGATGTGGCATTTTATAACTTTTTTAAACCCACTAAAAAAAGTGAGTAGTTACACAAATCAAGGAAGTGAGGTATTGTAATGCCTGTTTTTTTTACGTACAACTGTAGAGACAATGAAATAACAGCGAAATGTTTAATATAAAGTGCATGTGTAATTTTGTAATTGCATGTGTGCATGTATGTACTTTTTAAAATGATGTATCAACTTGTAACAAGAAGGAAACTTAAGTGGAGATGCACGCACTGAAAATGGAGGGGGGGGGGGG
>BLKM01010390.1:305856-331166 GCA_013340265.1 Coptotermes formosanus | reverse complement strand
CGTAGGCGGGCCCCCCCCCCCCAAAATAAAACATTGCCAAGAAAAAATATTCCGCTGGGAAGAACGGTGACACTAATGCTTCCTCATGACTAAGAACACAGTATTAATTATGACACCCTTCCTGTTAAAGCAAGTAACTTTTAGCAGTCTGCGCCTGTACAGAACTCGTAAATTTCATTTTTCTTAGTTGTGACTCAAACCAAGGCGGTATACGGGAGCGCTAACGGGACGATACCCTAGCGGTGCAAGTGTACCCACACTGGTAGGGTGGTATTGTTTTGCGGCATAACATAGTGGTGACTGCCCTGTGCTACTCTTGCTAACATGTATGTGGCATACGAAGGTGTGCTGGTCTTACAGGCGGTACGCGTAACTTTTCGCCAATCTCATCCCATATTTTATCCTTTTTTTCGGTCTTTATAATCAGGTCTCGTCATACCGTATAAAATGGGATATTCCGTAACGCACTCAATTACAGCTTCCGTAGTTATTTTTATTTTAAAAATGCGAATTTCAAACCTCCAGACATGCAAAACACAATGCAAACTAAGAAGCCACGTACTAACTACAGCGTGGTACGTGGGAGAACGCAGGATGCTGCGGGACAGAAAAATACCGCGATGGTACCGCTGAATCGCTGCGGGGGGGATCCCGCGGGCGGTGTGAACGTTTCCATTTAAAATCCAAGGAGTAATATATCGCATCCCGTTACCGCTTCCGCGTACCGCTATGGTTTGAGTCAGGGGTTTATTCTGTACCAACGATTATTCATAATGTAGTGCCTTGCAATACGAAGCTTCGTACTAAAGCCCGCCAGTCTCCAAACCCCTCCCACCGGATTGTCCTCGCTTGCTCGCGTGGCCACTCCGATCCACAGTGACCGCCGCTCCATGCAGCCAATCAGTGTAACTGGTAGTCAAACATCGGGCAGGCGGGAATGGCAACATGTACCCCGGACTTTGCGGCGCTACAGTAACATACAGTTTGTACTTTTCTAATTTAGCGTTATAAATACTTGTTAAATTTTTTCTTTTCATTTAAATACATTTAAACAACTTTAAGCATGCTCTGTTCTGTATTTCATCAACACATCACGATTTCGCAAAGCAGGCCTCGGTTTGGCTCGCCACGGTCCGGTGCAGAGCGATCCGGTGTGGCGCGGTAAGGTACGATGCGGGCTGGTTCGGCGCTTCATACGCGAATTTCAGACGACCTCATATTTCAGCACCAAATTTAGGAAAAAAAAAACCCTCATATTATATTCGAGTAAATACGGTACTATATTGTGTAACACAACAATTCTGGTATGTTCCCTTCCTTTGGTGTACCTCGAAAAGGATAAGATGCACAGAAAAAGTGTTGAGAATAAAATGTGTTTATTTTTCTCAGCAGTCATATTTAGACCGTTGTTTGCTTCGATATAAATATTGAGCACGTTAGTTCAAAGTGCACGCAGAAATGTGTGGAGTGTCTGATACTGTCTGCTTTGAAAGAACAGTGGACTGGGTTGAGAAGTTTTAGTGAAAGTGTCCATTTATGAAACAGTATGAAAATTACTTCTGCTTTTCTCTAGTTAAGGTCCTAGTTTGGGAATGGGGCATCATGCCATTTTAGTGGTTCCCAGTCCTCTGGAGCCATAGTGAGTGTGTGTTCAGGGTCCGTATTTCTAAGAGGGCATTAGCATTGGATTGTTGGACTGTGAAAATGAAGGTATTGTAACCCTTTAAAATGTGAGGATGCACTCACCCAGTGCACAGCATCACATCGCACAAGACCTGCATATTCAGTAAGGCCAGTGTGAGAAACTTCTCCCACATTGTTTTGTACTTATTGGTGCATTTTTGCAAGTTTTGTAGTGAGTGCACCAAAAATGAACACAGGTTGACAAATGTAAAATCATAAAATATGCATCTGAAGACTAGTAGCCAAACAGAATTGTATTCTTGTCACACAGTTGTCTTATTGTGGAATTTGGATGAAATTCAGGACACATCCCTCTGGTTTGTGATGCTCTGTCATCTTCTAGATGAATGCCAACGTTTGAGAGGTATGTCTTGCCTCTGGTTACAGGACCAAAGTGCTTATGCTTCAGATGCATCTGGTCATACAGGCAGGTAGGCATCATATGTGACCCAGTTACATGGTGTGGGAAACTACAAGCCCACAATTGGTCACTGCTGCCTCTGCTGTGAAAACCTGAACAGTTATATTCATGTTAGACCTTAATTTATGTTATCTTACAGAAATGTCGGGAGGCTACAAGATTTTCAATGATTGTGTCCATGGATACATCAGACTACATCCTGTGTGTGTGAAGATCATTGATACGCCAGAATTTCAGAGGCTGCGCAATTTGAAGCAAGTTGGGACTGTTTACTTTGTTTTCCCGGGGGCCAGTCATAATCGCTTTGAGCACTCGTTAGGGTAAGTTGATTCAAATACCATTTCAGACATCTGTTACAACATATGTCTTGAACATGACAGATATTTTTAATGTAGTATTTAAGTGTGACCAACCAAACAGCTTTTTATTTGTAGTCTGTTTAACCCTTTAAAGACGAAGCTTACCTGTTTTATATAATGACTTAGTGCGTACCGCGCTCTAAACACTCTCCACTTCGGTTATAAAAACCAGTCTATTAATGTTTTATAAAGCAAAAGTTGCTGTTTGTTCTAAGATCCGTACAAAACACATAAATGTAATGTGGGCACCACATAGAATTTTTTAATGTTAAACCTGGTCGTATGTAAAGTTACCGCTAGGCTTTAAATGGTTAATGATGTTTCCAGTAACTTGGGCTGTAAATGGTCCCAACTGCACTGAATCCTTAGATAGGTAATAATTGCCAAGTTAATTAACCCTTTAAAGACGAAATGTAATCTGCTTTATATAAAGACTCTGTGAGTACCGCGCTGTAAACACTTTAAACCTCGGTTATAAAAAACGAATGAGTTGCTGATGTTTACGACAAAAGTTGCAGTTTGTTCCGAGATATGTACAAAATACATAAACGCGATTTGAGCACTATGGAGAATTAGTGAATGTTGAACCTGGTCGTATGTAAAGTTACTGCTAGGCTTTAAAAGGCTAAAGAATTCTTGCCTACTGTGGAATGCAGAAGCTCATTAACTTGTTTACAAGAATCCATGGCTGAATTCTATCCTCAGCCAGCTGAATCCAGTTTAGATCCTTGCACACAGATCCATATTGATATTATCCTTTCATCTACACCAAAGTATTACAAGTGGTCTCCTTCCTTCAGTGAGTTTTGATTAAAATTTTGCATGAATTTCTAACCTCCTCCAAGGGTGCTCATGAGTTACTGTACATTTTCGCAGTTTGATCAACACAGTGACTTAATATGCACTGAATGGTAACAAATCATGATGCTTGTGTTGTGTGGTTCTCCTACTTCCTCTGTCTGGGGCCCAAATATTCTCTGCAGCACCATGTTCAGAACAACTCTTTTTGCACATTTTCCCTGCACTGTGAAGGACTTGGCTGTCACCCCAGAACTGTTACGATTAGGATAGTTCTGATTAGAGTAATCTGTAATGTTTCGGATAGCAGATCAGTAGACAAAAAGATACCCAAGTGACACACTGAAATATCCCAGGAGACGTGAATCTTTACAAGTTTTTAACTGAGTGGTACAAAACCTTCCTTGAATTGGACCTGCTCATAACTTCTTTGTGAGTGGAACTTTGGTTTGTTAGTGTCATTCCCAAATGTTTGAACTTTGCCATATATGCATTGTGGCACATGTTAGTCACAGCGAGTGAAATGATAGGCACACGTGTTGTACCAGTTGCTTTATCAACAGAAGCTCTGCACTCTGTCCACACAGTGTATTTATCTGTTCCCTGTGTTTTGCGCAATAAATGGTGATTGCATCCCCAAACATAATGTAGTTGGTCTCTGTGATGGAGGCATGTTGTGTTT
Source organism: Coptotermes formosanus (assembly GCA_013340265.1). Taxonomy (NCBI): domain Eukaryota; kingdom Metazoa; phylum Arthropoda; class Insecta; order Blattodea; family Rhinotermitidae; genus Coptotermes; species Coptotermes formosanus. Next base: position 327,223 of record BLKM01010390.1, on the reverse strand, counting down.
GCAGTGACATCATTTTTGTATATTTAGATGAATTTCAAGCTTTAATTGGCTAGTGGGAATATACAGGCAGTAATTTGGTTCATTTACATAATCTGTGTGGCTTTCAAAAACAGTGTACAGAATGGTGAAAGTTACACATGCAGTCACTGCAGGTACAGAATGTGTGCAAATAAGATAATATTTATATGAGTGTTTGTGTAAGCCAGGTGTGCAAAACAGGGCAAGAAAACAAGATAACAGGAATATAATGTGTTCCATGTCCATGCACTATATTATACAAAAACACTAGTCACCAACAAATGCACAAAGAGAGTTTTATCATCAATCATAACACACTCCTACATTTTTCGACCCTGCTGGGTCATCTTCAGGGAGAACTTTTTTGTTATCGTTACACTAAGGTTGCACTGCAGTGCAGGCTGGGACCGCAGAGAGTTCACGCCTCCAAAAACAACGCGGTACACAGTCAACAGCACATTCTCACTCAACTATAAAGTGCAACCTTAGTGTAACGATAACAAAAAAGTTCTCCCTGAAGATGACCCAGCAGGGTCGAAACATGTAGGAGTGTGTTATGACTGATGATAAAACTCTCTTTGTGCATTTGCTGGTGATTAGTATTTTTGTAAGATAACAGGAGTTGGCTGTTCCACAGTGCCACGTTTGGTGGTGATGAAACTGTATACAGACACAGGTCGTGCAATTGCAGACTTACACAGTTTTAAAATTTAAAAAAAATTGAATTAAGAACATTTTTGAAATGCAGTCCAAATGTTTCCCTGTAAGAATGAAAGTGCGATGAGATGAAGGTGGTGGCAGAATTCTGGGGGGCAGTAGTACAGACAGTGGGGCAATTATGTTGCGGCCAGTCAGGTTCCATTGTGTTGGAGCTGGAATTTCAGCTGCATTCCCTTGTATAGACGTATATAGTTGACCATATAGTATACCCATTTCCAGCTTGTGTAAAATTCAAGCTGTGCTGGCTCTTGCAGAATATAACTACTACGTAAGTTAGGGAGCATGTGTACCATGCTTACATATCTCGGAACCATTTTGGAGGAAGTGTTGTGTTTGGTAAAATAGCTCTGTAGTAATTTTTAACCTTAAGTAGTAATAATTGTGTACAAAATGATTTCACTGCAGCAGTAGCACCCAAGTTTCACACAGGTTGTGATGTGGGAGACATACATAAGTAACCGTGATTGCGAGAGTTGAGATTCTAACAGCTGTGCTGATGAAGATGCAGTCTTCTGGTGCAGAACTCCATTTAAGTTGGTAAACAAATACAGTGCTGTGGAAGAGCTTGCTGCCTCCATCTTCACATGGACGCACTGTTGTATGCCAGGAGATCAAAATTGTAGATCTTGGACATTGAACTTCCAGCTTGCTTTACTTTTTCAGGAAAAAGTGCCTTATGAGTTTATCATGGTTGTGTGCATGTGTGCCTGCACACGTGCGCCCTTGAATGTGTGTTATCACCCCTTAACTTTTAATTGGGCAATTAGTTGTTACAAAATCTTGTATAAATGTTCAGCTGTTGGAGACCACTCCCATATCATGTGCTGTGTAATAGCTACGTGAGGGACACGTGTGACACTAGTCCCGGTTAATAATGGAGCTATGAGTTATGGGACAGTAGATCTTCATAAACGTTTCTTGATGCAATTTTATCTGTAGCATGTAAAACAATAATCTGGAACATATTTCCACATCAGCAAGACTGCAGTGAGGACCTCATATCTCATAATAAGAATATCAGTTTCAGTATGACTGCCTGTAACAGTATTTGCTTACATTTTATGTGACCCTCAGAGTGGTGTGCCCATGCATTTATGGTAGCAGCTGCTGATCAGCAGACAGTTTCACAGGATATTTCACTTCACTTCACTTAGTTCGATCCTCTTCTACCTTGCCGTGTAGAGGTCACAGGATATGTATGACGTGAAGGTTGCCATTCAAGCCCATTTCTGTGACCTCACATGTCTCATAGATCATACCAGCGTGTTCTACCATCTGTCGGTTACTTGTTGGAACTTCTGCCTCATATCCATGATTCTTTGCAGTGGAGGTTGGATAGTACTGAAAAATAAAAAAAAAAGCCATCGGTACTCAGAGCCCTCGGAACAGTACTTCCTAAAAGTTTATGTGTGGATGTTAATGACTGTCTTCACCTCTGTATGCATTTAAATATTTACTGTAAATCACTGGGGTTTGAATGTAAATAACGCTTCCCATCTGCATTTTCAAAGCAGCTATGACACTGCTAACAGCTTTTAATCTGAAGTAAGGGCTATACTCTGCATGTTTGCTATTTACTGCCACTGTGTATTGCTGGTGTCAGTGATGGATGGATGAGTGTGGAGCATTTGGTGGATTGATAGTCATAGGTAACCTGAAGTACTCGCAGAAAAACCTGTACATGTGTCATTTGGTACACCACAAGTCCTACTTGGACTGGCCTCAGATCAGGTGAGAGGTTGGTAAGTAACCTCCAGAGCCCCGTACTCTCCAGTTACAAGCTCCAGTCTTCTGAATATGGTGGGTAGTTTCCATACGTGTTGAAAGACAGTTTGTTTTTTTGTCATTACTGAAGTAAAGAATTGTTGCTTATAGTAAGGATTGTAATGCCTGTCTCAAAAAAAAAAGACAGAGGCCTGTTTCAGTTTGACAGTCCTATTTCAGGTGCTTGTACCAACTGAATGTGCAAAGTCTGACAGATGCAGTACTGAAGTGTGTAATGACAGAGGTGCATGGAATTGGCTGTAGAATACGCAGGGAAGAGCACTTGCAAGAAGTACACTTGTGACAAAGAAATGTTAAAGCACATTTTAGAGAAGTTGTGAGCAGAGTTGAATCTTTTCAGGGTGGGGTTTAGTGGTGAATATGCAGGTTCCATAAAGCAGGAAATTTTCTGACTAAATAACAGTCAGCCCATAGTGAATTAGTTAGTTACCTGTTTTTGAAGTCTTGGGGTATGCTTGTACCTTATTTACACAGGGCTGGATACGTACGTTTTGAAGGGTGTTGCTGGACGCGGTTGTACTTCCATCCATTTTTAATGTTACAGGGTTTGCCATCTTGCTGGAAAAATGGTGAAGGCACTGAGAGGAAATTGTAATGATAAAAATATTATAACTGACGATGAGAAGTTGTGCCTGGAAATAGCTGGTCTGTGCCATGATCTGGGGCATGGTCCTTTCTCGCATACATGGGAAAGATTTGTGCGCGCTGCAAGAAGTGAGGACAGTGCATCTGCAAATTGGAGGGTATGATTATCAAGTAGTCATACATGATAAAAGCTTTGCCTATTCACTGAGCAGTAGTAGTTCTTTGACGGTGTTCGTATAAATAAATGTTACAGTTCTTTTTATATATTTATGTACCTGAAATGTGTGTGTGTGTGCACATGTGTGCGTGTGTGCTTTGTCCTCTTCTCTAAAATGTCCAGACCAGCTCTGGGGCCTACCAAGCCTCTGGTTTTGTGGGTAACCAGGGTCTTTATCCCCCCAGCGAGGGAGGTAAAGTGGCCAGGGCATGTAGCTGACCACTCGTCTGCATCTAGTGCTGAGGATAAGAGTGAGTGGAGCTTTACCTCTTCTCCTCCTGTATGTCTTTCTGGTATACACGGGAACAACTTAATTACATATGTAACATGTTTTCTTCCCCGTTTGTATGTCAGAACTCCAGATCCCTAAAACAGAACTCCAACAGGCACCATATTTACCTGGAGATAAGATGATCCCACCATTGCTCGGTTTTCTGGAAGATGCCTACTTATGTTTAATTTTGTGCATGATTATGAGGTGCCGCCCAACCGCTCCCTGCTATTTCTAAAGTGATGTGTCAGGACAAAATTCCTATCTGATATTCAGGTAAATATGGTGTGAGGCACAATAAATTAATGACTTCCCACAGAGATCGTGGTCCTCTTTCTTCTGTCTGTGTGCTGTGCTGTAGCCCAAGCAGTTCAACACTGGTATCTGAATGTTTAACCGTGGGTGTGATACCTGCTGACATTGTGTGAAGTTCGCTGGAGCAGTGGCACAGTTTTTGCCCTGCTAGTCACCACTCCATCATAGTCCCATTCTGACCTGTAGCTCTAACCAGGCAGCACATTATCGCATTCCCCCTGCTAATCACCATTCCACCGTTGCTCTGTGTACTCATCTGTCACCCTGACCAGGCAGCACATTGTCGCATACTTGATCTTAAGTTGGAGTGCTTCATCATTCACTGGCGTGATAACTCTGCGATATGTTATGACCATGCTGTAGGCATTTTCCGAATTCTGATCTGCTAGAAAAATTATTCTCTGACCCTGTGTATCAGTTTCTGTGTAGAGGGTGTTCCAGATACCACTTTTGAACCGTGGATTAAAAGCCATGGGAGTAGTCAGATGCTTTGTAGTTATGTCAGTTGCCATTCCAAAGTTTAAGAGCCATTTTGACAGGCTTCAGTAAGGTGAAGAAGAATCAAATCTTTGGGATGCGATGTCATGTTGTTGGGGTAGTAGTTCATTATGTTTCAGAGGATGGTAATGCCATCATCATTATGGTCCGTGGTCCAAGAAGGTATTAACATTAGACCGCATGACCCTGAAGGTGCAGGCTCTATAATCTTTCAAAACGTCTGGAAGTGCTTGCCCATCAACACAGTATCACATACCAGAAGACCTGAATCTTCAGCAGTCCCACTTTGAGAACCTCAAACTGTACATAGGTCCTCTACATTCACAGCCTTAAACTGTGTATCCTCCCTGTGATAAGCAAGTAAGTGTGTACACCAGGTAAAGTTCCTAACTGAATATAGCCATAAGTAACACCTTCGGCATCCCTGTTTGGATTAGTTTGACGCCCGCATCTGTAAGTTCCATATTTTGGTCCTGATAACCTCCCTAAAGCTGCCCACAGCCTCCGCATAAGTCCCAGGTTCAGAGGAGCCCCTGGGGCTCGTTGTGGGTCTGACATAGTTGAATGAAGGGATCACAGAAGTCTGTGCCGACCTGTATGGTCAATTGAAGAGTACCTTATGTTCTCACCATATTTAATCAGACATGTTTTTGTGTTATTTCAGCATGAAGAGGGTTCTGTGCAGATGTTTGAATATCTGTTGGAACAAAATGGCCTACGCAGTGTGGTGGTGGACGCTTTCCCTGAGCTGAAAGACAGAGCAATAGAATTTATAAAGGAGTTGATCAAAGGCGAAGGAACACTGATAAGAAATAAGAAGTACCTGTATCAGGTATATGCACATGATTTTGTGGTATAAACTTTGCATTTGTTCTGCTTCTGAATCTAACAAATCTGCAGGATATGATCTTACACGGGAGATAATGTTGGTCTCTTGTTATTTCTTTTTAATATGCCAGCTGTCCAAACAGGTAAGTTACTGGGATGAACCATACTTTTTCCTTGTTTTCTTGTCACATGTGTACATCAGCATGTGCTGCTGCTGGTGCTGACTGTGCATGTTAGGATAAAATGGTAACACCTCCTGTGTATGATAATATTTACACTTGTATGCATTAGGTGATTTGTGCAGCCTGTAACTGGGCCAGTAGTTCTGGTACTACATTTGCTGCATGACATTTACTTCTAGTTCGTTTGTAAGTAGCTCCTGCATGTTGCCTGTGACTGGTGCGTTGCCTGAGGCACATGAATCCCTGATATGTCACTTCTTGGTGATACGGTAAGGAAAGATAAAGTTGTGACTGTGCAAACCATGAAGATGTATGGGAGAGTAGAAGTGTAGGTCCACTCATTCTGAACTTACGCACTGGGTGGAGCAGAGTGGTCTGTTTCATAACCCACATGCTTTAGCACTGGAGAAAGAAACTCTCCAGTAGCCATTGAATATGAGGCTGGGTGGGCCACAGACTCAGTCTGAACGTTTTGGAGAAGAGAAGAATCTTGCCCCATATGGATATCAAACCCAGGATCTTTGCAGCACATAGCCTAGTCACTGTACTGAGTGTACTGCTGTTAAGACTGATTGAAGTGTGTGCAGCCTACGCTACTCATGCCTTCAAAAGGAGAGAGTGTGTGGAAGAAACTGTTGAGAATGGTGATGGTTATATTCCTTGCACATACAGTAAACCCATTTTTAAGATGCTTTTCAAGGAACCTGTTTCAAAAAACATCTTAGAGGGGAAATGTTTCAGTGAGGGTTCATTTATTGCAAATAAATTATAGCAAATTGTATATTACTAACGCTTGTTAAAACTGTAAAGTTGATAATCATAAAATTACATTGTTGTGATGTTAAACTTACGTGATAGTGAGCTGTTGCCGGTATAAGTTTCCAGCTGTTTGCACACTGTATGGAGCATGCGTACAAATATCTGTCGCGGTCTTATGTGATCTGAAGGGATCTCATCCAGATGGAGCACATGAAGTGTGTCATGTCAGGTGGTGTAGTTGTCAACTTCATGTATTTTTAGAATTGTAATATTTTAATCATTTCAGTAATGGCGATGTAATACCTAGATTAGCATGTTGGGCTTGTATTCCTTTGTTCTAATAAACTCCCTGAGGATGGCACCCAGGTGCCAAAACATGTATGAGTTTAATACTTGTCACGTATATGTTGGTTGACGTATTAATTGTAAGAACATGCATGATATGAGTAACATAAAAGAGGCCTCAGCTAGACTGCTGCAAAGTGTACAATGTTGCAAGGACACAGAGACAGTGTCTGCAACATGATAATCAAAACGCTGTTGTGACACTGTGTAAGCCATGGCTAAGGTAATGGAGGAAACATTTCCCACATGAAAAACAAGAAGTTGCTGTTAAGTTGATGTGTATTGCTGAACATCATATTTTATGTTGGGTAGAATGTGGGAAGGCAGAATTACAGTACTTGCATTTTCAGTGCTTCACTTGAAATTATTCACAGATTTGAAATATGAAGATAATAACAGAGTGGATGGAATAGACAGGAGGCCAAGGCCGCTGTCGCCCCATAAAAGAAGAAGAATGCAGTAGAAGAGTTACACTTCACCAACATTCCCCATCTTGTTCGTATGATACAATAAAAACAGCATTATGTACTTAATCTTTGTAATCAAGAAAGAGTGTTTTCTGCGAGGCAGGAACTGAATTTTGAAGTGTTGTAGGGATGAGTTTCAGGCTTCAGAGCGCTAAACTTGTAATGAAAGTGAATTGTAAATAGGGAAGGATGAGGGAAAGAGTGACTGTCAACTAATCATGATCCTAGTATTTGTCAGATTAAAGGAAGCCATCAAGAATAGTGAAAATCATATGGACAGTGCTTTCCTCCTTTGTTTCAGATTATATCTAATAAAGAGAATGGCATTGATGTTGATAGATGGGATTATATTCTTCGAGATGGTTATCAGCTGAATCTGGGTTTCTCATTTGACTACAGTCGCCTGCTGGAGTTCTGCCGTGTGGTTGAGGTTCATGGAGAAAAAATAATCTGCTTTCGCAGTAAAGAAAGGCATAACATCTACGATATGTTCCAAGTTCGAGTGAACCTGTACCATAAGGCGTATTGCCATAATGTTGCAATGGCTACTGAGGAAATGTAAGTAGCATATATAGCATAGAAAGATGCTCTGTGAACGTGAACACCTCTCCTGAAGAATAGGCTAAAGCAGTGTTTCTTTTGCAGGGTAGTTGATGCCTTCATAGCAGCAGACAGAAGGGGGTACAAAGTTCGTGTGTCAAATGGCAGAGAGTACGTAAACACTGATGTACCATATCCTGGGTTTAAGTTAAGGATTTAAAGTTATGGTAGTTCTAATTTGTAGACACTTTGTGATGCCATTAAATAAAGCCTATTTTAATTTATCAAGCTGAGGCAATGATTGTAATTTATTTTTTTATTAGGCCAAATGCCTGTTTGGACATTCTAAATATGATCTGATTATTGCAGTTCAGGTTGCTGCATGTTGGTGTGTGTGGGAGTGATAACCATTTCTGACTACAGCAGAGTATAGCCATCTGCTTTGAAGCTGATCTGTGTGTACTGTTCCTTCCTTTTGAGAATAATCATTATTTTTGTTAATGCTTTGTTCTACCAAAGAAACTTCCTTGTTTGTAGGATAGGCTAAGCTTATATCATTCCTCTGCAGCAATAGGTGTAATTTGTAACAGTAAGTTTGATCAGAGTGGATGAATTTTAGATTCAGAAACCTTTTTTGAGTTGAACAAACTTCATTGTACAATGCAGAACTTGTTATTTTGTATGGTCACATGTTTGTGTATGTAATTACATTGTGACTATCAAAGCATAGTGCAGTTAAGCAGTGGGGTTACTTAAAACCTCTACACATTTCGACCCCGTGTGGGTTTCGATCAGGAAGCCATTCAGCAAACACTGTCATCACATGCAGTCATGGTGTGTTACAAAGTTTATGCTGTGTAGTATATTTATTGTCTTCAACCATGTGGGCACATTGAATATTAAATATTCTGGCATTATACTTACCAGATGAAAATGCTGTATTAGTAAAATGATAACAGAAATTCTAACATGTGTATTTCCCCTTAGATTTTGGCTGTCTGAAGCATGCAGATATAATCCTGTGTAAGTGTGAACTGTCCAAGGCAGACACCATGTACATTTTTATCATAGTAGTCTGCATTGCCTGTGTATGTCGTCACTGTTTATCAAAATCCAACTAAATATACGTAACTAGATCATATAAACATTGGCATTTTGTATTATATTATCTGTGACACGTTTTGGCTTATACCAATCCGCCATCTGGGAGGCAAATAGAAGGAAACATACGTATAAGTTCACAGTTACATCAGAGGGCGCTGCATATGTGTCTGTCTGTATACAAGATGTAGCAACATCACATACAGTTTATGTTTACAATTTTTTTATAAGTTCAGTATTACTCTCAGTGCATATGAAGACTGCAATTGTAAAAAGCATGTTTAACGTATTCAGTCATCATAGATATTCATAAATATGGCTGTAGAAGTCAGGCTTGCATTATGCATCCAAACATCTGTGGAAAATCAATCATTTTGCTTAAGAATCCCATCTCATAGTGATAGGATGGCAAGTGCACTGCTGGAGTGAATACACTGTACAATGTATTCACTCCAGCAGTGGGATGGGAATCTTAGGTACTAGCTGTCTGAGACACGTCGGTGTATTTCTGTTCAGCTGTTTGACACACAGTAATATGTTTCTTTTTAGATACCATCTGTCAGAGATATGTGCATTGCTGTTCAGATACTGGCTCTCTGAAGCACAGTAGTGTATTTCTGTATAGATACCAGCTGTCTCAACACAGTAACATGTTTCTGTTGAGATGCTAGCTCTCTGAGACGTGCTCATATGTTTCTGTTTAGATACTGGGTGTCTGACATGGTAATTTGTTTCTTTTTAGATATGGGCTGTCTGAAGCACACAGTCATGTTGAGGCTCTGAGCTGCCTGACAGATCATATCTTTTATGACATTCTCTACAGTACAAAAGCAGATTTTGAAGAGGCAAGACGATTGCTACGTCGCATTCTGAGGAGAGATTTGTACAAAATTGTGGCCTGCAAGAACTTATCAACTGAACTGCTAAATACAAAGGTTTTCATTTCCCATTTTGACCTATGATTAGAGAGCTTGGTAGTGATGTGGTAGGCTTGTATTACTGCTCAGATTGGCCTGAGTCAGCACCATGACATTGTGTGATATTTGTGGAGCAGGGGTTTGTTCGACTTTCTTCAATGTCATTCTCTTAATCATCATCCCATCATTACTCCATACGCCATCACTGTCCCAGAGACATGTGGTAGCCCTGACTGGGCAGCATAGAGTCGTCATTTCTGACCCAGCATTTGGATAGTCATTGTGTGAGGAAGTTGAGAATTGGCAGTAGGGTGACAACAGCTGTAGTAGATGTGCTAACGGGGGCACCATAATTACTGCATTGGGGATAATAGTGGGAGCTCTGCCATTAGTAATGCCAACAACAGTATTCTTAACAACGAGAATGATGATGACGATGATGATGATGATGATGATGATGATGATGATGATGATGATGATGACGACGATGAGGACAATGATGGCGGCTCACAAGCTACACTTAATATAATGATAATGTGTTAGTAATGGGCATGAAACAACAAATTTTACATTTGTGCAAGGCAGTATAAACTGATGCTGTATTAGTCATATATGTTGTGACTTTGTATTTGTTATGGTGGAGGTATTTTAACGTTGTGATGCAAGTACAGAAGTTGAAGTTGGACTGTCTTGTTTTGTGTCTGGTTGAATGGTGGTTTAGATGCTGATGTTATAAAACATACTTATTCTGTCCGTCGGTATGTCACTGATTTAATCTGTGTTTTTTCAGGCGAGATTAACTGAAGTGGGGTCAGATATCCAAGAAGTTAAAAGGAAAGTGAGTGAAGAAATAAGACATTATAAGCAAGATATTGAGGTAGATATCAAACAAATATCTGAACGTATGACACATTGTAAGTTTGAACAATTCAAGGTTGTGATGACAATGTTGGACATGGGTGTTGAGATTAAAGGTTCCCGTGGAAGTACTACAGGGAAGATCAATCCTTTTAGTAACATCTACTTCTATGACAAGAAGAATGTGGAAGAAGCAAGAGAGATGGAGTGGAAAGAAATACCTGTTTTGCCAGTCCCTGAGTGAGTTTGGTTTATTGATGTTCATTGAAACCTGTATCCAGTGTTCTGGCATGTGTCATTTTCCTGCATGTATTGTTGTGTTCTCTTGGTCCTAAACAGTCACCTGTATAAACATTGTGCAGTGATAGCAGGTGCATTGTTCCTGGAAGTTTTGCATTTCTGTGTCAGTTACTCTTGGCCCACAGTATTCGCAGAATGTTTGTTTCTGGGAAAAAGACATGGTAAAAGTAATGTAATGTTTTTTAAACATGCAGTAGTAGTAACCACCTGGTACTGGTAACTACTCTTACAGCCATAAGAGTACTTGCCGGATATATCTACACTTCAGCCACATGAAGAATAGTGATGCAGTGGCAGGGGTAAGGGGGAAGCACAGAGATCATGTCAGAACAGGTGTCAGTATAATATCATGTACGTGCATAAACTGTGTTCACATCACCTGTTTTACTGAAATTGGACAGTAAGTGTTGGATATATGGGTGGATATTCGTCTATGCCTGTACACAAAATATGGTGTTGACTGTTCCAATTTACATGAAACTTGGAATCACTCATTAAATTTGTATAGATGTCTCCTGTACTAAATTTAATTGAAAGTGGATGAAAATATATAAAATACAAGCAAAATTTCATTTGTACCTTTAAGTAAAGTAAGCCTTTCACTGTGCTAGTTTTCATGAAAATTGTATCTGCTTGACAACTCTCTGTCAAGAACTCCGTACTTAAGTTCATGAAAATCCAACAGCTTAGTCACTGATAACAAGGTCACAACCAGATGGCGTGGTCTGCACATACAGTGTTCTTTTTTACTTCATGAAGTATGCCCAGAGAATAGTTTTCACACATGTATTAACATAACCTTTGGTTTTTAAAGGCCAGTGTCCAAAAGTGTATAATTTTTTTTTGTTTCTGACATTTAATGCTTTCCCTTAACATTCATTTTCCCACATTTATCATTTTTTCCTGTGTGGTCCCTTCAGAAATGAAGGACAGACGTGTCACTGTATTACATATAGCATGAACACATGCAGCATGTGTGCTGTTACATTTAATATTGAAGCATGTATTTAGCATTTGTTTGTGAATGTACCAGCATAAACTTATATAGATAATGATATGAGTTAAGTCTTAGCTGGCACTTCAAATCACAGTGGTTACTATATATATGCCATCTGCTTGAAATACTTGGTTTTTTGCCAAACAGTGTATCAGTGTCCTTTATATGCTGCTCACAGTAGACATGGGTTATTTCCCTGAAAGGCTTTAACCTCTAATGGACTTTTAAAGGCCCAGTGTAGAGTTCTAACAATAGAAGGTCCAAACAAAAGCCGATTCCTAAGGAATCTATTTATATGCATACAAATGTGTTATCAGTCAGTGTGTTTCAGTCTTTATTACCCTGTATCTTCACATATATTCTTCCGTTGATATTTATTCCTGCCTTCAGTGTTTACAAGAAGTTACTTCCCCCCCCCAATATGTGCCAGACAGTTTTGACAAGGTCTGTACCTTCTCCTGATACAATTTTAGCCCTGTGGGTCAGATTTTACAACCTTCACTGTTGCTTTGTGCATCTAGAGAAAGGTTTGTCCCTTCACAAATTCTTTTGAAGGCCTGCTTCTGAGTGAAAAGAAAACCATTCTCTGTCCACAGTTACTTGAGCTGGTGCCTGTGTATGTTATAAAAGTTACAAGTATCCACACACATTTCAGGATACAGGGCTTCGAATTCAAAATGGAGGTTAAACAGTGATGATATTGTTGATTCTAGACCCAGATTCTGACTGTGTTTCTCACTGTGGAGGAAACATATGAATGCAACAAACAACAGGATTTATCACTTCACCAGTTATAAAACTGGTAATAGACAAAACATGTTCATTTCTTAGGCCTGGTAGCTGTGAACAGCTTGCCCCTCTGGATTGCATGTGTGGCCAAAATGACACGGAGTTCTGACTTCTGACATTCCTTCTTGCAGAACTTGATTGAGATTGTGGTGTATCGGCCAGTGATGGCAGGTTCTCAGAACCACAAAACATCTCATTAAACAGGCCTGTAACGAAAGAGATTTACTTTGCTAAGGTTCCTGCACTGTGCTACCAAGCAAACACACAAGAGACCAGCGTGTAGCATGCTAGGCCATTCACCAGTACAGTTCACAGACCAGCAGATGGTCGTGTAGGACGGTAAAGGTTGACAGGTTTGTCTTCGTAATGCAGACCGCAGTGAGGAGTAAGGAGGCATAATGGCACTAGAGTTACTGGACGCATAAGTCAGAAGAGGCTGAGGATGATGAAGATTCTAGCCTTTATGATATGATGCTGTGTCAGGTGAATATTTGCTGACATTCTAAGGGATCAGTGCCTTCATCTTTGTATCAAGCAGTCGCAGACGTGCGGGACTGCTTGATCCTGATGGTGAAGGCACTACTGTCCTCAACATCAGGAAGTACTTGCCCCTCCACGCACCGTCACATTCCAGAAGACGTGAATCGTCAGCAACACCAGTGTGAAAACCTCAGATCTTGACTGTGAACCTTCTAACACCATATCACACTTCATGCTATACAGCAGCTGACGGTAATTTTGATATTTGTTTTTTTTTATTTCAGAGAAAGTATGTGTCATATTCATGGCCTTGTCATTTATAAGGACGTAGAGAATCCAGTCGGCAAGAATGAAGCACTGCAGGAGGAGCTGCAAGTTTTTAACACTGAACTCAACAGACTCTGGTGGTATAAATGTACTTCTGCCAAGAAATCAGAACAGAAGTAAGCAGATTCATTTATTATGAAGACAGTGTGATCGCTGAGACATCCTTGAGGCAGCATTTGATTTGCATGTAACATTTGCTGGATGGGTATTAATCCTTTAAACACCTAGTGTGCTGTATGGCTGCTTTAACATTCAGAAACTCTGACATTTTTTGGTATATTCAGATACACTTCAGTTGGTGGTGGTGGCTGCAGTGGTGGTAGTGGTGGTGGCGGCGGCAGTGGCGGCGGTGGTGACGAGTGATGTCAGCAGCAACAGCAGTAGTATTGCTACTACTGTGCATACCTCAGGGTGGAGATGTGATCACATGTTTGGTACATAGAATATTAAGATAAGCATTAGCATATCCTCATTAGTGTTTTCAAACTAATACATGACTGGAGCCAGGGTAGCTCAGTAGGTGACTGCCTACAGGTCAGATGACCAGGGTTTGTTTCTTGGTAAGCCCAGAAAGTTTTGCCTTCACCACAGCATGCAAACAGGTCGTGGGTTCCACATGGTATCGTATCAAACGCGTGTGTAGTGTCTGTTCCTTTTATAAAGTGACTAGAACATGACTGCAGCCTTTTCCTGACACAGCTTGCCCAAACATTTAACTTTCTGAACATTAGACATTCATATAGGTGGAATGTGAGAGATATGGATTTTTACGACATCAGAGATTCATGCTGTGGTGTTCTGGGTCATGACATTGTGTATCTGGTAAGTGGGTACCAATGTTCGAAAGGATCATACTGTCTACATCATTACGGTTGAAATTCAGCCCTGAAGATGGAGGCTTTGTGATACTGCAACCCAAGGGATGACAGTATGAATGCATGTGTGCTTTTTACCTTGTTCATTGCTGGATTTTGTAGAGTGTATGTGCTATGTGACTTGCAGTATTTGTGATAATTTATTTGGTTTATTATACTAAGTGTAATTTTTAAATAAATATGAACGGTAGTAATGGCAGGGTCTGAGTTGTGTTTAGCTTCAGTTTGCACACCAGAACTGATGGGTAATGCCCTGCATATTGCTGTGGACAGCATGCAGATACTGCTCTAGTTTCATCCTGAATGATGTAATGTGAGGCCTTCAGTGCCTGGCCTGTGCTTGTAAGAAAATATGAGTATTTGTAGACACAGGTATTCGTTGTATGCCCCATATACTGACCCTGAAGATAAAGGCAGCATCTGTCTCCAAAACGACGGCAACAGAGCCCACTGCTACACTGCAGTGCAGAAACCGTAAAACAGACTCCGCATTAATAACGACTCTCAATGAACGCTTAGAGTATCATTGATTGGATCAAAGATTGTCTGCCTTGCAGGCCTAGGCGAGTCCAATCCATGAATCCTCGTGCCTGATTGCCTTACTGTGTATCTTCATATTATCCTGACATACACATCTTAATCTCCCTGTTGGCCGTTAACCTTTAGGTTTCGCATTTAAGATTCCGTATGCATTCATCACATCCATCCCATCATACTTCGAGCCTTGCTTATCACATACGTGCTATAAGTTTTATACATTTTGTATGGTATCCATATCAAACCCATGTGTACAGTTTTTCATGTTTTGTAACCATTCCTATTGTGATATTCAGAGTACATGGAAATGTCAGGGATGTGGCACTGTCTTGACCGGTGAAAGGTACTGATGTTTTCAAAGCATTGTGCTCCATTGAAATATTTGTAACTGCTTGTCATTAATTTGATTCCACATATAAGGGGCTCATTGCAGTTCAGTTACAATTGACTCTTCCAATCGCTTGAACTTGAAGCTGGTCTCCCTTTTTAGATATTATCAGTCTGAGGACAGTGTGATGGCAAAGTCTTCGGGTGAGTGAGTTTGGGTGGAGAAACTTCTGATCTTTTGTCATCTGTATGTGCTGGAATTCTTGAATAAGTCTGAACTTTATGACCGAGTGATTTCAGGCTTCCACTGCAGTGTAAATGAGATCTGTGCTCTGAACACAGCCCAGATCTCAGAACAGATTACTGTCCATGTCACCACAAATGATACCTGAATTCTCATTCCATACTTTTAACTTCTTTTCACAGTACTTACTCACACATGAAAATTCGTAAGTAGTTGTTCGTCTTGTCTGCAGACAACATGAACACAAATTGTGGGGGTAAGAAAAGGAATGAAAGGAATAATTTTACCACAAATTATAGGGGAAAAAGAAGCCAACAGTTATATTGATCAGTGTTGGATGTTCTGCCCATGTTGTGCACAACAGTGTTAAACAGCTTATGACTGCTTACAAATTGATATTCAGTCAATTTAGAAAACATTTCCGAGCACATTACATTTATGGTGTATATGTTGAAGACCTGTGAAGTCCTAGAATTCACAGAAACAGAAATTAAGGCTGTCCTAGGACTAGGAAGACAAGTTGATCATCCCTCTTAACGAGCAGTTGAAGGCACCGTATACATTTTTTCTGCTTTGGAAGCCTACTGCGTATCCCTTGAAAAGTGTCCTGTTACCTGTGAGAGTTTCAGGTTCCCTTGCAATATTTACCATCCTTCATTTCCTTTCGTCAGCTGAGAGTTTGTTTTTTGTGCACAGTTCAGAAGATGCTGTTATGCAAATATTGCTGTGGATGAAGAAGAACTTATGAATTTTCATGTGTGAATAAGTACTGTGAAAAGAAGTTAAAAGAATGGAATGAGAATTCAGGTATCACTTGTGGTGACATATACAGTAATATGTTCTGAAATCTGGGCTGTGTTCAGAGCACAGATCTCATTTACACTGCAGTGGAAGTCCGAAATCATGCACAGTAATCTGGTCTGTTATTTCAAGGAAAAAGTGTTAGTGTAAAGAACACTAGTAATTTGGTTCAGTTTCCATTTGCAGTTCCAGCTTTGAATTCTGCTGTCAATTGTATTTTTTTTAATTGATGCTCTTTGGTCAGCTGAGAACAGACCGAAGCTAGAAACAGTGAAATGTTTGATCAAAACAAAAACTCACTTTCCGGGTCTCTGTTGTGGACAATATTATAAATGATTTAATAACAAAAAATTTTTTGAATAAATTCATCCCTCAGACAAGTATTCCAGAAAAGATGAGTAAGGTCCTTGCAGATTGTGGCAAGAATAATAGTAGATGTGTTTCAGCAATATGATATTTTGGTTGTATATTTGTGACACCTACATTGCAAGTGTAAGTGGTGATAAACAGCAACTTTAGTGAATCTTCCACAGAGAATGTGCCACTGCTTGTGTGTGCTACACAATCTGGTTTCCTAATACCATTTAATATTGTGTTGCGAATGGCACAGCTTTATTTTTGGATGCGTTTAGTGGTGGCTCAAAATATAATGAATGCACATTTGCGAAAGGGTTTTATGTAGTGGTCTTAAAAGCACTTGCCTGCACATAGGTGTTACTTGGCGGGGCAAGGGGGCAGTGCCCCTCCAGTATTTTTCTAACAGTAGTGTTGACTTGACTCCTTTGTACATTAAAGATTATTGGCTGATGGTATTTAAAGCCACTTAACAACCTTATTTTGGCATCAATCACCTCGTCTTAGTATTGACGTTTACTCCGTTGGTGACGGCATCATATTGACCCCATACGAAATCAATAAAAGGCCATGGAAAGTGAGTTGAAGGCAAAATCCCAATAGAAGAAATAATCGCAGCAACAGAAATATAGTGCAAAATGTGTAATCATAACAGTTCTACACTGATATACGCTGAAGTAGACAGCTAATTACTCGACTAATAGTGGACTTTTTTTAAATAATGGATACAAAAGCATAAAAAGAAGAGGAAAAGTTTAATCGTCATTTTAACACTTAATTAGGAAACAGCATCCTCATTTCTTTTTTATTTTAAGTTTTAAATTACATACCACACTGTTAAGTGACACACCACCTCGAATTAAAAGGTGATGCAATTTATTCATTTGTGAGATCTTGCAAAGTTACATTTTCGTCTTGAATTTTAAGTTGTTGCATAAAAAAACACTGAGGATCATCGGCTTGATCAAAACGTGTAGTGTCTGAAAAAATGGATAACAAAGGTTGCATCAGATGGAACAAGTAGTCAAGGTATATATTTCAGTTCCTCAGAGAAGAAATCAGTCTTGACCAACAGTTTTCTTTGCTTTATTAAAAATTACTGCGCCACTAGGTTTCGGTTTATGTAGCCATCATCAGGAACTACAAAAACATGGAAGTATGAAACTGCGTCACGTGAAGGGAACGGCTTTCCTCTTTTACAAAGTGAAATAATTTTATACAAAATAAAATCTTTTGTATGGAAGTAATTTAAGATGGTAAAAATATGTAAAATAGAATAAAAGATGTGTATAAAATGTGAAACATGAAGACATGTCAACCACAAGAAATGTATGTTGGACAGTATTAACGGCATCAGTCCTTCATTTGTAAAAATAAGTTATTCTGCATATTTTGATCTCAATACATCGCATATTAAGTTTTTCTAGTTTTTTTTTTCCAACATAAAAAGGGAATACGTAGTGTTGTTTATGTAATTCTATATACACAAATCAATTCAATTCTTTGTTCAATCCAGCCGGCCATACATGTGGCTCTGGATCCGTCACGTATGACAACATAATGGGATGGGTTGCGTCAACTTAAGCTGTGTATGTTGGCAGCTCATATCCGTGGTTGCTACCTGCCAAGATGATACTGTCCTGTTTTTTTACCACATGTAAAAGACGGCGCTATCTGTGGCAGTCGTATTGTGTCCTCGCTGATGGTATGTAAAGGAAGTGGCTGGTACGTTATTGTACGTTGGTCGGCTAACGGAAGGTACTTTCAATAGTACGGAGAATAAATTTTGCGTCTGAGGGTAACAGTCAGTATTAGAAGAAAGGTATGTGATACGCAGATTCGCAATGTACGATTGTTGTTGGTTACGCGTGTTGCATGCGTGATAAGTCATTTCGCAGACTTGTCTGTGCGTCCGTTGTAGAATTTGAGGCCGTTTTAATTGTTGAAGAAAATCGCCGCTGTTTGTTGGAAGCGGATATGGAATATGGAAGTGTGGTCGTTGTGGAAATACAAGTTGCATGTCGGGATGTCTCAGGGAAATTAAATTTCACCTGTTGCTGCTGTGTAAAATTTCTTGGGAAGCGTTAAGTTAAGCACTTCTCATTAGGCGGTGGATTAGTCAGTACATGGTGTTCACGAAGTATTTGAATTTGTTTCCTCAGTGTGTCGCAGGTTGTACATTGCTCCAAGTGCCGTATATAATGTATCACGATTTGTTACGTCGATTGTTATAGGATGTCATGTTTTTTGTAACTCGTTTTTTGCATTGTCATGCGTTGCGTGTTTAGTTCTCGTTCGCTGTTTTGCCGTCCTGTTAAAGTTACTTTCATGGTCCGAAGTGTGACAGTTAGGTATTTTATCAGTGACACACAGGTATGTTTTGTACATGTTTCATTTAGTTTATTCATTCAATCCACTTACTCACACGTGTGACATAGAACATGTCAATTCGAATTACAATTTATATATAATGGCAAACTTTTTTACAAGTTATATGTCACAAAGACTCAACTTACTTTACATGAACACTAAAAAAGTAAAGTAGAATATAATGTAATTTGATGTAAAACATCAGTGCTAATTAAAAGAATACAATATAATGTAAAGTAAAATATCATTACTATTTAAAATAGATAGCTGTAAGTCATGGAACTCACATACTCATCAAATTCGTGTGCAATCAATGTGACAAATTATCCACTGAATGAAATATGTGTTGTAATAGGATTTCAGCCCTCTTTTAAAAGATTTGATCTGTCAACATTTTTATGTGATCTTGTACCATTGTAGAGTGTTAATTCCTCCATTCACCATGCTTTTCCTGAAAAGGCCTCTGTTGCAGTAGTGCCTGATATGTTTTGTAGCTGGGATCGTCTTTAGAAATGTTTTCTTGTCTTTTTGTTTGTTAATTATGCAGTTCTTCTTTTAACGTACATCCTCTGACATAAATGTATTATTCAAAGCTGCATGTATAATAAGCTGAACATTTCATCTTGTTCCTTTACCATTGACAGTGACGTCTCACCATCTCATTCCTCATCCCAAATGCTTAGAATTACATGCAAATTTTATTGACCTGTCTCACTCATCAAGACTTGGTCCCCTGTCACTACCAATATGCACAGTCTCTTTAAATTATCACTAAGACACTGAAGTGTCGTGCATATTTCAGTATTTCATGGATTGATGAGGTTTAGGTTCTGATGGCAGTGAATATTATGATTAGTTATCTGGGATGTGGTGCCATGTTGGTACAGAGCTATCAATGTTGCAAAGGAATTGACTGTACTTACCGACTGATTGCATGGCATGACAGCTCAGAATCTTAATGGGCTTTTGTGTTAGAACAACTGCATTATTTTGGTTTTACTATTCAAAGAACTGTAGCTGCATGCAACTTAAGAACTTGATGTAAACTTGACCTCCATTTGCCAAATTCTAACCTCAGTAAATATGAAAAAGCGTATAGTATACAGGTATCAGATTATTTGGTAATGTATTTGCACGTATGTTCACTTATGGTGTTTGTAAATAGTTCTCAGAATTTTGTACTCATATGCATGTTGGACATTGGTACTGGTATTGGTACTTGAAGTAATTTGCATAACTCTAGTGTGTTGTGTTACACAGTGTCTGTACACAGACTGTACAACAGTAATTTTAAATTTGTGGTAGTGTGAAGCAGTTACTTCTTTTTATATGAAATGAGTTTTGTGTTTCTTTATGACATCAGTTGCATCCTTTGGCTTAGCTCAAAGGATCGGTGGAATGTAAATAAATTATATTTCTATTTCTATAGAAATATGGAACCTGTGGTTGAAGTAAATATTCCAGTTCCTTGGGGCCATGTCAGTGGTAAGTAGGGCTTATTAATGTATGTGAGTAATGTGATTAAATGTTGTAAAATGATGTACTCTTGTGATACTGCATTATGTGTAAGATAAGTGCTGTGTGGAGGGTAGTGCAAATTAGAGTGTACTTCATGTGTAGTGGGTGATCTGGTTCCTGCTGTCAGCTGAGGTGTCGGCTTTCTCGGCTGAGGTGTCGTTTTGACTGTTGAACATTGTGTAATTATCACATGTTGCTTCTCTTCACTTCCAGTTGACCATACATCACCTATTGTGCATTTGATGGCAGATAACTTGTCACATTCATAAATTCATTAAATAGCCTACACCTGAAGGTAATGTGTAATAGTGGTGAATGACAGTGTGCATTTATTACCAAATTGTTCGCAATTCTTTACTCACTAAGACTTCAGAAAATTGTTACGGTTGTGGTAGAAGCAATATTCATGGGCAGCAATGCCAGTATCATTATAATATACCCCGTGTTGCAGTCATATATTCAGTGGGCATTGTCAGCATGAATCACATGTGATGGATTACACTCTGTGTTTTGTTCATGTGTGTTGTCAGCTGTGACTGTGATATAATTTGGCAAGAATTGTATGAGATGTGGGAAGTACATTGTGATTACATTTGTACTGCATGCTGCTTTGGTTTGAGGGAGCAGTTAGTGAATGAAGATTGTATACAGTTAAGTAGTGGAGCAGAAACACACTGTGTGCCACATTAGTGTTCTACACTTACGCATGTTGCTGGTGTCTGTCATTCAGTTATAGTGTTGAGTAGCCATAAATTTATACTGTGTGCACAGATTAATTATAACATTGCACCTTAAAGCCCAAAAAATTAAAGATATCAGAATTTACCAGCTCACAGAATTGGAGTCATTAATAATATGTCAGTTATAAATAAGTGTAAACTAGGTGACAATAGAAGAGTTTAAACAAATTTTAGACATGGATAGCATCAAAAGAAAAGTTTGTGCTGTAGGAACAATAAGGTTCAAAATACATTTCGTGGGGGGGGGGGGGGGGGGGGGGGGGGGGGGGGGGGGGGGGGGGGGGGGGGGGGGGGGGGGGGGG
>BLKM01010390.1:285676-305801 GCA_013340265.1 Coptotermes formosanus | reverse complement strand
AAATTTGGCCCCCCCCCCCCCCCCCCCCCCAAGTTTTGTAAGCAGGGGTGCAAGTTTCAGTTGTGACATTAAATACTGTATATGTGTGTGTATATATATATATGTTGTGCTTTAAAATGAATCTTCAAAAGTTCTGAGAAAGAATGTTTTCATATGCCAGAGTGTCATTACATATTTTTTCTTGTTAGAGAGACAAATAGTGCCTTGCAGGACCCATGTGAGTTGGAATATTAAAGATGAGCACAATCCTGAGGTACTGTAATGTCCCTGTGCTGATAGTGATCACAGGCACAATCCTGACGTACTGTAATGTCCCTGTGCTGATAGTGATCACAGGCACAATCCTGAGGTACTGTAATGTCCCTGTGCTGGTAGTGATCACAGGCACAATCCTGAGGTACTGTAATGTCCCTGTGCTGGTAGTGATCACAGGCACAATCCTGAGGTACTGTAATATCCCTGTGCTGATAGTGATCACAGGCACAATCCTCAGGTACTGTAACGTCCCTGTGCTGATAGTGATCACAGGCACAATCCTCAGGTACTGTAATGTCCCTGTGCTGATAGTGATCACAGGCACAATCCTGAGGTACTGTAATGTCCCTGTGCTGATAGTGATCACAGGCACAATCCTGAGGTACTGTAATGTCCCTGTGCTGATAGTGATCACAGGCACAATCCTGAGGTACTGTAATGTCCCTGTGCTGATAGTGATCACAGGCACAATCCTGAGGTACTGTAATGTCCCTGTGCTGATAGTGATCACAGGCACAATCCTGAGGTACTGTAATGTCCCTGTGCTGATAGTGATCACAGGCACAATCCTGAGGTACTGTAATGTCCCTGTGCTGATAGTGATCACAGGCACAATCCTGAGGTACTGTAATGTCCCTGTGCTGATAGTGATCACAGGCACAATCCTGAGGTACTGTAATGTCCCTGTGCTGATAGTGATCACAGGCACAATCCTGAGGTACTGTAATGTCCCTGTGCTGATAGTGATCACAGGCACAATCCTGAGGTACTGTAATGTCCCTGTGCTGATAGTGATCACAGGCACAATCCTGAGGTACTGTAATGTCCCTGTGCTGATAGTGATCACAGGCACAATCCTGAGGTACTGTAATGTCCCTGTGCTGATAGTGATCACAGGCACAATCCTGAGGTACTGTAATGTCCCTGTGCTGATAGTGATCACAGGCACAATCCTGAGGTACTGTAATGTCCCTGTGCTGATAGTGATCACAGGCACAATCCTGAGGTACTGTAATGTCCCTGTGCTGATAGTGATCACAGGCACAATCCTGAGGTACTGTAATGTCCCTGTGCTGATAGTGATCACAGGCACAATCCTGAGGTACTGTAATGTCCCTGTGCTGATAGTGATCACAGGCACAGTCCTGAGGTACTGTAATATCCCTGTGCTGATAGTGATCACAGGAGCAACATGTTATGAGAAAGACCCTTCAGAATAGCCATAATTGCAGTGCATTTGTAGGACTTACCATGACTGTTTGCCAGTGCATTCACATAAAACTGCACGGTTCTGGTGTCTTAAGCCACAGGACAAAGGAACAGGTAGACTTGATTGTGTGTGAAGCCATCTGCCTGTATCTGTCATGTGATTCTGACCTACCACATGTGTGGAATCCAGATATTCCCTCCATTGTCTGCTCTGTGACATCAACCTTCAGCCACTGCCCATCCTATACATAGGATGCTAATACTGCTGCCACCCAATGACTGTAGTTCTTATATTCAGTCCACACGTATACTTAACTGAATTTTTGGAAACATGCTACAAAATCTGCGTTCTTTTATCTACAAAATGCCATTCATTTCTTAATGTTATATTTTTGGTTCATAAAATATTCATGTTTTACATAAAGGGTGCACTCAAATTTAAATGTCTAGCTGTGGTGCCAAAGGATTAAAGGAGATCCGTACAGTTTCCTACCTAATTGTAGACACAAATTGGGATGAGTATAATTGGTGTCACATTTTTAAGTGATTTATGGCATAGGTACAATGAATTTTCAAAAAAATGAGGTAATAAACACTGATGCAAAGAATTTTGGTCTGACATCAGGGTATACCCAGCACATGCGTAGCAGATGGTACATGTCAGAACTCCATGTGGTCACCATTGACATTTTAGCATTTGTCCCACTGTGGCACTAAGGCTTGTGTCTCTGTGTAGAAGAAATCAGTGTCAAGTGTCTGTAGCTAGGAAGTGGCATCTTGCTTCACAGCCAGCCAACTGATTTTTAAGGGGTTCAAAGAGGTAGAGATCGCTGGGCCCTCCTCTGCCAAGTGGCCTTGTGACTGCTTATGGCACTGTGGCTGGGAGGTTACGGCCCATCCTCTCTGCAGACCAGATCTTGTGCCTATTGATATCCATTTGGACCGTGTAAGAAACATCAGGCTGGCAAGCAGGTTGCAGCAAGTGCCAATAGAAAAGAAGCAGTCACGTCCTGCATACAGACACTTGACACCGATTTATTCTACACAGTGATACAAGTCTTGGTGCCATGGTGGGACAAATCAAATGTCAAGGGCAATGACTGTGGAGGTCTGATATGTACCATTTGCTACCTACGTGCTGCATTAACATAGAAGTTAGAATAAAATTCTCAGGATGAGAGAGTTTTTTGCCTTATTTTTGTAACCTCCTTTATTTATAGATTTACAGCTGTGTTGTATGGTTTATTGTCATGGCAACATGTTTGTTTTTTCCATCATTCAGGTAAATGGTGGGGTTCACATGACAAACAGCCAATATTGGCATTACATGGTTGGCAAGATAATGCTGGATCTTTTGACAAACTGGCACCCCTGTTGTCTTTGCACACGTCAGTATTATGTATTGATCTTCCTGGACATGGGTTTTCCTCACATTATCCGAAAGGACAGTTTTATTATGTGTGGTGGGATGGACTAACAGTCGTGCGACGGATAGTGAAGTATTATGGTTGGAAGAAGGTGACAATTCTTGGGCACTCTTTGGGTGGATCAATAGGCTTCTTGTATGCAGCTGCATTTCCAGAAGACACTGAGAAGCTGATCTGCATTGATATCGCTAGTCCAGCTGTAAGGCCTGGTACGTACTTTGTCCAGCAGACGGGTCGTGTTGTGGATCAATTTCTGTTGTATGAGAACTTCAATGATGCTACTTTGCCTTCCTATACACATGATGATATGATGAAACTGATGTTGGAGGCTTACAAAGGTGCCCTTACAAAGGAGTCCTGTGAAATATTGTTGAAACGTGGTGCACTGCCTGTAACGTCTAGTGACTGTGACATGAAGAGTGATGGCTTCTGTTTTTCCCGGGACTCTCGCCTGAAGCTTGGATCCCTTGGTTTTCTGTCCATGGACATGACTTTGGAGTATGCATCAAAAATAACATGTGAGGTCTTAAATATCAGGGGAAAACCAGGCATGCAGTTTGATCCTCCAGAGAGTTACCATGTTGTACTTGACAAACTCAGAAATTCTGCAAAGAAGCTGGAGTTCCATGAAGTGGAGGGAACACATTTTTTACATTTGAACAATCCAGAAAGTATATGTCCAATCATTGTAAAGTTCCTAAAGTCATAATGTTCCTAAAGCATAGCCGAAATTGTGCAAATGTATTGTACTGATCCACCATAATGTAAGTAAGTATGTGAGCACAGAGCAAATTAGAGTAGAACATTTTATTTTATATACATTATATATAGATATATATCTTTTTTGTTGGTGTTTTGTCTCATGATGGTATCAGTTACTAAGATTACACTGTGTCAGTGATAGGCGGATGAATGAGTATGGAGCACGGGTGGAATGATACGGACGCGGGAAAATAGAAGTACTGTTAGAGAGGAATGTGTCCCATTGCTACTTTGTCCTCCACAAATACCGTCTGTTGATAAGCTGGCAGCTGCCTGAGCTGTAGCATGTTTTAAGGTCAGCAGTGCATAATTGCGTTTTATCTGGTGGAAGCATAGTGAATATAACGTTGACATTAACACTAGCAGATTTTTGTGCTGTACATTTAAGAGTTCAGTATATGAATTACTGATAGAGTGTGCACCATTTGTGTGAATGTAATTGCTAACAAAAATGTACTTCAAGTGAGGTGGTTGGCAAAAACTTGAACATATTTGTGAATATGAACCACTTTGTTTGATATTCTCACCTGAAAATTGATCAACTATTTATAATAGAATTTAATTACTGTGCATATAACAAAATAAAGCCTTTATATTTGTTAACAATCACAAAAACTTAGCTGAAAATGTTTGTATGTGGCAGGGAAGAACTTACTGGCTCATTTGGGGTGGGGGAAGGTGCAGGATTTGTGAGTGAGCTGTCCTGGAAAAGGTGCTTAAAGTTATGACAGTCAGTTTATGTGCTTAGGCCCTGGTGTTATTTGTGTTCAAGGTGACATCTCCTGTCAGATAAAAACCAAAACAAGTAGCAGTTGGCAAAATACGACACATGCTTGCCATTATAGGCTCTTTTCACTGTTCAGTGATTGTTTCTAAAATATTAGAGAACTTCATGCACACTAGGTTAAGCAGTCATTTCCATGTTTGTTCCCAGAATAATGTGACATCAGGAAAGGGATATCTACTGGGAAGGCAAACTTCAAGCTAACAGCTTTTCAAATCTGTTAACCAAAATATTTATGTTGGAGGAATTTTGCTTATGTCACACAGGTTTTTGATTTTAAGTCATGAAATTGTTGGCCAAATTACATTTCTGTGGCCAACAAGGAACAGTTGCAAATTTCTTCACTATATATATATATATAAACAGATGGAAACCAAGGAGCTGAAATAAAATGATGTAATGACACAAATTTTTCTCTGACTGGGGAACAGTAAAACACAGCACTTCCTAAGGGTAATTCTAGGCCCTTTACTTTTCATAATATACATAAATGACCTTTCTCTAAAAATGTGTACTTTTTCAGAACCAGTGACATTCATTGATGACACTGTAGTGACATAAAGTCTAGTAAAAATATTGATGATTTCTGTACAGTGTTCTACTGAGTTATGTTTCATATGAGTAAATGGTTTACTGCCATTAAGTTGGCCCTTAATCTGTATGAGACCAATAATTTATAAGAATTAATTATCCATAATGAGCAATAAGTATTTGCCGTAATGAACAGAATATAGAAGAGGCTGAAAATGTAAAATTTCCTGTGGTTTAAATTTTTTTTTGGTCCATCCAGTCATACATGTGATACTAGACACGTCAAATTTGATATATAATCATAAATACATAAAAGTTTTGTTACCAATGTGTGTTACAAAGAGATGAACATTACAATGCATCAGTACCATGACATGGAATACAACAGCACAAGATAGAAAACCACTATGAAAGCCAAATGACATTAAATAGTATTTTCAGTAATAGAGTGGTAGAAGTATTAAACCAATAAAACATACACCATCAAGTGGCCATCACAGGGCATTAGTAGGACAAATATTCATCCACTGAATAAAATGTCTGTTGTAGCAAGAAGTGCCTGAGTTTTTTTTTTAATCCTGTAGCTTTTCTAATTTCTTTATTTAATTTGGCAGTTTATTATACAATTTTATTCCCATGTTTATGCTACTATTTTTAAAAAGAGTTGTTCTACAATATTGAACATGAAAATCAGACTTTTGGTGTGTAAAATGAACATGAACGTCTACATTACCTATCATCTTTTCAAAATTAGATTTTACATAACACACAACTTCACTTATATACATACACGGCAATGGACGTATACCAAGGTCCCTAAGTAGATTCCTACAAGAAGCGTGTCGGCTCACTTTACCTACAAGTCTTGTTGCTTTCTTTCGTAATTTAAAAATCCTTAAACTTGCCGGATCACCACCCCATAAAGTCAACCTATATCTCCAGTGAACATGAAAGTATGCAAAGTATACAGTCCTTAAGATGAATTTACTTGTAACAGTCTTTAAAAAATTAATTATGTAATAGCTTGTATGTAGTTCTGAACTTAAATATTTAATATGACTATTCCATTTCATATTTTCATTAATATATACACCCAAAAATTTTGATTCTGTATTGTATGAAATGTCTCTTCCTTCAAAAGTAATGTGAGGGAGTGGAGGATTTTTATTTTGCATGACATGAAAAGATAGTGCCAAAGTCAAATTGATAACCACCTGAATTAGAAGAATCACATTCATCCAGTGATCACCAAGTTTTGTGGAGCATGTTATGTAGTTAGGTCTGTGTTTCACTTCAGCAGCACTGACACTTTCATATCACTTTATTTTGCCCATTTTCACTGTGTAATGGACATACTGAGTATTTTCTGGACAATAAGTCATCTAACAGTAAACAGATATTTACAAAGAAAATTGTTAGAATTATGGTTGGTGCTAGCCCTAGATAGTCATGTAGATGTGCATTTATGAGCTTACTCTTCCGTGTTAAATTGGTGAATGTCATTGTAAGTAACCAGGAAAATTATCACACAAATTCAGATATTCTGTGTACTAATACAGGGAATAAGTACCATCTGCGTAGACCAGTTGCCAGAATGGGAGGTAATGTACTGGCATTAGAATTTTTAGCAGTTTACAGTATAGTCCCACAGGTCTTATGAATGAAAAGGCTCAGTTGAAAGTAACATACAGGAAATGTTTAAGTGCAAACTGTTTTTACTTTGTTGACAAATTTCTGATGTTCAAAAATTACTCATAGTAGACTGTGAAATTTTTGTAATATTGTATGTTACACTAGATCTGTATATTTTTCTGATGTGTTCCACATCCTAGTGTCCTTTTGACTGACTTGGATTAATGGAATATATATATGTGTGTGTGTGTGTGTGTGTGTGTGTGTGTGTGTGTGTGTGTGTGTNTTTATATATATGTGTGTGTGTGTGTGTGTGTGTGTGTGTGTGTGTGTGTGTGTGTGTGGGGGTGGGTGGGTGTGTGTGTGTGGGTGTGTGAGAGAGAGAGAGAGAGAGAGAGAAATGGTACTTTAATGAACAATGTACTTAGCACAATAAAGATACAGTAGAGTCTTGATGTTTATCATTAAGTGGGGCCAATAAAATCATTATGAATATCAGACTACATGTTCAGTGTAAAACACTTCTTTTGTTGCAAGAATTTCAGAAATACCACTAACAAAAATATAAACTATCCTCAAAAATAAAAAATTTTATTTTTAAAAACGCACTTTTTGAAGTGTAAAGTACATTACCTGACTGAAAAAGAGCCTCATTCCATGAGGTATGACAGCAGTCACCATAATGATGTAAAAGACTAAGCATGACTTACGTGAGCATGTCCTGCACAACAGCAGGATTGTGGGGGCAGACCCTTTGCCAGCCATGTGATATCATCCTGATTCATTGCAACCAGTCACAGAAGGTCAAAATTTTGAATGTGGAGGTTCACAAACTTTGGGACTTTACTGCATTTATGTGTGCACTGACACATTTACACCTTCACACACTGCCACTCCCTGTGCAGGGGAACAAGTGAACAAAGAAGATAGAGTTTTATTCAAAAAGGCAAGGGGCCAGCATGTCATGTGTGTAAATGTGTGATAGCAGTGGTTGTGGTTTGCTTTCTTCAGCATGATTTGTCTGAATAAGATGTAAATTACATTACTGTAGGCATTCTGGTAATGGTGCAGACTGTGTCTGTTGTAGGTGGTTTGTTAATTTTTGCGAGTGCAGTTTTGAAGTGGAATGCTAGGAACAAGATGCCTCTACAACAATTACAATAGTGTATTGACAGATGAAACAAAACCAATATCCTGCCACTACCACCTCTCATACAGGGTAGGCCTGTCCTCCAGCTCTGCTCAGTTCTTTGCCAGCCAGAAGCTAGTAAAAGGACTATACTAGACACCGTGTACATAGCAGGGGTGCCACAAGCCTAAATGCTGCTGCAGGTGAAGTAGATGTTTTGACATCCAGTATTTAGGTCTTCTCAGATCCAACACTGTGTCACTGGATGACTGATTCCTCACATTTCAAAACGACACAGTACTTTTATCTTTAAGGGTTGAGAAGTGCAAGAACCACCTGTCAAAGATATAGGTGCTGTGTTCGTTGGAATGCCAGGTGCACTTGCCAATCAGCACAGTGTCATATTCAGAAGATCTGAAATGTCGTCTGCACTGCAGTGAGAGCCTTACATCTTTCAAGTTTAACAATCCCACTTCCCCCCACCAGTTGGAAGACATATTTACTTTCTCATAGCTTTGTCACAGGTAATAAGATAAAATTCCCATACACTAACAACTGTCATAAGTCTTAAAGCAGTCAGTGGACACAGTATAAACACAAAGACAGCATAAATTTTGTGTGACTCCAGGCAGCGTGCTGCACTGGCCCATGTACACGCAACAGGCATATCGAGATTTTTTTTGTTCTAAAGTTGTCTTGTTGTGTTTGGGTTAAGCCCTTGCAGTCCATTTATAAAACTGTAGTGAAACTGGTAATGTATAACCCATACAGACACATCCCAACATACATTTCTCAAGGTCTGGTGCAGGCCAAATATTGCGCAAGCTGGAATTCAGTGAGTGAGAGAGAGAGAGAAAGTGTGTGTGTGTGTGTGTGTGTGTGTGTGTGTGTGTGTGTGTGTGTGTACAAGAAAAATCCATTTACCTAAATGTTAATAGTAAAAAAAAATTCATTGCCATACTCCTAGTCTAGTCGTGTTTAGTGAAGGTGATGTCTTTTGTGGTGGGTGACGAAACCTAATCTGAAGATGACAAAGGATGAGTTTGGCATAAGTTTCAAAAATTTTATTTTGATGTTTTTTATTCTTGTTGTTCAAAAATTGTGTAAGCAGGGGTGTGTCTGTATTATAATTGAATGTCAGACGTGACATCGCATGATGTCTTATACGTCACAGAAGAGTAGGTGAGCACTGGACCATTCACAATTAAGTGACAGTTTCGTTTTATGCTCATTAGGTTGGACATTTACTCTTTTTGTTAATGTGAATTATTTTTGACTTGTCATATATATATGTCAGAGATGCAGTTTATTTATATGGTCAGTGTCATTACAGCCCATGTAATAAATTTTATTGTATGTGTCACACCAGTGTGATGGTGCATACGTGTGATTGAGCAGGGTTGTGTAGAACCAGAGGTGATAAGTTTTATTTATTTGTGTGAGAAAAGTGTGCTGCAAGTTAAATCAAACAAGTGCAGAGTGATTAGGGAAGCTTTAAACAGGAATTGTTACGTGTATTCCTGTCATTTAACAAAAAATATTAATGGAATGCAACTTGAGGAATAAATAGTTGGTATGTGATAATTCTTATGCACTTGTCAGGTGGTTCCTTGTTTCTGTTCCTGTGAGTTGTGCATTGGTGACTAGTAATAATGACAATTAATTTTAATATAAGTTCCAAATTTTGTACATGACACAAATAGGATTTCCATGAATTGTAGTGCTGTATGTGTGGGATTGTTTATTTTTCAGTGCTGCATCCTCATACCCTGGGAAGACCATCTGGATACATTTGTATATTTCAGTGGTCTTGATAACAGTGATTTCATGAAAAGTAAGATGTTGTTAATCCTCCAAATAAAAATAGTAATTTTTAAGTTTCCTAATGAACAAATTTCATTCTTTAGAATCCTGTTTTGTAGTAAGCAGCTCACTGATTCACCTGCAGACATCAATGGTACAGACTGAGTGAAGATTTTTATACCACATTACCAGCGGTGCCATTTGTCATTGGTTTACTGACCTCATATTACTGAAGTGTTAGTACTCAGCTTTACCAGAAACAAACGATCAAGTGGTGCCATAACATTATAGTGGACTGTGAAATTTTCCATTTTTCTAAATTACATACCAACAGCAAGAGTGCTGTATGTTTTGAGATTTCATAAAGACATTGCATACAGATGGGTTTTAATTATCACTTTAACCTTTTAAAGCCTAGCGGTAACTTTACATACCAGCAGGTTTAACATTCAAAAATTCTACACGGTGCCCACATTGCATTTGTGTGTTTAGTGTGGATCTCAGAACAAACAGCAACTTTTGCCTCATACAACATGAAGCAGTTGGTTTTTATGACCCAGGTGGAGAGTGTTTACAGCACGGTACACACTGAGTCCTATAAAACAGATACGCTTCGTCTTCAGAGGGTTAATATATGGCATAGGCCTGAAATTTCCACTTTTTGTTCACTCGGTTTTCAGAGATTTTAAAATCATGATCAGAATAATTGTGAAGTGGCACTAGGTGAGTGTGAACTAGTGCCTCAGTTTCTCTCTCTGCAATACAGTGCAGTGGGAAGCTGAAGCTGTAACATGTGTTGGTAACTGTTGAGTATCATGTTGTTGCTGAGTGGATGTTATTGTTGTGCAGTGCCTTGCGGTACACAGATACACAGATGTTGTCTGAATATTGTGATGCAGTTATATCCTATAAAGGGAATTGATTTTGTTATAATAATTTGCTTAATTTAATGAGTGTGGGTATGTACAAGTTCGTACCAACGAACGATGTCGAATGTTTCTGTGTGAACAGTAGGCACTGTGCCTACCGTTCATACAGAAACATCTGACTCCTAAACACACACTAAAAAGCAAACATCTACATCTGAACTGCATATAAACCATCTGTTTTTATATACATTTTATAACAAGACATTGCCACACTGTATGTGTAATTTTAGTTTTTAAACGTATCCCTGAAGTTGATCCCAGTAGGGATAAAAGATGTTTGAACAAAGTTTTGTGATGTAAGAATATTTCCAATAAGAACAGTGCATTAGTTGGTATGAACTTGTACTTGCTTAATGATCATGCACACTATGAATGATATAAAGAGTGTGGGTATGTTTCATTTGTTGCTACATTAAAGCTGCAGTGACAGTGCTCCTTACATGAATAATTGTATGAGATGTGTTAGTAGAATATTATGAATATATGTGGGGCTGACTTCAAAATCCATTTCGTACAGCACATTGAAATGTTATGTTGTGTGTGTAGTATTTCTGTTCTTTCATATGTTTTGGGCCTTGTTTTAACAGAGCATTGATTATTATTTCACAACAGAATCGAGGCTGTACAGTCTGCTACTGAGCCAGTGTATCATTCTTGAGAAAGGAATTGGAAAAAGAAAGTGAAGAATCCTAGCAACCATCACTCCTTTGTATATGCATGTACGAAGCAGTGGTGGTTTTGGATTGTGGTAAAATACATGCTGTCAGTTGTTTTCTTTTTAATTTTTTGTAGTATAAGTGTAAAGATTTTGAAAACATAGTGCCACCATCTTTGTTATTTCTATCCTGAAGATGGAGGCATTATGCTCCTCCAAACCACTGATAATGGTCTACCAGATTGCACAGTGCTACATTCTAGACGACTCGTGTAATATTCATTGCCATCAGAATCACAAACCTCTCATGGTTGACAATTTTATATTTGTCTCCATTTGTAAAAAATCATACCTGTAGGATTAGTGGTCCTTGTCTCTTGCACCAGAAGTCTGCTGTGAAGAGTATGCATTGTACAAGTTAAAACTTAGTAAACTTGTTTCTTCTGTGTATTGTATCTGTGTGACTACAATATTCTGATTCAGGTTCTTGCAGTCTGTGTGCCTAAACATTATAAGCTGAGTACCTAGAAATACTGATAATGCTGTGCCCAGAGGACTGCAACATGATTCACATTTATGTGATCAGTATTGCCTTTGTTTACATGAAGTTTGATCAGAAAGTTCGCAGACTTTTTTTTTTTTTTCACAATGATTCCATGCCACCCCTGTCAAATTAGTCTGCTTGCAACTTGATACAGAATGTCCAGTGATGGCATCACTGATGGTAGCACTTGAGAATATCCTGTCTTCAGAACTGTGGAAGTAGTGCGTACAAATATTTTGACTTTCCCACAGTGGGAGAAAGCATCTAGAGGAGTAGGACAACCATCAGCCAGCCAGTAACAGGAAGCAATAGGACAGGGATAGGAATATGTGTATATTAGTTATCGTAGAGTCTGGACTGAGACTGCAAAGTATGAGGAGTGGGGTATGTAACTGAAGTGAATGCAGTGTCTTGATTTGAGTATTACAGAAAAGTTTCTTTATTCTGTCATGCGATAGTCCAGAAATCCTGATAATCCAGAACTTGAGAGTAGTCCGAAGACCGCAAGTTTGGCTTTTTACCAGGAAAAAAAAAACCTCATCAGTGAAACAGGCAGATCTGGGGGATAGTGGCATAGCCAGGTTTTTTTGTCACCGGGGGCGAGCAATGACAATATACATCCCTGACAGAAATTACAAACTTAAGAAGAAATCACATTTATTGGGTTTCCTTTTATTTGTCTCAGTAATTTAAAATTTTTTGAGTGCAAAAAATCAATTTTTTAAATTTAAAATATCCATGTTGTTGCCCCTTGGGCTCTGCTGCCCGGGACCACCGCACCACTTACCCCACCCTAGCTATGCCCCTGCTCAGGAACCTGTTAACATAAGCCTCCAGAGGTGTCCATATACCAATCATTGTGGTATCTCCTGATCCTCTTTTCTCCATCAACTTCTTCAGCTATGAAAACTCCAGAAACACATAAGAGGACGCTGATGACCCTGAACCAGCAGTTGAAGGAGATATCCAAATGCAATACTGCTCCGATTAGTTGTACAGCCCAAATACAGGAGCAGTAACAAAAAACTACCCATAGGAACCTCGGTCAGTACAGGTCTGTCTGATAACGCAGAGTATCCGATAATCTGGCACCTGTCTGATCTTGTGGGTGCCGGATTAACAGAATACTATATATAATTTTAATGTAGGCCACCCCGTTGTGCATGTATCAGTAATGTAATAGAAGTGTAAATAACCGTCCAATACAACAGCACTTGGTAGTGTGCAGTACAGTTATTTAAACTTCTGTTACATTATGCATGCTGTATTATTGTTTTGGTTGCTGCTGTTGTTATTATTAGTGTTACTAATTTGTTATCACCTTTATACAGGGTATTTATAATTATATACCTGAAATAAATCATGTCTGTTGGGTATATAGTGTTTCAGCTATTCTGTGGGTACAATGTATTGTACATGTAATGTTATTTCCCATGTTGAGTGTTCTGTACTTTTACTTTCATACCTTTTGAAGTATATACACAGTGCGCAGTTTGGCTTTTGTCTCTTGTTCCTTCATGTTGTGATTTACAGGTATGTGTTCGTTTTTCATTATGGGTGATGATGTTCAGTTTATTGTTAGGGATGGTTCTGTCAGTTTTCACCTGTTAATTCCATAACATGGTTACCTTACTGTTGTGACTTGTTTATACTGACTTTGGTACATGCTCATACCGGTGTTCATTGTCTAATTATACCTATATTTTCTTGCATATGTTAAATGTAGTTCATCACACAATCTACCATGTTGCTTTATATATTGTTCTTTTGCCAGTATTGGGCACACTGATGTAATGTGTATTATCTCAGCATATTGTTGACACAGTGTGCATGTGCTATCTGTTTCTGTTTTCAATATCTTTGTTGCGTGACATTGGTTTGTAGCACCTGATCTTGTGCTGCTGCTGTTTTACTTTCTGTTTCTGCTGTCAGATCTCCCCTCAATAGGCATAGGAAGTATCCTCTTCACCAATAAGCTTGTCTCTCTGTACTTCCAATGTCCTCTCCCTTAAGCTCTTCCTCTGTTTTACCTGTGAGCTTCAAATCATCCATGTGTAGTAAGTGTGGCATTTTTGTTTTTGTTATGCGCTATTCATATCACGTGTTAAACTGGTTGAACTGGTCTATGAGAGAGATTAAGCTAATTCAAAGTGACAGTGGTGTTAGTGAGTCACCTTGGAAATACTCCACATTGCATTTTTATATCTTCTTTTTCTGTTAGCTTCTCTGCGGCGTGTGAGCACATACTGCTTGTCCACCAATTCACACTTTTCACCTCCTCCTTCGCCTCTTTTCTTTTTCTTCTTCCTGTTCCTGTCATCATCATCATCATCATCATCATCATCATCATCATAATCATCATCATCATCATTGTCATCACCACCACCACCACCGTTTCTTGTATTTGTGTGTAGTAACTTCCAGCTGAGTTATCTCATTGTAGTACTATTAATGACTTACTTTGCTTTTCATTGCGTGACAGGTTAAAAATTTTGTTTCTACCCCTCTGCCATCTGAATGTCATTAAGTATCCTGGTTTTTTGTTTTTAAAAAATGGGATCCCTAATCTTGTGGCCAGTCTGGAAACTTTCTGATCATGCCTCCTATGTATGTAACTGTTGTAATTATAAATTGTATTCCATACACACCATGTGGCTTTGAATGATGTAGGTGCTGTTATTGTTCGGACTGCCTTACAGTATGTAGCATGTCGTTACAACATACATGTTTCGATACTTATATCTGCCTTATCTTTATTATTGCCATTTTTTCAGTGTTATCACTGAAGATAATGGCAGTATAAGGTCTGAATCATGTCTGTTATATCAAGGTGCTGTATAGTGTAAGGCAGTTGGATTGTGAATGGTACCTGTTTAACCTTTTAAAGTGTAGCGGTAACTTTACGTACCGCCAGGTTTAACAATTAACAATTCTGCATGGTGCTCACATTGCATTTATGTGTTTTGTATGGATCTCAGAACAAACAGCGACTTTTGCCTTATACATCATCAGCTGATTGGTTTTTGTAACCACAATGGAGAGTGTTTACTGCACGGTCCGCACTGAGTCCATATATGCAAGAGATACGCTTCATCTTTAAAGGGTTAATGATTACATGAAGCTAGTATATAATCCTAAAAGAAGCTGGCTTCCATCAGTAACACTTGTTATTACAATATTTATTTATATTTTTGCTGATATGAGTATGTAAATTCACGTGTCTTGCATCAGAAAGAAAGAAAGAAAAAGAAAGAAAGAAAGAAAGAAAGAAAGAAAGAAAGAGTACAAAATAATAGTGTAAAATAAAGCAATTGAATGCAAGTGGAAAACCCTCGTTACCTTGAACAAGACAACTATTGATCAGGCTTTGACGTAACATAGCAGAAGGTGTGAACCTTGTATTTGTGACCTTCAGGGGTATGAGACTGTGCACTACCAAAATGTTCTGTGCATCTTCAGGGTATAACACTCCTGCAAAGTGTCATAACGCAGAAGGTGTTAGTGTGAATCCTCACTGCTCTGGAAGCATTAAATCTTTTAAAAGCATTTTCCTGTGTATCATTTTACATCAGTATGAGGACCCCTTCTTAATCTCAGCATAGTTTCACAAAACCCACATATTAATAGCTGTGCTTTTAGGCACTGTTAATCAAGCAAATAAACACGTAATGTGAAAAACTATTATAATCTCAATTCACTTGTTACAAAGTTACGTTAGTTCTTGGGGCTCTTGGAGTGACTTCATGGGTCCATTGGTATAAACCTCTGGCTGCTGGGTTTGCAGCCCACAGGTTTAGTATATGAGATTATATTATATTAGATTAGATTGGGTTGGATTAGATTTACTAGTTTTCTGTTACACTTTGTAGGGATGTGTCTCTTAACACCAGGTTTTTCAGTACACATCTCTAGTATTCATCTTGTTATAGTATGTGTTCTATGCAATGAATTGTCACATTCTCTATTTACATTTTACTGTATTTCTTCTCTGATCTGCACCAATTTTGTATCTTACTTTCCCATATGCATTTTGTTTTATGTAAAATTTTACCTAAATTTTCTAATTCTAATGTCTTAGTATTACTGATTTATTTTCTGCACACTGCTTCTTTATTTATTTGTAGCCATTTTTGTTGAAAAATTGTCCTCTCCATCCTTTCATTTCGTTGCATTACAGAAGTATGTGTCATTCATTCTATCCCTCCTCACTTAAAGGACATCTTCCTCTTTCTACTCCTTTGTTCAAACCTCACATTTTCCAAATTCCTAGTCTAAACCATGCTATTGCATTTATCTCATTCAACTCACAACAGGATGTATATTATTCTCTTATCCACTCATTCTTCATGTCCCAGTATGCACTTGGTTTCTTTTCTCTCATTTTCTCTATTTTAATCTGCCTTTTTATATTGTTACATCTGTTTACAGTCTTTTCACATAGTACTTTTATATTCTAATCTTTTCCATTCTGCCAGATATATCCCAGCCCAATTTTCTATCATTCCTTTCTGAAGCTAGCTGCCCAGCTTTTCCATTTCAGATTTCCTGTCTGTCAATCATAACATTTTAAGAGTTCTTCTTGTTTCATTTGTAAGATCTGTACCAGAATTTTGCTATTCTAGAAAACATCTTCCTTCTTCCACTCTCCCTACCAATTTTAATATTATTTATCTTTGATGCAGTTGTCCTGTATATGCAAATTTATTTCGAACTAACTGCATGATGTATAGTTTTGATGCTCCTCCATGTTTCGGCCACAAACTGCAGCCATCTTCAGGGCGTTACAGTACTTCAAGACACTTGCAGCATGCTGTGCAACTTGTCAGCCATAAATGATGAATTATATACATGGTGTTATCTTTCCATAATTAATTAACAGTTATTAAAATTGTATTAAAATTATACTACAAGTAATATGTTAACCGTTGTGTAAAACGTATCCAGACATCTTATAATGACAGATTTTTCTTCGGTTTGTGATGGAGTCCGGATCTGTAAATATTTATAATATTCCAAAAATAACATTGAATATTAAATTTGGTGTATTGTTGTGAAAACAAAATTGAATTGAAGTGTGTATGTGAAATCTTTTAGCTGCTTGGTGTGTATTCCATGAATAATTAGTGTACTGAATGGCATGGAAATGTAAACAAGTCTTCATGGATTGACATGCAGTTCGTCTCATATGCATTCATGTTGAGGTAAAATGTCACGTGCTATATTGTATAAAGGATTTGATGCACAAATGTTTTGTTCCTCTACCAAGTCCATATTCTGCTTCACCACTTACTGTACTTGGTGGTAACCTCAGTACTTTCCTGCAAAATCTTCCCTACATATTATCTGTAATTTCCCATCCCCGTTTAATTTCCCATATTTTTATCCCATAAATCATTCTTGACTCACAGATCAGCCCACAGGTGGGGAACTGTTGCCTAAATTACACACAATTCACTTGAATGGCACCATGTTCACATCATAAACACAGTCTTGTATCTTCAGTACAGATTTAAGAATTTCATTTCACAGTCCAGAGGGCGTCAATGCACTTCACAGTTGGCATTCTTGTTTGCGGTATTAGGAGAGAATCAGTGGATTTGCTTACTCTGTAGGCTTTCTTTTGTAATAAGTGAAGTACCATAAACACATCTGGGACTGCTAGAAAGTGCAATCTGTTTCTGAAACCAGAGTTCTCTTCAACTTCAGGGTTTGGTGCAGTTGTGTGAATAATGTTCAACAAGTAAGGTTCCCTGTTGCATGAAAGTATGTGAGAAGTCATTACAGTGTTAAATGTAGGTAATTTATCCACCACAGTATCATCATTTGTAAACAGAATCACTGAGCACATTTGATGCATTTGCTCCACTTTCATCCTGTCATCAGAGAAATCAGTCTGTTACATTCACAGCCATTTCACTTCCTGACTATTGTTGAGTCAGTGACTCCAAACTAGTGTATCATGACTCTGTCAGTTCTTCAGCAATTCTACTCATTTTGTGTTCACATCCATCTTTGATGTGCTGGGTTGACTGGTATGACCACTGCTGTCCGTTTGTCCATTTATTAACTCGCTGCATAATTTTGTGGCCTGCTGCACTTTTAGTATGTCATCACCATTAACCTTTGTCACTTGGTGGTGAATGTTTATGGGGGAAACAGCATTTGGCTATAGTGATATCTGTTGCATGTTACCCCTACTACAAGTGCATGATTAATACAGAGGTTACAGGCTAGTGAACCTTATTTAACATGCCCTATATGGGAGAATATTGTAGACAGGATGTGTGGCTGAAGGAACACTATGTTGTATAGGAGCTGTTCCTTTTAACCTTTTTCTTCAGATGTAGTTTATCGGACACAGTTACGTTGGTGAAGTCCAGTGATCGTAACTGTGGTAAGCTGTTCAGGATTTTCGTGCGATACTTCTTATGCTCCTCCAGAGGATTTCCATGCAGTGTAAGGCTGTACAGTTGTGGAAGACTTCTTAAAGTCTGTAGAACTTTTCCAAGTTCCTTAAGCATATTTCCATGAAGGTACATGATTTTCAAGCTGGAGAACTCTGCCAACTCTGTGGAAATCGTTGTAAGTTTGTTGAAGGATAGGTCAAGCCATGTCAAGTGCTCAGGCTGCTCCATAACCTGCAGTAGCACAGTAATGTTGTGGGCAGTTGCATAATACAGCAGCATAAATGTACAATACGTGCATTTCAAATATGTCCCCACAACGTAAACATTCCAAAGACCAGTTTTCCACAGTGTGACTCCATGTGGTCAGATAGCTGGTTACCTTTAAGGAGAACCAATCAGTCAGTTATCTGCGGGTGTCCATCTACCAGACTGCACATTGTCACATTGCAGGAGATAAGGTCTGAATAATCAGTGCTGTGGTAACTTCAAAGCAATTAAACTGTCATCATTTTATCTGACAACTGTTGGTTTTACTTCCTGTCAGCTTGGTTCCTGTATTAACCTTTTAAAGACTAGCGGTAATTTACATACCACCAGGTTTAACATTAAAAAATTCTACGTGGTGCCCACATTGCGTTTATATGTTTTGTACGGATCTCAGAACAAACAGCAACTTTTGCCTTATAAAACATTAAGAGATTGGTTTTTATAACCGAAGTGGAGAGTGTTTACAGCGCGGTACGCACTGAGGCCTTATATAAAACAGATGCACTTCATCTTTAAAGGGTTAATGGAGCCCACTCAACTGGCCACATGTACAATACAGTAGCAGCATGAAGTGATGTATGGCAGTTGTCAGCTAAAATGTGGATCCTGTACTATTACTGATAAGTATAAGATATGCAAGTTTACAGCTAAGAACAGGTCAGACTGCTTAAATATTGGCACGTTTTCCATTCTATTACCTTACAAATATTTTAATCCTTTCATTATATCTGATGCAAAAAGTAACAAATAACTTCCAGGATTTTTTTTTGTGGTATTTAAGTGAAATTTTTGCACACTCTTAATACATACAGATGAGGTCATGTCTGTCCGTCCGTCCATCCGTCCGTGAAACTACTAAACATATCTGGGTTAAAGTTTCTAATAGTTTGGGGGGAGGGGTTTAACACTGACAATTGTTACATAAGTTTGTATTTTATCTTAATCAGTGAAAAATAACCCCATCATCATGTAAGGCCAAAAGCAGACTTGCTGAACAAAAAATGACTCACTGTACAAAAATTTGGTATGTGAATAGAATTTGCAAGAAGTGAGCACTTCATTTCACAATCTATTCTAAGTTGATGCAAGAGGATGTTGGGTTGCAGGCACTTATTTAGTACCAGTGTGTTTCATGTTTGTACAAAAAGAAGAAACTTGAAATACAGCAAATGCTTTAGCATTATAGAAGCAAAATGTGATGCTGGAAAGAGCAAGTTTAATGGGGGTTTCCCATCTCCCCCTCCCCACCCAGTGAGCCATTATCCTTTACGGTCTAGTGGTTAGTAGATATACTGGCAAGTTTACTGCTATATTTATTGATTTCATTTGATCCTTACAGTAAACAGCCATGATTTTCCCATACAGCATTCATGGATTGGTGTTGTTAATGAGCAAACTGTGTTCTGTGTGAAGTATGAACTGAATTTAATGTGTTCCATGTCCGTGCACTATATTATACAAAAACACTAATCACCAACAAATGCAAAAAGAGAGTTTTATCATTAATTGTAACACACTCCTACGTGTGTCGACCCTGCTGGGTCATCTTCAGGGAGAACTTTTTTGTTATCGTTACACTAAGGTCGCACTTTATAGTTGAGTGAGAATGTGCTGTTGACTGTGTACTGCGTTGTTTTTGGAGGCGTGAACTCTCTGTGGTCCCGGCCTGCACTGTAGTGCAGGCCGGGACCGCACACACAGTCAACAGCACATTCTCACTCAACTATAAAGTGCGACCTTAGTGTAACGATAACAAAAAAGTTCTCCCTGAAGATGACCCAGCAGGGTCGA
>BLKM01010390.1:140205-282664 GCA_013340265.1 Coptotermes formosanus | reverse complement strand
ACATTTAAACTTTTTTCGCTTCTGGATCCTGTCTGTGGGATGCAGCCTGGCAAAACGTTGCAGATACACGTGCGTTTGTTTCAGCAGGGACAGAATCGATCGGTGTATGGATCCTACTTTTATGCCTTAATTTTGTCAAAATTGTTACGTTCAGACATGCGCGCACCTAGAATTTTTCCTCGGAGAGAGGGGGGGGGGGCTGACCCTGAGGCTATACTGTATATAATTTATGTTTGGTTTTAAAAATTTTTATGAAAATCATGTAAGCACAACGTAACACTGTTTGCAACTGTATTTATATACACGCGAATATAAGTACATGTTCCGTGACTCAAATCACAGTGTCCTATCTTCTTGTTTTTTTTAATTTTTCAAAATTCTAATGTACTAGTCATCAGCTGATTTCAGTGGCTGATTTCACCTGAAGGGGAAATGACTTGAAACTTTTGATATCAAAATGTCTACAAAATCTGTGTTTTTTTAAATTTCGGTTGGGGGGGTTGGGGGAGCTGCTGGGCTGCGGCCCCCCACCCTTACCTCCGCCCCTGCGTTCAGATGCAATGCATTTAAGATATAACGTTGAATAGAATGTTCCTCTGTGACAGTGTGTCTTTTGTTACGTAATGAATTAGCACTACATTTAGCAAAATAAATCAACGAGAACAGATTGGACAGTGCGTGTAGCACGCATAGCAGTGGTGTGAGATGCTTACAGCACTTCGGTCCGAAACCCAGAAGAGGACACACCACTTGGTAGAGCTAGGCGTAGGTAGGGCATTGGTGATGCGTATCTTAAATAGTGTGTGGGGACTGGACTGATTTATTTAACGTGGCGTGAGGTGGTGTTGAACCGCTGGGAACGCGGCGAGGAACCGTCCCGTAAGGAACCATCTTAACAGAACCACGTTGATTGAATTCGGTGTGTGTTATGCAGCAACATCCTGTAGACGATTTAGTACGAAATCAGGGAAAATGTGGAGCCAGACGCCTGACTGGACTAGTGACAACAGTCTTGTGTGGCCAGCAAGTACGAACTGACTGCTGCCGTTTACGCAGTCAGAATCCAGACGCGAGCGTGGAACGTTGTGTCAGTAGGACAGGTGGATCGACGGCTCTGACTTTCGTCATCTTTTATCCGTGGAAATAATTAGAGAGCACCCTGTGGACTTCATCGAGACCAGAGGGCAGGCGACTGACTGGAGATCCCCGCTGACATTTAGGCAGTGCGTGGTTTAGTACCGACAGTACTGACAGGCCGACTGGTACAGCAAGCTGACATTTAGACAGTACCTGATGTACAGACAGTACTGACAGGCCGACTGGTACAGCAAGCTGACATTTAGACAATACCTGATGTACCGACAGTACTGACAGGCCGACTGGTAGAGTGCGATTAAGATCACACGGTGACGCGTGGGAGAGGAAATGAAAGGGCAAGAGGAGAATGGAGTGGGTATCCAGCATGCCTCGCAAGACCGCGGAGCATAAGCCTGTCCCGCACAGTACAAATGCTACCAGCTGGCCCGCACACCTCGGCTACCAGTAGTCGACTGAAATGTCGCCCCCGCCGAGTCACATGGACTCGTCCGTTTCGCCGCAAGACGAAATCTGGTTTCTGCGCAGGTGCCATCTAATCTTAACTGCACTATACAGTAAGCTGACAACGAAAACGCCAAGTTCCGACTGCTGTGCCCTTCTGAGTGACAACAGTGATGAAGCCAGATATGCAAAATATACAAGATTCTGATCTGCATTTTAATTTGGAAATCCATCACCGGTCCATAGACAGCTAAGACTGGCTGGGATTGCTAAGGTAACTGGGAGGTCAGCTGAAGCGGTGGTCCGAGAATTAGGACCACACATGTGCACCGTTTTTGTGGTTTCAAATAGATTGTCTATAGACCTAATGCGTTTCATTAAGCTTACTGCATTCGCACATGCATTTCGTGTCTGTCCACACAGAGCAGACTTAACCAGTAAGCTCTGTACAAACACGTCTTCAGAGTTACGGGACTGTACGAGTTCCACATAGGACGAAAGTTTGTTAGCTTCCTGAGCCACTGTCAGCGCCTGAAGGACTCTGTTCCCTGGAGGTGGCGTTCAGAACGTTTGTGCGTGTGTGTGCGCTTACCTGCAGCAGAGCCCTGTTACGTTGGCAAGCCTGTTCACGCTGTGTCGCGAAGTTTGTCGCAGTTTGTGTCCCGAAGGCGAGACCTTCCACATCTCGTTTGCGGATGCCGTCGGCCGTTGCTTTTTTAGCTTTTCTGTCAGTAAATTAACAAAACTGCCTTTAGAACGAAATTATGCAATATGTCCTA
The DNA here is from genome assembly GCA_013340265.1 of Coptotermes formosanus. Lineage (NCBI taxonomy): Eukaryota > Metazoa > Arthropoda > Insecta > Blattodea > Rhinotermitidae > Coptotermes > Coptotermes formosanus. The sequence goes on along the minus strand of BLKM01010390.1, from coordinate 280,346 downwards.
GGGGGGTACAAACACGTACCGTTTATGTAGAGCGGAGCTGACACAATACACAGATCCGTACAGCAGTCGCGGCTGTTTCAAACGATGTGCGATTATTGTGGTTTTTTTGGGGGGTAGGGGGGGATCCGATTCGAATCTTCAGCCCTAATATGTTGTATTTTCATTACGGTAGCTTTAAATTTGGTTGCCGTCCTCTGCGTCACGTGTCGACACCGCCCCCGTAGTACTTCCGACTCATTATTTATTATAGTTACTTGTGTGTAGACCTCGGTAGACTACTGCTGTTGTATTATAAACACGTGTACGTTCCTGCGTGGTTGTAAAACCGTAAAAGGTGAACTTTCACATCTGGCTTTGACGTCCGGTAGAAACATTCAGCATCCGTACGCGAGGCAAGCAGGGTCGCCAACATTGATAGCGAAAGGAATGAGGTGGTTTGACGAGGCAGGTTTGAGGCGCCGGCTCTTGCTGGCAAATTAAACCAGAAACCATTTGCTTTTATTTTTGTATTTTATCGTTCGTTGCCATGTCTTCCTTAGCCTACTGTACGATACAGGGGTGGCCAGCTAGACGACTTTCGGGAGCCACACTTTCGGAAGCAACTTGGACAAGATTCATGCCTTAATAGAATAAAATTTATTTCATGGCTTTCCTATTTCTGTCCGTCCAACTGTTATCGGTTGGTTGCATTTAGTTATGAGTCTCCTTGGAGAGTTTTTACAACGCCGTTCACGGTCAGCCTTGTGTGCGTGTAAACTACCTGGTACGTTTTCCAGGCAACTTGCGCAAGCAGCGGTTTGGCCACCCTTGGTTTAATATTTTCAGTCTGTTGACTTTGTCTGTGCACTGTAATGCATACTGACTGACTGACTGACTGACTGACTCCATGGAGCAGAGTCCTTCTTGAGAAGCTAACAGTTCCTCAGCTAGTCAAGAAATTCCCCACATTTTATGGAACCCGGGGGTTCATTACCGTGTAGGCCGACACAACTGCCCGCCACTTCTCCCTGTCCTGTGACAGATGAATCCATTCTACGTCCTCCTATCATATTTCTTTAAGGGTGTTCTTAATATTATCCTCCCATCAACACTTAGACATTCCCAGTGGATAATTTCCATCAATTTTCCCCACCATAATCCTTCAGGGATTCCTCTTCTACCCCATACCTGCCACATGCCCAGCCAATCCGTCCTTGATTTCATCACCCTAATAATTGGCGAGCAGTACAAATCATGAAGCGCCTCATTTTGTAATTTTCACCAGTCTCCTGTTACTTCCTCTCACACCCAAATGCATTCTTCAGCACCCCAGTCTGCAACACCCTCAGTCTATGTTCTTACCTCAATGTGATAGACCAAGTTTCACACCCATACAAAAAAAACAGGTAACGTTACAGTTCTGTACACTCCAGTCTGTATTCTTAAGACACCAGACTGGAAGCATTCTGGACCGAAGGCCAGCAGGCATTGCCTCTACTCGATCAGCTTTTTAATTTCTCATTTTTAATTTTGATTTGTTAGTGTCGTTTCAAAATTTTACCACATTTTCAGAGAATTCGTGACACATCTTTTGTCCTACACTGTGTTGCTGAGACACGTGCATATACTTAGTTTCCGGACCCAGCTCCATACTAGCGACCAACTGACACAGTTGTACAATGCAGAGAGTGGACAGGCTTTGAGTGTTTCTGTAGCTAGATAAACAGATTTGAAATGTGCTATCAAACGTGCGCTTATGGGGCTATCAAATTTGCACGTGTGGCGCTATCAGTTTTCAAGTACTGGGGCTCTGAAATGTGCACGTAAAGGGACTATCAAGTGTGCACGTGTGGCGCTAGCAGTGTGCACGTACTGGGGCTGTGAATGTGCACGTACTGGGGCTGTCAAATGTATACTGTTGTGCCACCCAATGTGCATGTGTGGTGCTATCAAAGAAACCATTTTCACACTTACGTCCGGCCCATGAGTGTTTTCAAACAAAATTAACGTCCGCCACGCCATCAGAATTGAGGACAATTTTTTGAGTGACCTAGTGACCTTATTAAACAGTATTTAAGTTGTAGTAGGTGTCGTTGGAAACTTTTCAGTGGGAGGAGTGAGAAAGATACGGAGTGGTGAGCTCCAGCATCCTGCTTACTCTTTCAGCTTTAACCTTTTAAAGCCTAGCGGTAACTTTGCGTACCGCCAGGTTTAACATTAAAAAATTCTACGTGGTGCCCACATTGCGTTTATGTGTTTTGTACGGATCTCAGAACAAACAGCAACTTTTGCCTTATAAAACATCAAGAGATTGGTTTTTATAACCGAAGTGGAGAGTGTTTACAGCGCGGTACGCGTTGAGTCCTTATATAAAACAGATACGCTTCGCCTTTAAAGGGTTAGTTGTGGTCTAGAAGCAATCAGTACAACTGTACAGCGTGCAGGTCTGCGCGTTCCATAAAACAGTTACAGGCGACAAAGTAACAGTGGCACGCTTCTTATTGACATCCTTCCAGTCCCCGAAAGAATGCAAGTTTTAAAAATTAAATTATATTTGTTCTATTAATTTTATTGAGGTATAATTGATAAATAATGAGTAAAATTTCAGTCCCTTCATCGCTTACTATGTAATAAATTTCTGTTGAAGAGTTTAAAACATTAACTGCTAACAACTGTTTTGCGGATCGCGCATGGTTTGCAGGCTTTCTAACGGCTGTTGCGCAACAAAAGGTTGCTGTGTGCGGTGTACAGCTTGACGTTAATCATGTTTCTGTGACGTACACCATTCGCCGTTTTATAGTTTTAATTTATTGCGTTGTTTTGTAACTGCTTATTGTAAGTCACATCTAACTTGCGGGAGGTTAATAGTTTATATACTTACAGAGTTTCCAGTTTTATATCCAGTTTCAGTTCCTCTTTCACAAGTTTTTCTGAGATATCAGTTAGTAAAGAACGTGCCATCAGAACGTGAAGTTTGCCTGAGACAGTTGAATACAGTGCTGATTCATTGTTGCCGGTTTCTCACGTTGTGACCCACTTCGTGTTTAACGTACGGCGATATGCAGGAAGCCACGCACCGCCAGTACCGGTCAATATCTCGCGCACTTTGCGCCAGGTGCGAAAGACAATGCACCAAGGCGGAAGGGTCGAGGTGGCACAGAAATGGTTTGTACCGTGATGTACAGGGTGTCTCTTTTGTCGTGTCTCTGAGTAAGAAAGGTGTATCGCATAGCAGGCCTGCATCTGCCGGGCCATCTCCTGACAGCTGTCCAGCTGGGGACACGATAAAAGGGACGCCCTGTAGAATAATGTGCCAGCCTATTTGGAAGCGCTGGTAGTCTATTTGCTTTGGCGAAATGAGGACGAACACGGAGGAGCTCATGATGATAGAAGTCGCGACTTGAAACTACAAAGTCTACGACGTGTTTTTATGATCACTGAAAGCCATAAACAGGCTTTATATTGCTGTGTTTTCGGATGTGATGTCCTGTAGTTTGATAGGCATCTACCCTGAAGATGGAGACAGCAAGTTTGTTCGAAACATTGGTACACGTGTACTAAACACATGTAAGAAGACTGTGAAGCTAGTGTCTGGGCATGTTTGCCACAGTCAGGAGCTCAGACGTTTCGGGATGTGGCGCGATGTGTGGTGAATGGTTCCTGACGTTTCCGAGCAGCGTAGTGCCTTCACCTGAGACGCGCTGTACTCTGTAGTTCTCAAATTCGTGGCTTCTTATCACAAGACTTCCTTCTTGCTTCCTTCTTCATGTCGAGCATCAGATAGCCGGCGGTTACCGCAAGCGCTAAGCTCATGGGCCGGAGCGCAACCTGATGTACGCACTTACTGACATGTTTTTTGTACGGGTGTGAAACCTGGTCTGTCATTTTGAGGGAAGAGAGACTGAGAGTGTTTGAGTACAGGGTGCTGAGGAGAATGTTAGGACATAGAGGGAAAGGAAACTGCATGACTATTTCTATATCCACAGGTTTTTTCAACCATGTAAGGATCTATGGAATGTGAATGAATGAATGAAAATGGGGAGCTTAATGGTTTCTTTACAGGATATTGATTACGTTATTCTGGGATATGATGCAGCACGGGCTGATTGGTTCCCGCCGACGTTTCAGACGAACGTAATGCCGTAATCTTTAAGGGTCAGTAACTTCTGGAAGAATTAAGGTGGGCGGGGCATGTAGCTCGAATGGTGGAGATGGAGAAACTTTTTAACTGTATGGCTCGACACCAGAGATCAGTCGGGAATTCTAAACGTGTACCAGAGAATACTATTAAAGTGATTGTTAGAGAAGGAGTGTTAGGGGTTGTGGACTGACTTTATATGTTTCGAGGCACAAGTGGCGGGCTGTTGTGAACACGGTCATGAACCCCCAGTAAGTACATTATTTTGTCATTCAGGTTAATCTTAGTCTTTAAACGGATAACAACCTAGAAAACCTGTAATAATTATGACAAAATGCGTTGGCAGAAGATATTCATGTGTTTTATTTTCCTCTGCAACGCTTATGTCGAAACACGTTGCTTTCTGATAAACACTGAGCGATTTGTGCACAGACACGCATGACCACTGAGTTGTCCGTTGTTGTTATGCGAGTTGTCCTAATCCGGGAGGCAACTCCACGGTGTGACAGTAGTCGGGAAAGCTCAGTCAGTATGGTGACTGTACCTTTATGGCGTGCACAAGAAGAGTTTTACATTTTACCGCAGTATCAAATTTTAGATACAGACGGACAGACAGGCAGGCAGACATGACAAGACTTATTGCAGCTGTTCTCCCCGAATGCTTCCAAAATAAAACTGTATAAATAACGATTAAAACTTACAGTCTAAGTGAAGGCACTTTTTTGTCCAATGTCACCGCATTTCCGAAAGAGCATTGCTTTTTGGAGGGTTCCCAGGAATCACCCCTTTGTCCTGGTAAGACCAACCTGTAGATGAAAATGAGTGCGGAGCGTTGGTGGAGTCAGATTAACCTGAATTATATATAAAATGTAAGTCCGTACCGCGCAGTAAACACTCCGTTTCGGTTATAAAAACCAGTCAGTTAATGCTGTATAGGGAAATAATCGCTGTTTGTTCTGAGATCCACACAAACGCATAAATACACTGTGTGGGCAGAACGTAGAATTGTTGAATGTTAAAGATCCAGTCCGAACCGCGCAGTAAACACACTCCGCCTCGGTTATAAAAACCAGTCAGTTAATGCTGTATAGGGAAATAATCGCTGTTTGTTCTGAGATCCACACAAAACCCATAAATACACTGTGTGCGCAGACCGTAGAATTGTTGAATGTTAAAGATGCAGTCCGTACCGCGCAGTAAACACGCCGTCTCGGTTATAAAAACCAGCCAGTTAATGCTGTATAGGGAAATAATGGCTGTTTGTTCTGAGATCCACACAAAACTGTGTTGTCAGAACGCAGAATTTTGTAACGATCAACCTGGCGGTGCGTATAGTAACCACTGGGTTTTAAGGCGTTAAACTAGATTCGTTGATAGTTCAGTTTTGCCGGTACCTGTGTGCTCTCTTACAGTTATGTTGGTTGTTGTGACGATTTTTACGTTGCACGATTTTCCCTTCCCCCTAATCATTTATCTGTTGACAGCCGCGAAACGAGTAATGACGATTCTTTATTTACAAGAAACAAAACAGTTTTACTGTGCCTGTATGCTACGTGTTTATCCAGGTGGCTGGCCATTTTGTTGAAGCCACCTGCCACTAGCTTACGTGGTGCGTGTTGATTCTTCCATTTGTGGTACAGACGTCGTATCGTAAAGTCTCGGCCCAGACGAAACAAAATTGCATCCTTATGACTTAAGCCCTGCGAGCAAACTGTGGCTGTGAATTCGTTTGTTCGTTCGGCTCGAGTTATAAGGCATGCATACGGTCAGCTGGAACAGCTGCATACGGTAAATAATATTTTGCTTCTTTAACCTTTTAAAGAGTAGGTTAAGTGAGAGTCAAAGTCGCGTTACAGCTGATGGACAGTCAGTCCAGCTGGTTGTGGAGCCCCTCCTGGGGCTCGGGGCCACATCGTGTTCTGTGTGTTGAATACTGCTGTCAGTCAGTCAGTCTTGAGACATCCTCTCTGACGAGAGTGAGGGGTCTGTCCGTTTTCGTAAGTTACCATCTTTGACGGTTGTACTTATGAAAGTCTACTATTAACCTGAATTATATTTGAAGATTCATTTCGTACCGCGCAGTGAACACAGTCCGTCTCGGTTATAAAAACCAGTCAGGTAGTGCTGTATAGGGAAATAATTGCTGTTTGTTCTGAGATCCACACAAAACACACAAACACACTGTGTGGGCAGAACGTAGAATTGTTGAATGTTAAAGATTCAGTCCGTACCGCGCAGTAAACACACTCCGTCTCGGTTATAAAAACCAGTCAGCTAATGCTGTATAGGGAAATAATCGCTGTTTGTTCTGAGATCCACACAAAACACATAAATACACTGTGTGGGCAGAACGTAGAATTGTTGAATGTTAAGGATCCAGTCCGTACCGCGCAGTAAACACACTCCGTCTCGGTTATAAAAACCAGCCAGTTAATGCTGTATAGGGAAATAATCGCTGTTTGTTCTGAGATCCACACAAAACACACAAATACACTGTGTGGGCAGAACGTAGAATTTTTTAATGTTAAACTTGGTGGTACATATAGTAACCACTGGGCTTTGAAGGGCTATTCCTACATGTGGTGGTATGGTAGGCATGAAACAGTTTCGAATTTGCGAGGTACAGCAGAGTGTCCGGATACTTTGATTGCTAGCATCATTCGTTAAATGCACATTTGCTCACACAGTGTATCTACGTTTCGCATGTTTGTTACAACAGCGATTGTTTCCCTAAACAGCATGAGCCGGTTGAACCTCCGGAACAACTGAACGGACGGATATAGATTAAATTTGGGCCAGGGGGTCTACATAAAAATTGGTTGTGTGTCAGAATATTGCCAGTTTTCAAACAACAGCTCATCCTACAAAATACTTGCACGTGGGATAAAATGTAAATGCGTGTGTTGTGTTTAATGAAACACAGTCTTTATTTCATCTTGCAACTGTTGTTCCTCACTTCGGTCCGCGCATGTGGGCCATCGGCTGAATGAGATACGTTAATACGATAAGCAAGCCGACAGGAAGCGGAAGCTGATAGTTTTCAGATAAAATAACGGCCGTGTACAAAGGAACTATTTGTGATTAAGTTCTATACAGTATGCATTGTTTAAAGCATTGTAAACCTAAATTTATTGGCCATTTATTTAGTAATTCTGCGGAATTATTCTCTGGCTCATCTAGTCGAATTCCATGTCGGCTGTAGGCGCAGGACGTCGCAGTTTGAATGCGAAAATCTATTTGTATCTAAACTAAATAGCGTAGTCAGCACATGGGTGTGAAAGCCAATGGTATATGGGGACGGACTAGTTTAAAGTGACTACATCTTCTGTTCTGTGAGTTGTTTGTGCGGCAGACAACACAGGCGATGGTGACTGGTAGAGCTTGAATTGAATTGCATCAGTAATTGCGGAAACGTCGTCCCCCTCTTTCCAAACAATGTGTCAGTCAGTACGAGCGGTTCCAAGTGTGGGTGTGAAACTTGATCTCTCACGTTAAGGGACGAACGTAGGCTGCGTTGCAGTATAGGGTGCTGAGGAAGATATTTGGGTGTGAGAGAGATGGAATGATAGGAGACTGGAGAAAATTACAAAATGAGGAGCTTCATTAGTTGCACTAGTCACAGAATTTTATGTGGGTGATTAAATCAAGGACGATGGGATGGATGGGACATGTGGCATGTATGGGGGACGGAATAAGTGCGTGCACTTGAAGCGATAAAGGACAGCACCTTTTGTTACACTAAATTATGCGACACGTACACATACGGTGTTTATTTGTGGGTGGGGGCCCTCTGTCACAAAGCGTGACAAAATGCGCCTGTCTGTCTGTCCCCATGTACTGCTAAACGGACTGTCGTAACAATTGACTTTTGTCTGCAGTTAGAATCGCACAGTAACAGCGCATAATTTGCATTAAGACCTACACACATCTCTGCTCGCCTGTAGATAGTAACTGTTAAACATTTACTGGAGAGAAACTTTTTCAAAAAGGTCATAGAAAAAAAAGAAACAGTTTTTTTCGTATGGTAACTCTCCTCCTCCTCCCCTTCCTCTTCCTCCTCCTCCTCCTCCTCCTCCTCTTCCTCCTCCTCCTCCTCCTCCTCCTCTCCATCTGTTCCTATGTGGAACACAGGGCCTTCGTGAAGCTGTTCCAGTTGGTTTTATCTGAGGCTAATCCTGCTTCTCTCCAGCTTGTTCTGACCTTCTGCAGTTCCCTTTCCAACTTGTTCTGACCTTCTGCAGTTCCCTTTCTTTTATTCTTTTCCAGGTTGTTTCTGGTCTACCCCTCTTCCTGGTGCCCTGAGGAGTCCAGTCCAATGTGTGTCTTTCTATTGCATCTTGTGGTTTATGTAACTTATGGCCAATCCAACGCCATTTCTTTCCTTTATTTGTTGTTCTATGGGCGTTTGTTTCATTCTGTGCTGTAATTCCTTATTTGGAGTTTTGTAGAGCCATTTGATATTTAAAATACATCACAGGGACCAGTTTACAAACACTTGAAGTGAATTACTTATCCATTTAGTTATTTGCCATGTTTCATACCTGTGCAATAGGACTGACTTAACATTTGTATTAAGCAACAGAATTTTAGTTCTGACAAAGATATTTTTATTCCTCCACACTGAGTACAACTCTACGAAGGCCCCGTTTGCCTTCTTGATACAACTGTAGACACCCTGTATGGTTCCGCCATCTGTAGTAACTGTGCTGCCAAGATGTGTGAAAGATTTATCCTCTTCCTCCTCTCTACCATTTACTGTAGTGCCAGATCTGTAGTAGGGTTGACTCTCATTTCCTAGTTTTAAACTCATTTAAGTCCCACCTGTGTTGCTCACTTCTCTAATTTCTCAAACTTGGCTTTTATATCACTCCATCTTTGTGCAAGTAAATAAATGTCATCACCAAAATCAAGATCTTGTAACCTTCTCCTCATCCTCCTTTGCAGTCCTGTCTTTCTGTCCTTTACAACTTTGTTCATGACATTGTCCTACACTAAAAGAAGGGGGTAATACACAACCTTGTCTGGTACTTCAAAACTGTCAGTTAGCTTTCCTTCATGGACCACACGACGTTTAAATTCTTCATATAGGCTTTTGATGGTACTTACAATCTTCATTGGGACCCTGTATTCTTCTAGAACTTGCCATATAACATCCCTAGCTAAGGAGTCAAAGGCGTTTTCAGAGTCCCCAGATGTAAGACAGAACGTTCCTTTCCACTCATTACATTGTTCTGATACAGTTTTAAGTGCATTAATAGGATCAATGCAGCATAGTCTTTTCCTAAAACCTGCTCGTTCGTTCCTAGATGAGACTCCAATACTGGTTCTATTCTATTTGAAATAACTCTTGTCATTACTTTACTTGGTATAGACGGTAATGCTATTCCTCTCCAGTTATCATAGTTTACCATTTTAGAGATCATTAAGAAGAGGGGGGGGGGGCAATGCACCTTAATTGTCATGCCTTACATACGTTTCATAAAGTGTTGTCAATTCCAAAATCGTTATGCAGTACCTACAAGCACAATACTTCCTTCTATATACATTTCAGCTATTTATTTGCAGTTATCCAGTTATTCAACGCTATAGCCTGAGATACCCACACTAAACCTTAGGAGATTAAAATTAAAGTACATGGTAGCTACATATTCAGTTCATACCTCACAGAGAACACAGATTGCTTCATTCGAAATACCATTAAAAAGGAAGGTTACTATTAGAAAGACCAGTCAGTTAATGTTGTATTGCGAAATAATAATTGTTTATTGTAAGAATTATGTGAAACACAAACACATGGTTTGGGCAGAGTTCATACTTTTTAGTGTTAAACCTGGTGATATATATGCTAACCACTAGATGTTATGGGATTAAACTAGCTGCACATAAGTAGTTTATATGGTATTAAGTCAAAAATGACATTTCTTGGCAGATGTTAAAATTTAAAGAACTTACACAGAATGTGAGAGTTGATGTCCCGGCAGCAATGCTGCAGAATATGTGACGTGTCATTGGGTGCGCAGTTCCTGACACAGTGTCACTCCCAAAAACCTGGAGTCCTCAAGACATGCTGGAGTTCGAAAAATGCACGTGAAAACATGTACATAAGTTTATGTATTGTAATTTCTGTCCATATGAACAAACTGCTACTTCTTAAACTTCAGGATTTTACTATAAACACCATTGTAAATTGCAAAACAGGAGATGTTCAATGGCTGAAATGTTGACATGCTGCCTTTGCAACTCAGTGATTCAATTCTGCCTACTGTTTTGTATGGCTGTACAGTTTGTTCTCTTGCCATAAGAGGAATAAGATGTATGTACAGTAGCACACATGAAGATGACCAAATGTTTGCCAGAAAACCTGAAGGGAGGAAACCATTTGGGGGATCTAAGGTTAGGTGATAGGATAATATTAAAATGGTTTGTAAAAAACAGAGTACAGAGGCTATAAAACTGACTGGCGATGGGTTCCAATAGCTGGTTCTTGAACATGGTAATGACCCTTTGATTCCCTGAAAGGCAAGGCAATTTCTTAACCAGCTGTGCAACCAGCAGTTTCTGATGACAGGCTGTGCTGCACACAGGTAGTTGGCTGATCTGAACAAAAAATACACTGGTACATGAAAACCTTGTATTCAATATTCATTTTTTTACAACACAAGTTTGATAACTGTGGTAAATATACAGAACTCAGCACTTTATTGTTTCTAAGGTCTGAAGCATTCGGTGTAGTGAAGATTCACCTGGGTTGTGAAACTGCACAGTCTGGTGTGTGGGTACCCCATGTCGGGGCAATATACTGCCTCCATCTTCAGGACAGAACTGTTCCTATGTAGTGCTGGCACCCTTCTGCAAGACCATGTGGTGTCATAACTCTGAAGATGGCAGTGCAGTCGTTACACATTCAGATGACAGAACGTGCTGCATACACCATTAAGATTCCCACTGACAATGCATGTTATATGGTACACAGTACATTGCTGACTGCTCAGGAGGCCCTGAGACCCGCCATTTTGTGTGTGAATTACTCTGTAGGGTCATGACGTTGTTTGACAACTGTTGAGTGCCACCTCCCATAAGCTCACTTATTGCGTCAACACAGCCCACTTGGCTGACTGCTCACACAGTGCAGAGTAGCGGCAGGAAGTGACCAGTGACAGTTGTTAGATAAAATAAGGACCTTTTAAATGGCCTCCCCCTTGCTCCATGGTTCACACCTCACATCACTTTGGAGGTCCCTTCTGTATTCTGCAATTAATAAACTAATTTTGATGACTCATGGCAGGCAGCACCCATACAGTGTCATGACTCACAGCAGTACCCATACAGTGATATGACTCTCACCAGTACCCATACATCATGACTCACAGCAGGCAGTACACACACAGCATTATGCATACAGTATGATGACTCAGCAGTACCCATAGTGCCATGACTCCCAGCAGCACCCGTAAGTGACTCACAGCAGTACCCATAGTGCCATGATTATACTGCTGTCTTGTTTCTGCCTCATGCTTCATAGTTGGTACAGAAAGTGCACAGTCAGTGTGGCAGTGCTTCATTAAGTGGCCCCTGCTTGTCAGTTGCTTCAGAAAGTGCACAATCAGAATATGAAAATGCTCCATCAACAGGCTCATGTATAATCATAACCTCAACAAAAGGTTCAACCTATTTGAAGAAAACATAATTCTTTCTCAGGATGTGGTATAACAGAGCAGAGCTAGGCCTTTCATTTACTACAGGCCATGGTCGTCATAAATACTGGCAAGAGTATGGAGAAAATTTTGTAACATGACAAGAAGTTCTCTCTTAGGTCTACAATAGCAGACAGGAAACAGAAAAGTTAAACATTCAGTTTACTTGCATTCCTAAAAAGGAAAAAAGCAGGCTTGTCGGCTGATGCTGTATCTCTGTGTGCCCCTCCCATGTCAGCTCTTAAACCAACTCATCGATGTTCACAAAACTTGGAGGAAACCCCAGCACCATAATTCTTAATTTTGTAACACGGCAAGCACGCAAACTTGTGAGGTTGGAGTGACGCTGTCTCAGAATACTTTTGGATCCTGAATTGATGTATGGTAATAGTTCTTACAGAAGGCTGCAAGTTTTTAAGGGATTTTTGTAGCGTGTGAAAGAAGATGGCAGCTATGAAAAAATGAACTGTCTGTAGCTTCTGGTTTTATAAAACATCAGAACTATGTGTGTGAAATTTATTGTGAATTTGGAGCACACACATATGTACATATTATTTATGAAATGTGTTTGTAAGATAATGTTTACAAACATAGGGATGGTACAGAACTTTAAGGTTACATTTCACATTTAATTTCTACAGGATCTGTGCTAAAGAAAGAGGTGTTTCACCAACATAAAATCATTCAGTAACATGAACATGTGAAGGACCAAAAGTCTATGGAACAGGAAAGAAGGCTAATATCTAAATTTTGTAACAGTCTGGTAAGGTGGGTTTCAATTCGTGCAGATGGACACATGGCGATGCTAATGGGAGCATTTCTATGTGTATGCTACATTTCATTGCTAAACCACCAGTTTATAACTTTACAGGTGAAAAGACCGCACCCATGTAAGCAGTGATAATTGATGACCGGAAGCGATTTAAAGACAGTATTACATAAATGGTGAACAAATGCTGCCGATGATAAAGAATGGTCGTACATCCAGGAACATAGTTAGGGTGGGGCAGGTAGTGCGGCCGGCCCGACCATCAGAGTCCAAGGGGAGGCAAAAGTAATATTTTAATTGGAAAAAAGTTCAGCTTTTGCGCTCAACAAATTTGAAATTGTCGAGACAAATCAAATAGCATTCAATAATTAATTCTGATTTTTTAATGTTCCTAATTTCTATCAGGGGTGGCCATTGTTATTGTTGTCCCAGTCAAAAAATGTAGCTGCACCACTGGGTGCATCTAACCGTGGCTTGTGGTTTTGACTATTGTCAGTTGTCCCGCAGAGTATGGTATCCACCTGACCTAGTCTGGCAGATCGTGACACAGCGCGCGGCGCGGCCTTCAATGCAGCGTGTGATCATTCTGTAGCCGTCAAGGTCACACACTGTCCCGTATGGTCTATGGTCCGGTATGAGTTACGATTGTATGTCGATAGCTCGGTGCGAGTATATACCGCTAATGCCCATCGTGTTGTTGTTGTACTCATATGGTTAAACGTTCAGTGACATTTGTGTTGAATATAGTTTCAGAGAGGACATACGCATTTCAGGTTTAATTCAGTTGCGAAAGAGAACCAATTACAGTGTAATTTGCAACACAAGATTTTTTGTATCTAGTTCGTGTATTCACGCGGTTAGTCCGGTAAGAGGGAATTAAGAATAGTGCTATTTGCACGTGGGTTTTTGACATAATGAGCGTCAAAAAGTAATAACGTATTCCACCAGCTGTGTTAGTTTTGGAGGTTATATGTGCGATTTTGTGAATATTTTAAATTAGAGTTTCGAATTTTCAGGATTCGAGCATTTTTTCGATGGCTGTACAGAAGCAGTACTTCACACTGAACACAGGGCAGAAAATGCCAGTGGTTGGATGTAAGGACTGGGATAACTATGTAAATAATACTTAGTTATATCACAGGAGTCTTATGTGACATTTTACAGTACTGTGGTTGAACTTATTGTATGTGTGAATTTGTGTCGTTGCTGTATTTTGTGACATTGCAGCTTCATTGTCTGGTTACAGTTTACAGAACGCTGTTCACAAGAAAATCAGGATTATACTTTAAATTAAATTAATGTTATTTTCTTCACTTCAGTAGGTACATACAGGATTCATGGCCAAAGTGTAATACATCGAGTTATTGAGGCAGGATTGAAGAATGGTTATAGAGCATTTGGTAGGTAGAGCAGGCCTATGTATGATATTTAACCTTGCATAGATTTGCATAATTTTCTGCAGATTCATGAAAACCTATAAATGTATATTACTTAATTTACCTCAATCTTACAACCCCAACTATGAGATTCTTTACAACATTATGGCTTAAAAATTTGTATTGTAATATACTTATTGTATGCAGGATAACATGACATTGCTTTACAATATTTTTGTTAGTTAGGGGCATAGCTGGACGGGGGTTGGGGGGAAATTGTGTAGCTGACCTTGGCAGCAGAGCCTAAGAGACAGCAAATTGTGCAGCAAAATGAATATTTTAAATGGAAAAATTGATTTTTTGCACTCAGCAAATATTAAATTACTGAACCAAATGTCAAGAAATGTAATAAATAATTGTGGTTTTCAAAGTTCATAATTTATGTCAGGGGCAGCCATTGTGATTACTTATGCTGGATGCCAAAATACGTAGCTGCACCACTGTGTTCAGTCACAGGTAACTTGCACGATGCTTTGAAATAAGTACATATTCTGTGTGTATAGTTGTTTTACTGAAAGTCAAGTATTTTGGGGTGTATTTAGGTTACATTTACACTTCCCTTCTGACAAATTAAAATTGTGTGATGTGCTAAGTAAATTAACTCTCTGAAGCATAAAGTTCCTGTAAATAATACTTCAAACTTCAGTTTTCACCTTACAGAAAACATACCGAGTATGTATGGCAAGTAACTGGTTCATGCTGCCTGTGGAAGTATTTGCTGTCTATTGTGAGAAGTGTCTGAAACACATAAATACATGATGTTGCTAAAATGTAAAGTTGTTTAATGTTCAAGTAGGTGGTACACTGCTGTAACATTACACAATGCCATAACCTAGAAGATGACATCGTCAGTATATTGTAAAGTTTATAAACTGCTGGATCACTGTGAGTAAGGACATGGTGTGTGTTACGAGCTGAGTTACACGTGTTTGAACATACTTGTTAGTCCCAGAATACTAATTGCTTGCTGCTGATAATAGTACGACTACTGGTAATTGTTGTGCTACTCCAGACTGTTGTATGTACAGTGGTCCCTCAGCACGTGAGCGATCAGTTTATAAGTTTTCACATATATGGGATGGAAAAATTAGTAACTGTTGTTCAGTTTGCAGCTCAACATTTGCTTATGTGAGCTCTTTTCTCTCACAAACTGTTTGTTGTTCCCGGTGCTTCATCACCGCTTCTCAGATCTTCTTGAGTGTGTAGAACATCATGGCATTGCTGAGCAGTCAACACAGAAGCAGCAGCATTGCTGCATGTTTCATTGTTCATGTAGCTTTGTTGTGGGGTTCATTGTTCTCAGTGTTAAGTCTTTTTGCACTGATTAAATCTTAAGGAATTTGTATGTATCTTACTTACAGTGAGGATGGTGCCTAAGCTTTATGCATTATCCTACAACTTTAATGATGTAACTATTGTTTATGCATAGGTTAATGGCTAAAAATGTTATTTAAATACTGTCGTTGACCTGTAGTGTTAATTTCGTTATACGTAGATACCATTATGTGTTGTATGATGGTGAAATTTGTATTTTTGGGAAGAAATGTTCAACCTCCAGAACTAATTGAACTTTATAATGTGGGAAGTAATGGGAAGCCGATTTTCTTTTTATGAGTTCCAGCCTTATGAGCGGTCTGTGGAAGGAATTAAGTTCGTAAACTGAGGGGAGGACTGTAGTGTGCATTTGTTTAAAGAAAACATTTAAAAGACTCAGCTCTTAAACCCAAGGCACAACACTTCAAATTGGATGAGAACATTGGACGTTTGTTCCAAGTTGAAGTGTCATCTTGGACCCCTGTACCCTTGAAGACAATGGTACTAGGTACCTTAAAAGTGTTGGGAAGCACCCACTGACACAGCATCACATCCTGAACAGAACAGTTGTGGAAACCTCAAATCTTGTGCCAACTGCATTGTAGTTTCCTCAGCCATAGGAATACACATGCATTACATTGTATGAAACGAAGAAGTAAGTGGGGTTAAACTAAAACAGACTAAAATAATGTCAAATTATAAGCCATAACTCTCATAACCCAACACTGGAAGGCGCAAGTTTTGTTTTGTGCTTCTGTTTTTCTGGGTTGTGACACAGTGTATTTTGGTAGGTGAGTGCCAACATAATAACTTTTCTATGTCTGCTCTAAAATTGGCACCAGTATGCTTCTCCAAAATGCTGGTGCCTGTGTAGTATACTGCACAATGTGAACTGTTAGAAGCCAGCAATCTTGTGTAATAGCTTGATATATGAATCTTTCACATTACTTTCCTGTCATGTCATATTGCACTAGCTGCAGCTGTACAAATTGGTTCTGTTTACATATTTGTTCAATTTATTTGTTTGTTGTTCCAGATACAGCAGCTGTTTATCGAAATGAAGAGGCGATAGGTTTAGCTTTGCAGACCCTCCTCCCGAAGTTCAACCTCTCTAGAGGAGATATATTTTTGACAACAAAACTAGGTAATTGAAGGTTATATTTAATATCTAAATATGTATTAATGCCAGTGTTGTAGTTACAGCTTGTATATCAATAAGTGCATCGAACATGACATGGTGAGAGACATGTCCTAGTGTAAGGATACTGATCCGTAACCGCTTGAAGACTTCTTTAAATGGGAAAAAGATCCGACTGTTGCATTCTTTAAACGATGGAAGGAGCCTACTATTGCAGCGTTCCCTTATTTATGTATCTTTTGGTGTATGTTGATAGATAATGCTCAATAATGTGGATGTGGCTGCCATTTGTTGATCACAAGACGAAATATTGGCACATCTCAGAGTGAACTTGAAACTGTCTTGCAGACATGCTGCTGTGATTTGGATGTTGTGGCTTCTCATTTCCCAGGGATGATGTCAGTTGACAGTGTGTTAAAGGAACCCATTTTTTTTTGTGTCTGTCCCATTTGTTTTCATTGTTCCACATTCCAGCACATCTCGCATGGGTTTCATGGTGATTCTCATAAGGTTGTAGATCCAAAATATTTGGCTGTTTTGGTGCATCTTTTGTAGGGCACAGTTCTCCATTGCTCAGTGGTTTGCATCTGTCAGGTGTTATCAGACAGTTCCCCAACTGGCCATAAGGTGGCACTGTGGAACTTGTCCACAAGTCAGGGAATCTACCAAGTCATTTTCTGTTGATTTTATGGTTGCAACAGATGTCATTGTTAAGTAACACACTCTGGTATGAATGTTTTGTGCCCTCTGCAGTTACTGCTCCTTCAAAGAATGGCAGGCTTTAAAGAACAGTTCTTGTGCTTCAAGTATTGGAGTACTGCAGAAGCTGTTGCAATGTTGAAACTTCTTTTCAGAGAGCAAAGGATGAGCAGAACTCAAGTAACTGGTATTCAGAGTTCAACAGTTGAGTGATACCAAGCAGGGATGTTGAATGTTTGGGCCATCTATCTGCCAGCTAAACTTACAGAAATGTGGCACAAGTTAAGGATCTTGTCTGTGAAAACAGATTTTCACTGTCCGTGAGGTGGCTGATGAGTTGGGAATCTCACTTGGAACATGTCATAGCATTTTGACATACAATGCGAACATGTGACAGATTGATGTGAATTTGTGCCTCATCTGCTGAGTGATGAGCGGAAGCAGACTTGTGCCATTATGTGTCATATGAGTCAGGATCTTTAGAAGGAAAGTCAGGGAGACCCACATTTCCCTTTGAACGTCTTGTCAGGGGATGAAAAATTGTTTTGCTGTCTACAACCCAGAAACAAAGTGACAAATATTCTCAGCGGAAGAGCGCAGCAGATCATTGTGTTTGGCATGCATGAAGTTATGCATCAGAAATTTTTTAAAAAAGGATAAATTGTGAACCAGCGTTTTCACGCAGAATGTCTGTCGGAAAATATGTGTCAAAAACAACCTGAGTTACGGCACCCTGGAGATTGGTTTCTCCATCATAACACTGCCCCTGTCCACCGTGCTATGAACGTGCAGTCATGTGTGGCCAGTAATGGAATGACTGTTGTCCCACGCCCTCTGTACCCTGCAGATCTAACCCACTGTGACTTTTTCTTTTCTCAGTATTCAGGTTTCAAGTTGGCAGTGAATATAAGGAGATGTTACAACGTGAGCACAATTCAAGAACACTGGCAGGCTACACTTGCACAGTTCTGAACAGAGGACAGTAACAAAGGCTTCCATCAGTGATGGCATCACTGGACATTCTACTGTATCAAGTTGCAAGCAGACTAATTGGAAGGGGCCAGCATGCAGTGGGAGGCACGTGCTTTGATCATTGAGAAAAACATTGTGTCTGGAAACTGTGTGGTCAAACCTCATACAGATCCAGGACTGGCTCTGTTTCAGTCACTTTGCCTTGGAAATGTATTTTTTCCCGAAATGATGCAGACCAATCCACCTGCAGACAGAAGTTTAAGTCTCAGCGTACCAGCGTGAGAACAGATGAAACAGTTTATACCTAATGTCAGTTCTTCTGGAAGCTAATGCTGTGTCATTGGGTTTGTAGTTCCCAACATTTTGAAGGATCATGGGGCCTTTATCTTTGTGGTTTTGTGTTGTTTTGCCGTGAAGGTCAAGAAACTGTGATTTTTGATGCAGTTGGAACTACAAATCCAATGACACAGGATCACATATAGCAGAACTGAATTTTCAGCAGAACCACTGTGAAAACTTGACATTTTGCATAAGTTACATTACCTGCAGTCTTGCCATAAAAATTTTCTTTTTGTAGACCCAAGTGACCATGGAGAGGGTAAAACTACTAAGGCTGTGAGAACTTCATTAAGGAAGTTGGGCACATCATATTTGGATCTGTATCTGATTCACTGGCCGGGTGTGGCTGGTTTACCGGTTTACAGTCCTGATAATGCGGTAATTCGTTCAAACACTTGGCGAGAATTGGTAACTCTTCATCATCAAGGAGTGCTGCGTGCTATTGGGACATCCAATTACACTGTACGGCATCTGCGTGAACTTACTGCAAATTCTCACGGTGTCATTCCGGCTGTAAATCAGGTATGTTTTGTATACATAAACTTAAATCGGAATTAGATGCAGGAACATCGTTGCATCTGACAACTCATGTCTCTTTGCTCATATTGTTTTCAATACTGTTAGGCAGTGTAGTGCTTCTTGCTGTTCCAGTTTCCTGTTCTCTGGGGCCCACAAGTTTTAGTTCAGTGTATTGCAGTTAGTGTTTTTACACACCACATTTAAAGAAGGTGCTGGAAATGTTTTCTTTTGGCTTGTAGATATGCATTACACCTTACAGACATGTTCATTACACATTGAAGTTTTATAAGTTAAATGAGCCAATGTGATGTGTGACTAACAACAGTTGCCAGATAGAATAATGTGCCTATATAAAAGAAAGCAGTACTAGTGGATAGATGCACCTAGCATGATGCTCAAAGCCAGCTGAAACTGGACTGCATATCAAACCCAGAAGACTGCAGTGTGTTACCCTAAATTATTCATTTCCGTGTTCTTGCTCGTTTAGTCCATGGAGCTGCATTTCAAAGTGACTGCAGTTGACACATTTCCTAGTGACTTAAACGTTCTCAATACTGTTGGTATTCCTTCACTATCTGCTTGCAATCCTTCATTTAAATCACTGGTTCTCAGCATGGATCATATGGACCGCCAGGTGGTCACACCAAGTTTCTAAGAGGCCACAAGGGAATGACAGAAAATTAGAGGGCCCCAGTAACTTTTGGCTGGGCCACTAAAACTTCGCTGACTGAATAAAATATTTCAAATTTACAATTGAATCAAAGGTTCCCTTCTTTCCTGCATCCCCCACACCACAGAAGGCAAAATTGTATTTTATTGCTTTTCTCACGTCTTATCTCATTGAGTCTGGTTTTAGTTGGGCGACTTATTTGCTGTCCAAAGTGCATAACCACCTTGATGTTGTGAAGAGAGATGACCTTAGCTTATCACTTACCACACTGCGACTGGGCATCCTTAAGGTTGCAGGTGTTCATCACACTCAAGGAACACACTTAATATAATCCCAATTATTAACAGAATATTTTTATTTTTATAAGTAAACAGTGTGTTTTGTGCCAAAGCAAAATATCTAAAAACAGTGCAATTCATTCATTCTGTTGTGTCTTACAACAGGTCCATGGCCTCTTCCAAAGTGACTTCTCTACAGAGTGAGATCTAGTGCTTCATCATTCAATTTCCAGGATCCTGTCTTTTCCTTAAGGTCATCTAGTAGCTGCTTATGTATTCTTCCTCGTCTTTCTGTCACTTCTATCCTTCCCTCCATATTTTCTTTGATAATGTGTTTTAGAAGGCAGTTAATACAGAAGATATGACCAATCTAGTTAGCCTTCCTTCTCTTTATTGTTTGTAGGATATTTCTGTCCTCCTTGACTGCATGTAATGCTTCTTCATTTCTCACAAGATTGGTCCAACTGATCTTCTCCATCCTTCCGCAGCACCACATTTCAATACTTTCCAGGTATTTCTGATCTACTTTCCGAAGTGTCAAAGTTGCAGCACCATACAAAGCTGTGCTCCAAATGTAGCATTTTACTAGTTTCTTAAATTTAAGACTAACCGCTGGTGAAGAGAGTCTCCTTCTTATTGAATGCCACTTTTCCCGTAACAGTATTATTAGTAAAAGTAATCAAAATATATTCAGATATATCTAAATCAACAATGTGAACATAAAGTAACTTCTTTTCATAAGTAACAGTGCCTATGAAGGGTGGGGGGCCACATAGATAAATCAGGCTCTGAGGGGGCCACAAGCAAAAAAGGTTGAGAAACACTGATTTAAACTGACAAGAATTTAAACCATCTGCCTGCAGCTCGATGGAGATTTTAAATTTATTTTTATGTTTATGATCTTACGTGCCACCTAACCATTGCTGTAAAGATTAGCATCTTTGCGGATATGGCGCAGCGTAGTCCAGTACAAATGCAGTAATGTTCTGGAGGTACCTGCTGTCTCTGTCATCATGGCAGAGGGAGAAGCTGTACAGAGTGAAGCAGAGCAGAGCAACTTTCTTGTCTGATGTGAGATGGAGTCAGTAGGCCATTCTGAAATGTTGGTTAGGTTCCATCAGATGGCATGGGGTCACACTGTAGAAGGAAGCAGTCTTCATATTGTGCCTGTGAGGTCTGTACGTGTCACAGAACACAAAGGAATCAGCAGGCCTGAAGGTGGTCATTGTGGGGCACACATTTTGGTTATTTGTTAAAATTGATTTTTAGGTTGAATATCATCCGCACTATAAACAACCTGAACTGCTGAGGTTCTGCCAAGATCAAGGTATTCTTCTGCAAGCTTATTGCTCGTTGGGTGGCTCTTCAGATCGCCGGCTGTTGGACGATGCAACGGTAGGGTCAGTTGCCAAGAAACTAGATCGGTCTCCAGCACAGGTGTTGTTGTGTTGGGCTTTACAGCAAGGGGTTGGTAAGTTCTGCATTGCACAGCTTGTTGATTAGGGGTCCACACATTTTTCAAAAATCTAAGAGTCACCTCCAAATTACAGGTGCTGGAAAGGTGACATGAAACAAGTTCTGTACTGATGACCCACAATTCTGGAGTGACGTGTGACCCTTATTATTGTCTGACACTTTCTGCTTGGTGCATTTGAACTGATACACATTTTTGTATGTAAGCAAATGAACTGCAGTTATGCTGAAAATATTAGGTGCCACCATACAAAGTTCAGTTTACTGGACACCTAGGCATCTAGAATTGGTGCATCCATGACATCGATCTCTATAACATTTTCACTGATGCATATTTGCTTAATTTTTGTTTTCCACAATGCATTTCATAATTGTATAGCTTTAAGAGCATGAGGTACTTTCATCTGGATTTGGGGGCTAGGAGGGAAGAAATGACTGGGAAATTCATAAAATTCAGTAACAAGGAACAACTGTACTAGAATACACATAATTTGGATGGTTACATAGCAACTGTCCTAGAACACATGTAAAGTGGATGGTAACAACTACTAAAACATACGTAATTTGGATGGCTAAGTGATGGCTGTACTAGAACGCATGTATTTTGCATGGTTAAATAACAGCTGTACAAGAACACATGTAATTTAGACAGCTGACAGCCATACTAGAATGCATGTAGCTGAGGTGGTTAAATAAAAACTGTTCATTGTGGATGGTAGGATGACTGAAATAAGAAATGCTTTTGATGTTTTTAGGGAAGTCTCATGGAAAGATATTAGTTATCAGACCATTGTATTTGGAGACCTTGTTGCAGTTGTTTTCTCATCATACACCATATACATTGAGACTTCATAAAATTCTTGTTTCAGGTTTTTCAGTAAGGAATTTTAAATAGGGATTCTGGTTATCCCAGCGGCCATGTAATCTAAGGCATGTGTCTGTGGCCATTCACGTGCTGGGACTGTGGGTTTGAATCCTGCCAGGAGCATGGATGTCTATGCATTGGGGTGATCACTCATGTGGAGGGGCTGTACCAAGTGTCATGTGTCTTAGTGGGCTTGTGAAGCCTCGACAGTGAGGAATCCCTGGCCCACTAGGGGCTGTCATGCCATGAAAGAAAATAGGGATTCCACTATATGTATTTTATAGCTAAATTAAAAATGTGCTTTTATTTCAGGTGTCATTCCAAAATCTGTGAGTCCAGACCACATTTCTGATAATATGAAGCTAGATTTCATCATTTCTGAGAGTGATATGACTGCACTGAATAATATACCGATTATGGAAAAGTACGCTTGGGATCCTGCAGGAGTGGTCTGACTGCAGCACTTTATTGCAGGAATTTGATTTGCTTTGTTAAAATGGTACATGATGCGCTGTTCTGTATGGAGCACAGGAAATTGACAAAATTGAAGCTGTATGTCACATGTTAATGTAGGGAAGTGTAAGAAAGTGTGCATTACAGTATGGAAACAAACTTTGCTGATCAGATAGCTGAACTGTGCTATTGCAAATACATGAGCCTTGCAAAACAAGGTAAACCTAATGAAAATGAATGGACACTCCTGGCTGCTATTGTGAAAGTGGAGGATTGGAAGAAAGATTGTAGTTTTCCAGATGAGACGACAATGGATGTTGTTGCATTAGGCACGGGTTCTAAATGCATTGGAGAGTCCAAACTTAGTCCAGCAGGGGATATTATAAATGACAGCCATGCAGAAGTGATGGCTCGGAGGGGTTTCCTTCGATATCTGTACCACCAGGTACTGACAACTTATTGCACAGGTTCATCGGAAGTATTCAGATGTTTTTCTGGTGGCAAATGCATGGTTAAAAATAATGTGACATTCCATTTTTTTACAAGCCATGTGCCTTGTGGAGATGCTGCTATTATTTCAAAAGTTCCTTTCAGTGGGAATGACGTGCATTCTTGTTTGAAATGTGACACTGAAGACTCAGCAGCATTTCACAGTAAGCAGGCGACAGGAGTGAATGTATTTGGTAAGACAGAAGATTTGGGTTGTAATTTAAGTGAGATGAAATTACAAACAATGGGAGAAGAAGGGCATAATGTTAGAACGCCAATGAATAGTGGCAAAAGGAAATATTGCAACACTGAAGGTTGTGAAGAGGAGAACGGTTCCAAATGTATAAAAGTAAATTTGAGTTCCAGTGGAGGAAATACCTGTGGTAGCAAACAGAGCTCAAGAGTAAGTGATTCAGAGCTGCTAGAAGATAACAACAATGGTAGTGTACCTGTCAGTGACATCTACAGAACAGGAGCAAAGTGCCTGCCATTTCAGTTGCTTCAAGATCGTCGCCTACCGGGAACCGAGTATCATGTTGTTGGTGCTCTGAGAACAAAGCCTGGTCGTGGTGTCCCAACACAGTCACTTTCATGCAGTGATAAATTTGCAAGATGGAATGTCGTTGGACTGCAGGGAGCATTATTGGCTCTGCTAATAAGTGAACCTGTCTACTTCCAGTCATTGACCATTGGTGGTGGAGGCCCATTTTCAGAGAAAGCTCTTAAGAGAGCCATTATTGATCGTCTTATTTACAGAAGTAATGGAGTACGAAATTGGTCAGAAGGTGAGAAAGTAGATGAAGCTTCCACAGTTGGTGAAGGTCTCTCTTTGCCATCAAAATATGCTGTTGGTCATCCATTGATGCTGCAGTCAACTCTGCCCTTTAAACATGCTAGAACAGCTGATGGGATGAAGCAGCCTTGTCCATCCAGTATTGTGTGGTGCAAGGTGCCAGAAAGGTAAGAACAGAAGTAAGGAGACAGTGGGCACATTAAAAGTGAAACAGAAATATGTAGAGGTGCACATATGACATATGCTTCCTATTCAGAAAAAGCTGAAAAACATACACTATCCAAAAATTGGTTAAGAGATTCAAATGTCTGCCTAAGTTTTTGTTCATTTTATGTATAATCACAGTTTTTGGTTAATACACTGATAACAAGCAAAAGTGAATTGGTGAAATGTATAAAAATACAGCATGAAATTATTTCACAGTCATATCATATGAATTTGTTTGCTCAAAATGTGTGTATGTGATTAGCTAAAAGATTCAGAATGTATCCGACTCATGGGCCTCAAAATCAAGTGGAACCTGGGCCAGTTCAGTAATTAAAAAATTATGTTGGGCTGCGTATCATATTCAGCAGTCTAATATTAAATATCTCGCATAAAATTAACACATCAAGAACACTACTACTGCTGCTGTTGCTGCTGCTACACCACTGCCACTGCTGCCACCACCACCAGTATCACATCATTGTTGTCGTTATCATCATCATTCAGATTTTTGTTTCATTCAGAATGTTACTGTCCTACTGTCTCTCCAGTAGTGTGCGCTGTGCATTACGTATCCTTTTCATGATCACATATCCAGTACAACAATACCTTCAATAAATTGTTACAGGAAATCTTCTGGATTTTGTGCTACCAAAATTATCTGAATTGTCAGGCTACTAAGCTACTAAATAGATACATGAAAGACTTGATATCATTTGGACCAGGAGAGGATTTCTGTCCTCTGTGAGATATTACTTAAAACCACTGTCATGCTAGATTTCAAGTGTCCATCTGTCAGAGAAAACTGCCTGTTAGTCGTATTACTCTTCACATGCATAAGTGCTGCCAAACATTGCAGTCATTCTTGACTTTTCTTTTGGCACATGGGGATAATAGCATTGCACATTCCATTTCATAAAACTTCTGGTTAAGATTAATATCCCATTGTAAATTAATTAATTTTATTTTCAAATTTTTTGGAGCCTTGTCACTATCTGCCTTTAAGCCTAAAGTAAAGATAAAAAATCCTGGTTGCAAAATTTTGAAGTCCTGAAATTGTTTGGTGAACTCTTCTCAAAACAAAAGAATGGAGTAGGAATGTTCTTGAGTATATCCAGAGCGAATAGTGTTAAGAGACTTCAGATGTGGTAAGTGAATAATATTGTGGAGCTTTAACTGGTTTTTTCACAGTTGAAGCCTGACTTTGAAGGCTTTGATGTTGTTATACCTGTTGGTAATGAGCTTGTCTGTACCTTGTAGCTCTTGTTAAGATTATTCATGTGACCAGTCACATCCACAAGAAATGCTAGATTGGTTGTCCATCCATCATTCATTTCTTCAGTATTTCTGCTCTTCTTTTCCATGAATAATTTGATTTCATTCTACAAATCAAAAAATTGTTTTAAAACATATGCCTTATTTAACCATTTCATATTAGTATGATAAATTATTTCACTGTATTCACTTTATACACTTTCCAGTAATGCTACAGATTCACGATGGTTAAGGGCACTTGCACGGGTAATATTACCAGTTATGATGTTCAGGTGGAAGAATTCAAATACTGGGGAGCAACCCTAACGAATCAAAACTCCATTCATGAAGAAATTAAGAGCAGAGTGGAGTCGGGGAATGCTTGCTATCATTCGGTGCAGAATCTTTTGTTTTCCAGGTTCATATCCAAAAACACAAATATTAGGGTATACAGAACTATAATTTTAGCTGTTATTTTGTATGGGTGTGAAACTTGGTCTCTCACACTGAGGGAGGAACAAAGACTGAGGGTGTTTGAGAATAGGGTGCTGAGGAGGATATTTGGGCCTAAGAGGGACGAGGTGACAGGAGAGTGGAGAAGACTACATAATGAGGAACTTAATGATCTGTACTCATTACCAAATATTCGGGTAATCAAATCAAGAAGAATGAGATGGGCAGGGCAGGTAGCACATATGGGGAAAAGAGAGGTACATACAGGATTTTGGTGGGGAGACCTGTGGGATGGCAACCACTTGGAAGACCCAGGCATAGATGGGAGGATAATATTAAAATGGATCTTCAAGAAGTGGGATGGGGGCATGGACTGGATTGAGCTGGCTCAGGATGGGGACAGGTGGCAGGCTGATGTGAATGTGGTAATGAACCTCCAGGTTCCATAAAATGCGGGGAATTTCTTGACTAGCTGAGAAACTGTTAGCTTCTCAAGAAGGTCTTTTCTCCATGTAGTTAGTTAGTTATGTTATGTTATGTTATGTTATGTTATGATGTTCACTGTATGAGTCATTTCAAACTCTTTGCACGCAGTGCTTCTTAATGAGGAATACCATGGAAAATAAGAAAAGGCTTGTTCCCTCAAATTATTTCATTTTGTATTTTAATTTTGCTGCAGTGCTGTTATGTCTCTAGTCATAGCTGCATCCCTGTGATTAACAAACCAACCTTTTTTTCCCCAGACACGTGGGTTACCAGACTTTTGTTTGCTTTCACAGGGACTAGTTCTTAAAGCTCCTCCACTAAGAGTTCTCATTAACACCTTCATTTTACTGTTATTTCTTCCTCGCACTTGTTATGAGATTTGATCAAGTAATATTTTCTTATTTTATGCAGAGCTTTAGAAGTGGCTGTAGAGGGGAAAAAACAGGGTGTAACAAAGAAAGCTGGCCACACATCTGCCGGCCGACTTCTCATTTGCAAGAAAGAGTTGCTTCGGCAGTTTGTGAAGATGGTGCTGTTGATGCCTGAGGCTGCGTCGCACATAACCTCTGTTTTAGATACAAGTGATGTTGCAGGTAACATAGTAGAGGTTGAACAGCATTTGGTTAATATGCCTTACAGACAGTTGAAATATCTGTCAAAAGACTATCAAGAAGCATGGAATACAGTGAGAGCCACTTGTTTTCCGTCATGGACAGTGAAGTGCCAGTCACTTCTTAATTTCTGTCTTGTTGAATAGAGGACATGTTATTTAAATGGGCTGTATGTAGTAAATTGCTTTTATTTACTGATGTGTTCTGTGGTATATTTTGTCTTCAGATTCAGTGAATAGGTTACCATTACCACACAGTTTGCCTGCCATTTTCAATTCAGCTGCATATACCATTAGCTGAGATTTACCATTCCACCAGTGGTGATTGTTAAGCTCACTGCTTTCTGGGTGAATGTGGTTCGGTACACGGTTTCTGTTTTACGTGACAACTGTCGTTTGTCTATTCCTGTGCCTACTCCACCATACTTATGGGCCATGTTAATATGATAAATGATGTGACGGGAAGTGGCAACAAATAGTTGTCACGTAAAATAATGACCATGTAGATGGCTGTCAACATTTCAGGGCAACCTGCTGCTTCCATCTTAATGGTACAAGAAGTGAGAGTGAAGATTGAAGTGGCAACTTCTTCCAAAATGTGTGTCACAGAAAACTGCCAGCAGCAGTGACCCCCAGAAACCCTAATAATATTCTGTATTATTCTTTGATCGTGCAGATTATTATTGTTGTAATAATTCCTAGCGGTGTGCTACAGTTGAAATTACGAGCAGTGACTCTCTGGGAACAGAACTTGGAAGGCCAGTAACATGAAAGCCTGCCACTTGACTTGATCCTAAGCCATGTTAATCCAGTTAGCATTCCATTTCTGTCTTACTCCAACACATTCCACTGCCCGAATGCTGTTTGTGATGTTGACTTCAGTGCTTCCATCACAGCCCATAGTAACCTGCTTTATGCTAAGGGGACAGTAAGAAGTAGAGGTAACAATAAACATATACATAATGATAGTTATGATCTTTACATGTAGAGGTGGTGCCCAAGCTTTTGGCCCATTTTGACACATTTGTTGTCCGGAAAATTATCAGCATTTCTTACATGACGAGACCAATGTGGAGGGACCAGCTTGTCTTCTTGGAACAGGATGTCTACAGTAGGCGGGGTAGCATAGTCGGTATATTTACTAGACTGTGGGCTCGACACTGAGGGCAGGGGCAAGGGATTTTTCTCTCTTCGAAATGCCCAGACCAGCTCTGGCACCCACTCAACCTTCTGTCCGTGTGTACCATGGTTCCTTCTCTGGGAGTAAAGTGGCTGGCGTGTGAAACCGACCACTGATCTTCATCCAGTGCTGAGTTAAGAATGCATGGAGTTGTACTATTGTTTGCCATGTCAGCCTTTATGGTGTACGCAGGGATAGCTTCACTTTCATGTGTGCACAGTCTGTCTTCAGTGAAGAACAAAGCTGCAGTTACGCACTTCTGTGGAGGTATGTTAAAATGCCATGCCCACTGATCATATTATATCCGATCAGGACTTAAACAGCAGACTTAGTCATGCTATTTCCATGGATATGCAACACTTCTTCATGGACAGCAGCTGATTGTTGGTTGGACGTGTCTGGGTAACCATATCTGCCAATGTGAAAGTTATGTGAAACAACTACCACATAACTTTATGTTCATCAGTTCACATGTTATTACTGCTAATATTGTGACATTAAGATTTTGAAAAATAGATGAATAAAATTAAAAAGACAAGAAGACAGGGCACTGTGATTAAGTCATGGAACACGTAGTTATATTCGTATGCGTATAAATGCAGTTGCAGACAGTGTTATGTTATACTATGACATGACTTTTATGATATGATTTTTAGAATTGAATACAAATTATATATAGCCCCACGGTCGCCCCCCCCCCTCCCGCCCGCCCCCAAAGACAAATTTTGGTGCACACATATCCCTCATGGCATGATGCGTAATTTGACAGGGTTCAGTAGGTACAACCAGAAAAATCATTGTAGTGGGATCAGGGTTGCTGAGAGCAGGTTTGGGCTGCGGTGAAAAAATTTCTTCAGGCCCCGCAGCGAGGGCAGACCAGCTACAAATCTTTACACTAAATCAAAAAGACTGATTCTCAGTTGCAGAGTGACTTGGTTAATTTGTGAATCAACAAATAATGACACTACTGAGAAAGACAAAACCATATGCAACATAGAGGGGCCCTAGACCCCCTTCTGTATCTCAGGGCCCTGGTAATTTGTACTGGCTTCCCATCCCCCTCATTGGCATTGAGAGGGAGAGTTGAAAGCAGAGTTTTGTTGCCTGTCCTGATGAATAACTTACATCAGAGAGACAGATTCATCTTTCACTTCGGTGCTGAAAGACAAGAATCTATAGGAATATCAGAAATCAGTACTGAAATTTCTGAACTGACATGCTGTGTTTGTTTGGTGTAGTGTGCAGTGATTTCATTGTGGTTGTGATGAACAGGTGCGTAATGGGAGCCAGTGATGGAAAATAATGAAGCCTCATATGTGTTGTGAATCCGGAGAGAGACACGGTAATAACTTTCACATTCATGTATATATATGACTGCACTGAGTAATATACCAATTGTGGAAAATATCTGTGGGATGCTGCAGCAGTGGTCTGCCTGCAGCACTTTATTGCAGTATTTCATTTGCTTTGTTATAATGGTATGTGGTACGCTGTTCAGTTGGAGCACAGAAAGTTAAGGAAAATGAAGCTGTATGTCACATGTCATTAATGTAGGACAGCATAAGAAAGTGTGCAGTCTAGTGTGGATATGACCTTTGTGAATCAAAAGCTGGACTGTGTTACCGTTAAGTGTGATTTGAATTTGTGCACTTGATGCTACCAATTGAATGTTATTTTCCACGTATCTTAATGGAAAGACTGAAGAATATCAGATCAAGATGAGCACTCATAACATACTTTATTAAATCTTCCAACAGCATTTACACACAGCGTATATTTCATAACAATTCACTGTACACATTTCAATACACTAGCATCATCATGGCTGTCTGTGCTAATGTCAATTTTATATATGTGCAGCAAAGAATTTACTAATCTAGTGAACCGTTGCAGTTATCACAGTTGTATCACTTGATGTTTGCTGACGAGAGCATCAGAATGTGTATGTCAGGTAACTGACATTGAGTCTGAATGGCCGTTCGTAGTTTTAGTAAAGCCTCGTTGTTGCCACATGATGCGCAGAATGTGAGCACTATTGAGCCTCAGCTTGAACGTCAGCTACGGTACTGGTCACGTTGACCACCCTGACAGACTTTTTAGGGCTATGAGTAGTCCCTGCCCCATTCATTATTGCTTGCTATTTGGCCACTTACGAAATGTAGATATCATTTAGACATTCGTGTTCTACTAATGGTGTCATTACAAAAGGCCTTTTGAAGTATTCTGTCTCATTAGCTGGTTTCCCAAAGTTAACACAAGACATGATGATACTTCTAGGTTCCATAAGGACTGCCATTTCACTGGGCTACAATGATCATAGAAAGTTCTCAGCGCCAACACATTTAAACGTCAGTTGCACAAAAACACAGTGTTCACCTACAGCAACATTCACAACAGCTGTATGATGTCTGGTTAGTGCTGCACATGGCCTACAGCCCGTAGTGAATTATATGTACTGTACTGCCCTCAGTATAAGATGATCACTCATTAAGGTGATCCCCCTTCACAGTTTTGAGTTTTGAGAAAAATAGGTATGCAGAACATGTTGAACTTTGTATGTCATTATAAGGCAAACCCACAGTTATTTAGGTAATGAATTAGGAAACGATTCTTGTCTTATGTTCAGATAATTATAGTGACTAGCAACTGAACAAATAATGTCGTAATATTGTGAAGAACTTGAGTAATGCTACAGGTGCTGAAGGATGAGATGTCCACATATACCACGTAGTTTCAAAAAGTAAGGTAACAAACACTCTGATTCCAAGAACTTTATTTGGACTTTGATGCATACATGGCACATGTGCAGCAGATGGTACATATCAGACCGCCACATACTCGTTATTGACATTTTAGCATTTGTCCCGTTTTGGTGCCAAGGTTTGTAGCCTTGTGTAGAAGAAACTGGTATCAAGTGTTTAGCCAGGAGGTGACAGCTTGCTTCATTTCGGCATCTGTTGCAAACTGCATGCCAGCCAGGTGCATCTTACGGGGTCCAGAGACATGGAAATCACAGGGTGTGAGATCAGGACTGTAGGGACGGTGGTCCCATAACCTCCCAGATGTACTTCCTTAACCAGTCACCAGTCGAGTTAGCTGTGTAAAATCCAGTGATTCCCACTCCTTGAAACCCTTAAGTAACACATGGCAAGCAAGCAGTTTGCTACAAATGCATTACAAATCCTTCTGCATAAAACTTCCTTTAAACATCACATTTTAAATTGCATTGTGATATTCATTTTTGGTAATAATACATGCCCTGTTTGAGAACTATTGAAGGAGTAGATCATATTAACTGTAACGCATCGTAAACGAGTGTATGTAAACTGAGTATTGTTTTAGTCCTTGTGAGTAAATAAAAACCACATCTGGCTCAGGATAGGTACAAGTGACAGGTTCTTTAAGTATGGTAGTGTATGTTCGGGTTCGAAAAATTACAGGGAATTTCTAGACCAGCTGAGGAGCTAGGAGATTTTCAAGAAGGGCTGTGCTTTGTGTAGTTATGTAGTTAGTGGAAAAATTGTCAACTGCTTAACCTTTTAAAGCCTAGCGGCAACTGTACGTACCACCAGGTTTAACATAAAAAAATTCTACGTAGTGCTCACATTACATTTATATGTTTTGTACGGATCTCAGAACAAACAGCAACTTTTCTGCCTTACAAACATTAAGAGACTGGTTTTATAACCGAAGTGGAGAGTGTTTACAGCGCGGTACGCACTGAGTCCTTATATAAAACAGACACGCTTCGTCTTTAAAGGGTTAAAGTTAAACAAGATAAGGACTTCCATGGGGGTGCTGAGCAAGTCTGCCAGTGCAGCCATG
This sequence comes from Coptotermes formosanus, assembly GCA_013340265.1. Classification (NCBI taxonomy): domain Eukaryota; kingdom Metazoa; phylum Arthropoda; class Insecta; order Blattodea; family Rhinotermitidae; genus Coptotermes; species Coptotermes formosanus. Next base: position 248,316 of record BLKM01010390.1, on the reverse strand, counting down.
TAGTCAGTATTCTTACTGTTCAAGCAAGGTAGTTTATACAGCACAGACTTTGTTGTATGTAACAGACATGAGAATGTGTAATGTCGTGAGATGAAACAGGTCTGTCACATTTCATAAGCCCTTGTCCACGGAACTGTGACATACTGTTGTATTGTCTGCGTGGCACAAAGACATACATTTCACAGTGGAATAAATACTAATTTTGCTTGTTGTGTCACAAACAGCACGTTGAGTTGTGAGGACAGGCCAATGTTCTCAATTCTGACTAGTTGTGCCACCGCTTGCGTGGGCCCTCGGGACAACACTGCTGTCCCTGATACTCTCATCACTTGTGGGTCCGGTTTCCTTGTTTCATTTGTTATATCAAATGTAATGTGGCATGTCACATCAGTGTGGATATACTTGACAACTGTTGTACCATCACGGCCTCTTACCTGTCAGAACACACAAAGAAAATAGACCGTAATAAGAATGAAGGAAATGATGTAATAAGAGCCTTCACAGTCTGTATGCTGCTGTTTCATCTGTGGTCATTAGGGTGAATGGCAGATGGATGGGCAGGAGAAAGCACACCTTTATAAAGGTTTGGTTAGAATAGGCATGACAGATTTCCTTTGAATGTAGGTGCCAGCTGAAAAAATTAGAAACAAGGCTTTTTTTTTCTGCTGTGTGTTTATGTTGCAACAACTGACAAAATTAAACTCTCTACTGTTTCTGTTTCTAGTACTTGTGTGCATGCATGCATGTGTATGTCAATCACAGAATATTCATACAAAAAAGTTGTACCTTTTAAGAACAATTTTTTCTTTAAATGGCACACAGTTTTGGAAATTTTTTAATCTAAAGCACCCCAAAAAGCACATAAAACCAAATGCAAAACTAAAAATCCTTAGAAGCATACTTAAATAAGAAATGGTGTATTAGAACTCCTTATTTGACACTAAAATTGAAACAAAACTAACCCAAAGATTATCACAGACCACCTGCATCCCCATTTTTTGCTCCTATTGCATTCCAGTATACTCGATGTGCGATCTTTCAGGGGAGCTGACTGTGATACTGATCACTATCTGGTGGTTGCGAAAGTTAGGGAAAGACTGGCAGTAAGTAAACAAGCAGCACAGAAGTTTGATGTAGAGAGATTTAATCTCAAGAAGCTAAGTGAACTAGAGGCTAGGAAACAGTATCAGCTTAACATCTCAAACAGGTTTGCAGCTCTGGAAAACTTAAATGTTAGTGAGGACATGAATAGGGCTTGGGAAAACATTAAAGAGAATATCAAAATCTCAGCTCAAGAGAGTCTAGGTCTACACGAACGGAAGCAGCATAAACCATGGTTTGATGCAGAATGTGCAGAATTTTTAGATAAAAGGAAGCAGGCTAAAATTCAGTGGTTACAGAATCCAAACCAAAATAATGGAAATAATCTGCACAACGTAAGACGTGAAGCTAGTAGACATTTCAGGAACAAAAAGAAGGAATATCTGAAAGCTAAAATTAATGAAATTGAAACAAACAGTAAGAAGAAGAATATAAGAGACTTGTATAGGGGTATCAATGAGTTTAAGAGGGGGTACCAGCCTAGAAGCAATGTAGTAAAGGATGAGAAGGGTGACCTGGTTGCAGACTCCCACAGTATTTTGGCTAGGTGGAGGAATCATTTCTCCCAGCTGTTGAATATACACGGGGTTAATGATGTTAGGCAGACTGAAGTACACACGGCAGAGCCACTAGTGCCTGAGCCCAGTGCCTTTGAGGTTGAGATGGCTATTGGAAAACTAAAAAGCCACAAATCACCAGGTATTGATCAGATTCCAGCAGAATTGATTAAAGCAGGGGGTAGGATTATTCGGTCTGAAATCCATAAACTTATTATTTCTATTTGGAATAAGGAGGAATTGCCTGAGGAATGGAAGGAGTCGGTCATTGTGCCTATTTATAAGAAGGGTGATAAGACAGATTGCAGTAACTATCGAGGCATATCACTTTTGTCGACTACATACAAAATTCTATCCAACATCCTTTTGTCAAGGTTAACTCCATATGCAGAGGAAATTATTGGGGATCATCAGTGTGGATTTCGACGTAACAGGTCAACCACTGATCATATATTCAGCATTCGTCAAATACTTGAGAAAAAATGGGAATACAATGAGGCAGTTCATCAGCTATTTATAGACTTCAAGAAAGCCTATGATTCAGTTAGGAGGGAGGTCTTGTATAATATTCTCATTGAGTTCGGTATCCCCATGAAACTAGTAAGGTTAATAAAAATGTGCCTAAGTGAAACATATAGCAGAGTTCGGGTAGGCAAACATCTGTCTGACACGTTCCCTATTAAGAATGGCTTGAAACAAGGAGATGCTCTGTCGCCATTGCTTTTCAACTTTGCTTTAGAATATGCCATTAGGAGAGTTCAGGCAAACCAGGAGGGCTTGAAATTGAATGGTACACATCAGCTTCTGGTTTATGCTGATGATGTTAATATATTGGGCGGAAGCGTACATAGCATAAAGAAAAATGCAGAAGATTTAATTATTGCTAGTAAGGAGATTGGTCTAGAAGTAAATGCTGAGAAAACTAAGTACATGGTCATGTCTCGAAATCAGAATGCACGACACAATCACAACATAAATATAGATAATAAATCCTTTGAAAGGGTGGAAGAATTCAAATATTTGGGAGCAACCCTAACGAATCGAAACTCCATTCATGAAGAAATTAAGAGCAGATTGAAGTCGGGGAATGCTTGCTATCATTCGGTGCAGAATCTTTTGTCTTCGAGGTTGCTATCCAAAAACACAAAGATTAGGGTATACAGAACTATAATTTTACCTGTTGTTCTGTATGGATGCGAAACTTGGTCTCTCACACTGAGGGAGGAACAAAGACTGAGGGTGTTCGAGAATAGGGTGCTGAGGAGGATATTTGGGCCTAAGAGGGACGAGGCGACAGGGGAGTGGAGAAGACTACATAACGAGGAACTTAATGACCTGTACTCATCACCAAATATTGTTCGGGTAATCAAATCGAGAAGACTGAGATGGGCAGGGCATGTGGCACGTATGGGGGAGGAGAGAGGTGCATACCGGATTTTGGTGGGGAGACCCGAGGGAAGGAGACCACTTGGGAGACCCAGGCGTAGATGGGAGGATAATATTAAGATGGACATTCGGGAAGTGGGATGGGAGGACATGAACTGGATTGATCTGGCTCAGGATAGGGACAGGTGGCGGGCTCTTGTGAATGCGGTAATGAACCTTCGGGTTCCATAAAATGCGGGGAATTTCTTGACTAGCTGAGAAACTGTTAGCTTCTCAAGAAGGCCTCTGCTCCATGGAGTTAGTTAGTTAGTTATTGTCTTTTGCTCTGTTTTCTATGCCAGTTGTTGCAAAGATGTTCCGAGTTCTTTACATTTTCATGTTAGGATAAACTGATGTTGGTAGTCAGACTGTTGGTGGCAGTAAGCAAGCTGTTTATTAACCAAGTTCTTGGTGAACTTCAAATGTAATTTTAATATGGTCCATCCCATTGTGCATTATCAATACAATTGTAAAGTAATGAAGTCTGTACAGCACAACACACATTCAGTATATTTCTTTATATATTGTCCATTAATACACACTAAATGTTTCAGTCGTAAAGACCATCTTCAGGTGTGTTCCATAGCGAACTTTGGTAGAAGGTAAATTGCACGCTTTCTTGTAAGATCTCACAAGTGTGAGTTAACAACCAAGTAATGTGGTAATAAAACGAAATAAAATTATACCTTGTGCATGCTGTCACACCCATGAGTAAGAACTGTATAAGTTTAGAAGAGTAAAATTCTTTAAAAACATATTTTTGATTGACTGTGAGGTCCTGAATCTTAATACAGAAAATGTTAATTTTTAAAATGATGTTGTTTACAGTCACTTGTGAGATCTCGCAAGAAAGCGTGCAGTTTACCTTGTACGAAAGTTTGCTATGGAACCCACCTGAATATGGTCTTTAAGACTGAAACATGAAGTGCGTATTAAGGGACAATAAATAAATAAAATATATTGCATGTGTGTTGTGCTGTACAGACTTCATTATTTTACAATTGTATTGAACTGGGATTTGCTAATAAGAACACAGACTTAAATTTGCAGTACAAGGTTTCAGAATTCTTGGTTTCATGGCAAGCTGTTTCATGGGATTTGTTGAGCCCTGCATTACAGTCTTCAAGACAAATAACCAGTGTTTTCATTTTACTTGTAATGGTAAAAAAAATTCACATACCAATTGCTGTCTTTCCTCCTGCTGAACTGCATCTGCCCTGAACACAGAGCCTTCTCCAAGCCTGTGCCCTGCCGCTGTAACTGCAAACTTCATCCCCGCATGCACTGCTCTTGGCTCAAATCCAAGTCCATCAGGATGAGAATCGCTCCACAAGAAATTGCGTGAAGCGTTGAGATTTTGCCTATCTGGCATAAATGTGATTCTTTTCCCATAGCCTGGTCCTATGCTCATCAACAGCAGTGACCGCCCTTCAAACAACAGCTGTTTGCTGCCAGCTGGCCTCACCCTGTAGTAGAAGCCGGGCATGATGCGGGGATCAACATATGTTCCTGAAACATTATGGTGAATGTGGATAGGGTTATTAACAGTTATGTGTACAGACAGAGCCAGGATAGCTCAGTGTAGTGACTGGTCTACAGGCTAGACAACTGAGGAATCATGGTATCATTCTCAGCAGGGAAAGGAAGTGTCCAGACTAGCTTCAGGGCCCACCCAGCCTCCTATTTAATGGGTACCGCTACTGCGTGCCAAGGTTAACTTAATGTCACTAGCCTTTACTGTACTTTACATTTTATGCCTGCTGCTGATAGAGTGCATGGACAGGAAGGCCACTGTTGTCACATACTGATGAGGCCACAATGGACAGACCTGAACATTATAGCTGCTGTATGATCCCTTAACTGTTCAGCATTATCTTAGCCTTTTTGGTCATTTAAGTAGCCTTCAGTAGCAGGCACTGTACTATTAAAGATACAAGGTGTTAACATGGAAGGGGAAAGTTTTTATTTTCTTTTGTTCTTGTCAGCTTCTAGTAACTTTTCAAGTTAAAGAATATTACAGTTCCAGTCTTCTGGGATGTGGTGCTCTGTAAACCTGTAGGTAGGTACCAGTGACATAGGGGAAGCTGTTCCCTCTTGTATTCAGGGTAGCTTCTGCCCTGAAGGAGTGCTTTTGTAGGGAAGAAACAGTTATAGGTCCTTTTAACTGCCTGTGTTTACATATGTGAACGAACATAGTGAAACATCCTAGAAATTCATTTTGTATATTTAGGCAACAAGAAATTTCACTAAATTTGTAAGACATGCTGTATAATTTCTCTTTTATTTTCCAGAAAATGTCATTGTTTCATAATTTTATCTTTTTCTGTTCAAATAATACTCACGGTTTTCAGAAACAATGCGCCAAAATTTAAATACCTACCCTGGTGGCATAAAGGTTAAAGTGGAGGAAGTACTTATTTCTATGTTTTGATTCCTGTAAACGGCGTGGTCTGCCAACTTACCAATAACTGGCAGCTCATGTGTTTCCAGTCCAGTAACAGTGTATCGTGTTGGTACGTCTCCGATAGATTCTCCCAGTACAGTAGTGTGGCGCCACATGTCGTTAACCCCAGGAGTCAGTGTGTAACCTCTCCTGTGCAGAGTGCCCACTGTTACGTTCATTACACGTGTTACACTGGCATTTTGCTGGCCATGTTTGGGTTTAACTGCCACAGCCAGACCTTGAATCTGCAACATTGTTACAGCAAGATGGAAGTGTTGTACATAATGTAGTGTAATTTCTTTCACTACTTGCATAAAGTCAACTTACTGGCACGACAGTGACAGACAGTCCATTCCCAAACCACTCCACTTTGCACAGTGCACAGAGTCGTACTCTCTTCTCAATAGAACCATCACTGAGCACCACTTGGCTCACTTCTTCCCGAGGAGCCTGTTGGAAGAAATTTTTCTTTATTAGTTGTGATTGTTATGAAAACATGTCCCAGTTTCTATAACACTGTCTGATTCCTAGCAAATAATATACAATGGAGTCTTGATGTTTGTGAACTTTGGTTTTTGGGATCTTGACCTCTCCTGGTCACCTATTTCAGTACTACTCTTTTGACTTTTTGTGACAGTTTCTAACAAACTGGAATAAGACCATATGGCTGCTGAGTTGGCTTCCACCACTCTTCTGCTACTGGGCAGATCACTCTCAGTTCAGTCAAGCTTTGTCTTTCATTAAATGAGGTTGAGTGTTTTTGTGCTTACTGGAATGAGACTCTTGTTCAGGCATTTAATGTATCTTATGATTCAAAAGAGTATTTTTACTCAATTAAACAAATTTAATGCCTTTTGTAATGTAGAGGTTATGTCTTTAAACCCGGGGCTGTGGAGTCGGTACACAAAAGCTCCAACTCCTTCATAAAAGCTCAATATGCATTAATAACAGTAAACCTATAAGACATTTCATCGCCACCACATTAATCATCAGGCTACTTTTTTGACTTATTACGTATATTTAAATATAAGTCTAATGGTTACTGTAGCTATCATGGCTCTGGAGTTGGAGTATCTAGTTAAGATTTTAGACTGAGGTCGGAGTTGGAGTCGGTACATTTTTTCCCGACTCCCATTCCAACTGCACCTAAAAATTCCTTCCGACCCCGACTCCACCTAAAATTCCTTCCAACTCCGACTCCACAGCCCTGTTTAAACCTGGTATTTCATAAGGTCTTGGACCCAAATAAGCATTTTACAGTGAAAATGGGACCCGACATTCTTGACAGCCTTATCTGTCCTGATTAATTACAGACATTCAGATTACACTGTGTATGGTTTAATACAGTAAAATGCAGTCTGTGAGCATTACTGTCTTCTGGGATGTGAGGGCATGCCATGTAGTAGCTATCTGTTGACATTTCAAAGGAATGATCTGCATCCATCACCTGTCCTGATGATAACACAGTTCATTTGGGGTGAAGCAGCCAGGGCATTCAGTTTACCACTCACCTTTATTTTGTGCTCAGGTTAAGAATTTGGGGGGAGGGGGGGGGGCTATATGTCCACTCACATGCCTTCATATCGTGAAAAGGGACAGCTTTAGATTTATTACGTGGCCAAGTCAACTGTACAGTCAGTGAGGGGAAGGTGTGGCACTAGCTAGGAAAAATGACTGAGGAACAGTTTGGCTGTGATGTGATATGGAAAATGAAGGGACAGAGTAGCAGTTTATGTACAGTTAGATTCGGACAGGGGAGGAAAGCAATAGTTGTTGATTGTGCAGGATCTCTATTTTATCTGACAACTGTCTTGTGTCACTTCCTGCTGCTACTCCACTGTATTTGTGTGTGCAGTTGGATGAATGGACTATGTTAATACAATAAATGGGCTGACAGCAAGTGGCAGCCAGTAGTTGTCAGGTGACATGATGGTCCTATAGATGCTGTAACTCACACTGTTCTGTAGAATTTCCAATGTGCCTGCTGCAGTATGATTGGTATCTTGCAAGGTGAATTTGTCACCAGGTGACACCACTTCTAGTTCAAATGCAAAACCTTCTGGTCTTGAGTCTGACCAGAAGTAATTGCTGTTGTTGTTAAGTGTATTGGAGTCTGCTTGGAAAGTGAGTCTTCGTGAGTACCCTCGTCCTATGCTCAGCAGTCGGAGAGCGCGGCCGCCGAACATGTGCTTTGATGTTGCTTGGGGTTTGTTCTGAAACAGTTTTAGTGCAGGCTGACATAAGAATTTTAACTCTTTTCATCACTCATTTCTGCAGCATCGTCCTTAAACATGTTCATTTTTGTTATTCACACTGGAAACACTCATCTGGTCCTGTGACATATCTGTGCAGTATTCCTTGCCATGTTTCTAACATAATGTAATGTAGTGTTTGAAAGGAATTTACATTAACTTAGCTGATATCTGAATTTAAATGCCACTGCACAGTCCTGAGAACATCTGATGAGATAAAATAAACTGAAACAAGTTAGAAAGTCTGAGCACACAAGAGGGGCTCTAATGTGTTTGCTCCCTTTGTGTAATTATCTGAATAACTGTATGGAAAAGTGTGTTGGGCATGATACGTACATTTCATTTGTTTTTTGTACTGCTGTCATTACAGACATAACCATGTACTTCATGCTAAATTCTAGTGTTCAGTATGTTGTGAACAGTTCAGATTCAGCGAGTCAACAAACAAACAAGGGCTGTATGATTTTGTTAGCTGTTGCACAACATGGCAGTCATTTTCATTTACATTCATCAACTTTACCTCATTCTCAATGGGCCTGACTCTGTACATAAACCCCGGTACAATTCTTGGGTCCACATACACTCCTACTGCTGGGAACTCATGAGGCTTGAGGGCAGGTATCAGATAGGAAGCAGGGAAGTCCCCTAGATCTGCTGCATTCAGGCGTATATGGACTTTATTCTTCTGCTCTGCTTCTTCCTGGAAATAAAAATTCGAATAGGCTGTGGTCAAGTGTGTTGAGCTGGTAGGCAGTGCATACAGACATTGCCGTCATTCCATACACATAGACTTTTTGTGGTAGTTCTCAGTTGTTCCAGGAAATGGCTGAGATACTATCTCAAATAAGGCCAGCATCAGTTCCTTCCTTATCACTTCCAGTTCATTATTCAGTATCATCATTTGTTTTAATGCTGTACAGACTGATCTACTGACTGTGTCATTAATTGTTTAAAGCCCAGTTCAGTGCTATGCATCGCATTGTGTTGTTAATTAAAAAACCACTTAATTGGGCAACACCATGACTCTTTTAACACTGAGTATCAATTTTTCAGATTATACAAATCGACATGTTTTGACCAAGGAGGTCATCTTCAGGCCTAGCAGTACTACAAAATGTAAATAATTGCAAACATTACATTAATTATTGCCAGTAGTTTGAGATATCAACTATACAATATATTGATTATGTAATAGTTCGAATTTTAATTATTAATGACCAAAATCTTGTACCGTGATGTGCATTTGGTAAGCAGTAGCCATGACTGCACTGCCTGCAGCACTTGTCTGCTGGCCGCCAGTCTTTCAATTAGACCCATCTGTTGCAGCACACTCTTAGGATTTCTTTAATTTCCTGTGCATTTCGTTCACTCAGTCAAGGCAACTTGGATGCCAGTGAGTGCTTTGTATTTGAACAACGATCACTGTCCCTGCAGTTCCTAACAGTAACGGAGACTGACGTATGTCAGCTGAAATGCATTTCATTGAGACACACACCACCCCCTCCTCCCCCCCCCCCCCCCCGTCCTTTGTAGGCGCTTTCACAAAATTGCGAAAAGCCACTATCAGTGTCTTTATGTCCGTGTGTCCACGTGGAACAACTCGGCTCCCACTGGACGGATTTTCATGAAATTTGATATTTGAGGATTTTTTCAAAAATCTGCCCAGAAAGTTCATGTTCTTTTTTTAATCTGACAAGAATAACGGGTACTTTACCTGGAAACCTGTGTACATGTTTCTGATATTCAGAACGTAATGTAAGTTACGAAAATGTTATGTTGGACAGTGTCCACTGCCTGAGGTGTTTCTGATATTCAGAACATAATGTAAGTTACGAAAATGTTATGTTGGACAGTGTCCACTGCATGAGGTGTTTCTGATATTCAGAACATAATGTAAGTTACGAAAATGTTATGTTGGACAGTGTCCACTGCCTGAGGTGTTTCTGATATTCACAACACAATGTAAGTTCTGAAAATGTTATGTTGGACAGTGTCCACTGCATGAGGTGTTTCTGATATTCAGAACATAATGTAAGTTACGAAAATGTTATGTTGGACAGTGTCCACTGCCTGAGGTGTTTCTGATATTCAGAACATAATGTAAGTTACGAAAATGTTACGTTGGACAGTGTCCACTGCATGAGTTGTTTCTGATATTCAGAACATAATGTAAGTTACGAAAATGTTATGTTGGACAGTGTCCACTATCTGAGGTGTTCCTGATATTCAGAACATAATGTAAGTTACAAAAATGTTATGTTGGACAGTGTCCACTGCATGAGGTGTTTGTGATATTCAGAACATAACTGGAATTCGAGCCAGCGGTCAAAGTATGCTCCCACTGAATGGACATGCCCAACATTATGTCCCCAGTGGACAGTGCCCAGTGCAGTACGTATGTGATGTAGTCATGCGAACTTACACAGCCCTCATTGTCACACCAGTCACGTTCAATGAGTGGGTTGGATGCAGAATGCTGAGTGTGCTTGACTGGAACATCATCATCACCATCCACAGTCTGGAACAGAAAGACAGACAGAGAAGGATGAGCTTTTCACAGCAAAGTATACAGATGAACTGGTCGACGTTTCACAGAACCTCGCTGATGGAAGCAGGTTCCTGTGAAACTTCGAAACAGTACATAGCTACCGAATTACACGGTGTCGCGTCCCAGAATACAGAACACAGCCGTAGGCCTAAATGTGCACCAGTGCGTATTTGTATTGCTGTGTGCCGTCCCTGCAGCGTCTCGAGAGCCACTGGGGTGCTGAGGAATTGACGGGAGACTGGCGGGGACTGTCTAATGGGGGCGGAGCTTCATAATTTGTACTGCTTATCGGATATTATGATGAGATGGACGGGACGTGTTGCACGCATGTCGGAACAGAATTGCGTACAGGGTTTCGGACAGTAAATCTGAAAGAAAGAGCATTTTAAAGCCCTAGGCATCGATGGGAGGATAATATTAAAGTGGAACCCACAGCAATAGGATCGGAGGGGTGGACTGAATTCGTTTGCCTCAGGATAGAGACAATTGGCGGACTGTTGTGAATACGGAAATCGCGGTTAAAATTCCATAAAATGTCTCAGCAAGTAAGACCTGCTGAACAGTTAGTTTGCTAAATGCAATTCGTGAGACACTTGAGGCAGTTAAGATTACCGTCCTCTGGGATGTGACGTCGTGTAGTTTGGTGGAATCTCGCCGACGAAGCGCAGTAACATCTCAATATCCAGCTGTGCTTCATGCTTGTATTTCTGCAGAACTGTTTCCGGAACGTTTCACAGTTTGTGCCGTGGCTGTGCGGACACAGGACACGCCATGTGTTCGGTCTGTACGTACTCACCTCCATTGAACACACATCTGTGACGTTTGTACAGTACCAAACAATCGAGTGGTTTATTTTTGGATTTTGAAACGTAATATTGGTCAGTTTATTTTTGTATGACTGAGTGGCGCTGTAAAACACAGGTGAGGTACAGGACAGCCGACGGCGTCTAAATTTTGACAGGCGGTCAGTGAGCGTCGTTTGATTCGTCATCGAAAGGGTGGGGGTGGGGGGGGGGATATGGAACTGATAAAACGGAATACGCGATCCGTGCCGTCCCGGTATTGGACTGGGAGTCATTGTTTCAAAGCCAGTAGGTGTGCACTGTGAAGTTTGCGCACGGTAAGTTAGTCTTGTGCTGATCAGGAAGTTGCTGACAGTTTACGGAACCCGACGGTTCATCATGGTGTTCGGAACTGCCCGCGCCTTATCCGTATCCTTAGCCAGATGAACTAAGTTCACGGTCTGCCAGGAATACCAAGCATGCTTCAAACTAGATGGTCCCCTGCCGAAATTCACACAAGAAACCGCTCGGTTGCCTTTATCCCTGTCAGCTGAATTAGAAACCCGCACCTGAAGCCTATGAACCGCAATGGTTACGTCACGCATTGCCAGGTTCGTAATTAACCCTTTAAAGACGAAACGTAATCTGCTTTGTATAAAGACTCTGTGCGTACCGTGCAGTAAACACTTTCAACCTCGGTTATAAAAAACGAATGAGTTGCTGATGTTTACGGTACAAGTTGCAGTTTGTTCCCAGTTATGTACAAAACACATAAACGCGATTTGAGCACTATGGAGAATTATTGAATATTAATTAGTTTGATGTTAATCATTTCCGTTGGTCGATATATATATATATATATTGCAGAAAATTACGTCTGTCAACCAACAAGTTTTATTATTTGAAAGTAAAATAATAAAATTATGATATAACAACCGGTTTCGGCATCTATAATGCCATCATCAGGTTAGACCATTCTAAGAAGCACGAAAACCATAGATATTACATAGTTAAAATTACAACCGGGCAAATATTATTATTCTAAAAGAAGAAGGCCTTCTTGTGTACATGTATTAAACAAGCGGGAAAATTGAAATTAAGCTATTAGTATTGTGACGTTGGAAGTTTATTGGTGATCTTACTCTGTATGTAGTATGCGGGAGTCCTGCAAGTAGCTGCGTTTGACTTGTTTGTTGAACATCGGTTCTTACTTAGAGGTTTGGTCGGAGCTGCGCTGGTGGTCTCGGAGATATGGATTGATATCGTAGGGTTGTAGAGGTGTCTGAGATGGCGTTTCTTTGTGAATAATATTTGCTTTGTTGTAATTTTAACTATGTAATATCTATGGTTTTCGTGCTTCTTGGAATGGTCTAACCTGATGATGGCATTATAGATGCCGAAACCGGTTGTTATATCATAATTTTATTATTTTACTTTCAAATAATAAAACTTGTTGGTTGACAGACGTAATTTTCTGCAATATATATATTGAATATTAAACCTCGTGGTACGTAAAGTTACCGCTAGGCTTTAAAAGGTTAAAAAGCTACGCCTTGTGGCCAGGGTGCGTGTCAGTGTCGTGATTCGCACGGGCGACAGCATGAACCATGTTCTGTCTGAGGCAGAAAGTGAATTTTTTTCTGTTATTTAGATGCATCTCAGGCAATGCCTAAGGGTGTCACTCGCCGGGCTGTCACCGCGGAGACCCGGCTTCGATCACGGGCCTCTGGGTGAAGGAGTAGCACTGGGACAGGGTTTTCTCCGCGTATTTCGTTTTTCCCCAGTAATCATTCCGCCACTGCTCCATACGCAGCTCATCTTAACACTGCTCTTGTCTGAAGGACAAGCGGGCGAAGAATGGAAACCTTTAAGGAATGCAGTGCCTTTTCTGATGTATATATTTCACATTTTCCCATACATGGTACCTGTCTCGCGTCCATCTCATTTTATGCAATAAAATATAAATCTAATTTATTCTACTTTACACTCTTCAGTATTTAACTAAATGTAAGCGAAACTGTAACGTTTCTTTACGCAGTGTAATGTCTCTACCGTTGATTAGTGCTGGTTGCAGCAAAGTTGGTGCGTTCGCTTTGTGGCCGTGTCGAGCATAATATGTCCAGTGTGCAGTGAGTAACCTCACAGGCAGTACAAACCGTATGCCACATTGTGGACTGGCGGATTATGGCACCGTATTGTAGACAGGTGGGTGGTAGCAATGTCTCGGAGTAGCTAAGCTTCCATATTCAGAATCGAAAATGTTTGGAAGTTGTTTGGAAACTTTTGTTGCCGAGCTGGCAGACTATACGGTGCCATAAGCCACTCTCGCACAACCCACTGTTCTCCTACCTGTGCCGACTGCAACAGCAGGTCCTCAGGCACCCCACGGTTGATGTCTTCAAGCAGAGGTGCCGTCATGGTATTTCGTCGCTTCCACAGCCGCTGTAATGCGGGCGGCATCTCCGTCTGCCCCTGCGGCAGCTCGGCAATAGCAGCAGCACCCTCCGTCATAATGCCGTTCGATAGCCGACCAGACTGTGATTAACTCTGTTAGCACAGAAGTTTTCGTAAATGTAAGCTTCGTGAAGCCCCAGCGGAACGCGGCTGTAATCAGAAATGTTAAACTTATGGCTGTTCCTCTGCACGTGCAGACGTGCTTGCAGCGTGTCAGTTCCCAACTCCGCGCACCACCGACTTCTGTACTGTTCTGGACTATTTCCGCAAGGCAGTCCGCTGGTACTGTTTCGCTGCTGCAGGCCTCTGAAGGTCGATACAGGCGACGCTGGGTTGAAATTATACACGCACTTAATGTGCTACCACGTGATAACACGTCACACCGCCGACGTAGTTGTGCGAGTGTTAATTACATGCGTGTGACATTTGATATATACGACGTTTCGGAGGGGTTTACACTTCCGTTTGCTGTTCGCCGTGTATTGTCATGCAAGTCAGATGGTTGCTCTACCGTTCAGTTGTACGTCATTCGGAATGGGTTATCAGTGTGAACTGTTTTGACCCACGATGAGCTGCTCTGTAATCAACTCACGGATAAGCCACTGTATTGAGTAATGGCGAACCGCGAGAGCGGCAGGCTGATGCCCGTCTGAAAGTCTGTCAATTTATAGCACAGTGGTAACTACATGTGGGACTTGGTTTGACATAGCAAAACTCTACGTTTTGTGCACACTGTGTGTTTATGTGTTCTGTATGATTCTCACAAACACCATTAACAGGTTTAACATTGCTAGTTGACGAAAGGTTCATTAACATACCGGGTGTACGAGCTGGGGCAAGAAAGTTCCCGGAATGCCTCCATAAAATCTGTATTTAATTACACGCTAAACAGTTCCCGCCATTTTCGTTGCAGTCTTCTTGCGCGTCCCTCGGTGTTTCTACTGTGCAAGAAGTGATGGAAAGTTCGTGTTTGCCTCTCAGTGTTGACAGTGCCAGCAAACCTGTGGCCCTTCAAAGCGGTCGTCAGTTTTGGGAATCGCCGAAAGTCGCATGGGCCCAATGGTCCAATTCCGTTGTCGATTTTGTGCCCAAAAATTGCTGGACAGCTAGTGTTACATGTTCAGGGGCGTTGTCACGAGCCCAAAGGATGACAGAGTGGCGCCGTTCGCGTTTAGTTTCTTGAAAACAGTCAAACAGTGAAGCAGGGTTGTTGTTACTTGGAAGTACTGGGAAGGTTTTGTCAGGCTGTTTGCTGGAGAAGGCCTGAACTCTGGCCCGATGCTTGGATGTTGCTCATGACGCCTTAGCTGTTGGGTAACTTCGGTCAAAACGTTTGTAACACTATCGTACTACCCGCCACATTTTTAAGATTTGGCGCGCGACGGCCATCCTGAAGAGCATTCCAGCAGGGCGGATGGGCACTGTTTCGAACAGCGGAAACACCGACAGAGTATGCAGCTTCGCACGGTGACGGCAGCTGTTATGCACGTATGGCAACAGTCGTAGTAAGCACGTTATTAGTCAGACTCTGCTACGGCATGAACGTCGGCTATTCGAGATTGGCAGTATTAAGCACAGAACCAAAGTGAAACCTACCGTGCTGTATATACATTCCATAGATCCAAAAGTTTGCCAAAATGACAGTAGGGTGTGGAATAAGTAGTAAAGATACAAACGTACGAAATGTGTAAGACATACAGAATTATTGCTATGCAAATACTGTAAAGATTCCGTGTACAGTATTAAGGATCATTCGTAAACATAAAAAACTCAGTAACAGAGTAAAGGCAGTCTGTATTTATTGTCTTCTCAGTGCAGCTAAATTGTGCTGCTGACAATTTTGATGGCAGCACAGAATGTCGTGTTCTGAAAACACGAATGTTTGGCATTTTGCCTGTAAATATGGTGCTTATTCCTTGTGTTGATACTGTGTACAGAGGAATTCGTTTGAAACTTTTCTTGATTGTTTACAGTGAAGTTCATGAATGAAAATATATATTGGCATGGTGCAGAAGTTCGAAGTTCGTGCCCGTCGATGTTCGGAATTTTGACCTTTCGTGATCACCCATTTTAATAGAATTGTTTTGATCTTCCGTGATAGATTCCGACGAATGGGGATGACACCCCATGGCTGGCGAGTCGTCTTCCTGCACTGTGCTGATAATAACTTACGCAGATCAGTCTCAGCTCAGTCAGGCTCCGACTTTCAGTAGGTGGGGCTGATTGCTTTCATGCTTACGGGACAAGTCTCTCGTGTATTTATGTTCCCCGAGAGTGTTTTGTGTTTTATTAAAAATCAGCGTCCATGTTGGTTACGAGCTTTGAGGTTCCTGTATACTATTTTGAGGTTGCTGCATACTATTTTGAGGTTGCTGCGTACTATTTTGGGGTTGCTGCATACTATTTTGAGGTTGCTGCATACTATTTTGAGGTTACTGTATATTATTTTGAGGTTGCTGCGTACTATTTTGAGGTTGCTGCATACTGTTTTGAGGTTGCTGCATACTATTTCGAGGTTACTGTATATTATTTTGAGGTTGCTGCATACTATTTTGAAGTTGCTGCGTACTATTTTGAGGTTACTGTATACTATTTCGAGGTTACCGTATATTATTTTGAGGTTGCTGCATACTATTTTGAGGTTACTGTATACTATTTCGAGGTTACTTTATATTATTTTGAAGTTGCTGCATACTATTTTGAGGTTGCTGTATACTATTTCGAGGTTACTTTTATATTATTTTGAAGTTGCTGCATACTATTTTGAGGTTACTTTATATTATTTTGAAGTTGCTGCATACTATTTTGAGGTTACTGTATACTATTTCGAGGTTACTTTATATTATTTTGAAGTTGCTGCATACTATTTCGAGGTTACTTTATATTATTTTGAAGTTGCTGCATACTATTTTGAGGTTGCTGCATACTATTTTGAGGTTGCTGTATGCAATTTTTTATTGCCGGCGTTGCAGCAGTTCGTGGAACCAAACAGACGCTTTACGCTCGACACGCATGCCGATGCTCTTGGTGGTTCCATTGGTCCCAGGAAATGACGAACGTCGATAATCGCCTCTACGGCATTGCCATGTGCGTCATGAACTGCCGTTCAGTGCCATGACATTTCGCATGCCATAGCGAGTGTCTGCACAGTCCAATGTTCGCAGTGACGCCGGGAGCCCAGTTAACGTCTGACCTCGGCCGGGCGCTGAACAGAACTGTTGCCAATGACGTGCGGCCGGACACTGTTGCATGATAAAGTCTGCGTCGTAGGTTATTAGGGTGATCAGGGAGCATGAGGTGGGCGGGCAATGTAGTACGCATGTCACAGGTCAGATTTTGGTTGCAGTTTGATGGACACAAATTTAATGGAAGACCACTACGTGTACGGTGGGCGATACGTACATATGTACGGGGAAGCACAAACTTTCCAGAATTCTAGGAGCCATCTAAAATTTCTAGGCGCGAGATGAGTGACATGAAGCAAGTTCCATATTGAAGACCTACAGATATTAAGCGCCGCCGTATAGAATATAGTCGACCGGGCGACCTGACGACCTGAGGACCGGGATTTGTGCACGCGACTCTTACCTGTCTTAGCCATGTGTTCTTCAGGCACATTGTGTAATAGGTTGACAATCACGGCACACACTTCTTTTGGAGAGACAGCCCCGGGAACAGGGGTGCACAAATCCCGGGCATCTGGTCGCCGTGGTGACTAAATTTAGTACAGTGGCGCCAATATTTGTGGGCCCTCAGTATGGACCTTGCGTCATGTCTCCCTTCTGATGCCTAGAATTTTGAAGTGGCTTCTACATTTTCGGAAAATTTGTGCACCACTGCCCGGGATTGTTTCATTTCAAAAGCTGGGAATGCTGTCCTAAAAATCTGATCCGGAAGCCTTCCAGGTTATTCGAAACATGCGCGTGGTAATCTCAACTGGCGCCGTTGCTAGGCTGTGGCAATTCTGAATGACGTGATATGGAACATTATTTTAAATACAATAACAATATTTTGACAGAGAATTTTTATTTCATATGTAACGGCCCCGTGTTGGTGTGTACAGCAATCCCGTTGTTGCTCCAATGCTCTACTCAAAATGGCGGCTATGAGGCATATTAGTTTTTAAGTTCCGTTCTTCGTATACATCAAATGCGATTTTTGTCTGTAAAGGCGTGTACTTAAACAATACGTTTGCACGCGTCATTGCTCGGGCGATTTTCGCCGGCCTGTCGCTACGGTCGAACAGATTCAATCCAAGGCCAGTCCATTTGAGATTTACAGTGGAGAAAGTGTCGTGGGGTTAAGCATCTGTGAGTATTCCGTTTTTCCCCTGTCATATCATTCCACCAGTGCACCACACTCGTTCATTCTTCTGCTGTGGACGCTGTTCAACCCTATAAAGACGAAAGGCAATCTGTTTTATGTAAGGACTCAGCTCGTACCGCGCTGTAAACACTCCCCACCTCAGTTATAAAAACCAATCAGTTAACCTTTTAAAGCCTAGCGGGTACTTTACGCAGCACCAGGTTTAACATTAAAAAATTCTACGTTCTGCCCACATTGCGTTTATGTGTTTTGTGTGGATCTCAGAACAAACAGCAACATTTAGCTTATACATAATTGACTAATTTTTATAACCGAGGTGAAGAGTGTTTACAGCGCGGTACGAGCTGAGTCCTTATGTAAAACATATTACCTTTCGTTTTTAAAGGGTTGATAAGGTTTAAGGTAAACGTTGCTGTTTGTTTTGAGATCCGTACAAAACACATAAACGCAATGTGGGCACCATGCAGAATTCTTGAATGTTGAACCAGATGGTACGTAAAGTTACCGCTAGGCTTTAAAAGGTTAATCTTCTCATCTGGCCACGTCGTTATATGGCACGCACAACAGTGCAGTTGCTGATTTCATATTATATCGGATTCATTTGTTATTACACGCATTTGTGATCTACTCGTAGTTTTCTAGCTTTACTGAAGGTAGAGGTAAAGGTCTGCCGCTAATATTCCATGCAGGAACAGAGAGGGAGTAGAGTTATAGCTGTGTGCAGTCTTAACCTCGGTGCTAGGTGTGGTTGGTGGTCAGCGCCACGATCCGGCGTTTTTACCCCCGAGAAAAGCCCCGACACGGATTGTACAGGATGCTGGGTGAGACCCAGGTCCGGTATAGACGGCTGTGGAGACAAGAAAATCTTTTGCTCCCACCGGGGTTCGAAAACCGGGCCGTCCAGTCCATGACGAGTTTCCATCCTGGCCGCCTTAGCTTCACTACATAGGATTTTTATTGGGGATTCCCGAAAACTTTGTCACGTGCAAGAGGGTTCCATGGCCAGATTAAATTGACAGAGACTGGTCTAGAAGTAAATGCAGTACTGTTGCCTGTTGTTTTGTATGAGTGTAAAACTTGGTCTTTCACATGAAGGAAGAACATAGGCTGAGGGTGTTGCAGAATGGGGTGCTGAGGAAGATATTTGGGTGTGAGAGAGAGGAAGCAACAGGGGACTGGAGCAAACTGCATAATGAGGAAATGTATGCTTTGATGTCCCCGCCAAGTGTTACTAGAGTGATGACATCAAGAACGAATTGGCGAGGCATGTGGCATGAATGGGGTAGAAGAGGAATCCCAGCAGGGTTTTGGTGCGGAAATGTGAAGTAGGATGTAGACGTACATGAGTATAAAAATTGTTTTAAAGAAAAGATGGTATTGTGTGGACTGGTGGGCTGTGAGCAAGACAGGGACAAGTTGCGGGTTTGCATTGACACGGTAATGAACTTTTGGGTTGCACAAATAGCGGGGAATTTCTTGAATAGTCGAGGAGCTGTGAGCTTCTCAAGGGCTGTGCCCCACTTTGTACGATGGACTTTACTGGGTCGGCGTGCCCGCAACATGCGTGGCTCGTAGTTTGGCATATTAGCAACAGATGGCATAGTGTTGTAACTAACGAAACAGGCACATCTCGATTTCCAGTAATCGAACTGTCGTTTCTCGATAAGTTATTTGCAGTGTTTTGGCGGCCAGCGTTGGGGCAGAACGCCATTTTCGAGTGCATATTCTGTGGGGCTACGGTACGCCCTCTTTTCCCCGGACGAGTTCACTTTTTCGACCCAAATATTTTTGTTCGGGCGGATTTTTTTCCATTTGTACAAATGTGTGGTTTGTTGGGTGTTATTTCTCAAAGCTTTTGCACACTATAGTGGGGCTGACAATGCAACAAATATTTCTACTCATTTTTAAAGAAGTGCATAATTGTAATATTGTCCGAGTTAAGAGATGGAAACGTGAGTTCAGCGGTTGACCTTCGACATGTTTCGGAAAACTTCGCGTCAGAAATGATCAACAACGTGATCAGGTAGAAGGTAAGGTTTACCCTAAAACAGGCTATGAAGGCCCAAATGGGGAGTAGAGGAATAGCTCTGCTCTTCCTTGACCTCACCTGTAGATGGGGGTAGGTGGTCAGTGCCACGCCCCGGCCGCTTTACCCCCCGCGAAAGAGACCCGGTACCCATTGTATCAGGAGGCTGGGTGGTTCCCAGGGCCGGTCTGGACGGATGTCAAAAGTCTCGCCTCCACCTGGATTTGATCCCCGGACCGTGGAGTCCGTAGCGAGCAGCTATACCTACTGAACTATCCCGGGCCACCTAAACAACCTGACATGAGTGAAAAAAAACGTGCGTAAAGAACGCCTGCCTCTGAATTTCATGCCCATAAAATTCAAAGAACTCTTAGCAGAGAAACACCGAGAGGAAACTTGATGTGTTCCACTTCCGTGCGATAAATGACGTAAGACAGCAAACACCAACCACATGCACAACATGCTGTTATATTCACTATTGTAGTCGCTAACTCTCCTACATGTTTCGATCCTTCTGGGTCATCATCAGGGAGACATCTAAGTGTGCATAAGTCAGACTTCAACCCTCCACGAACACACACACACACACACACACACACACACACACACACACAATATGCCTGACTGAGAAACAAATGACAATCAACTGCACAAGGATAACTTAACCATCTTATTGCTGAGTTATTGATGCTTTATGTACATTTAGATGTCTCCCTGATGATGGACCCAGAAGGGTCGAAATATGTAGGAGTGTTAGTGACTATAATAGTGAACATAAAAGCATATTATGCATTTGGTTGGTGTTTGTTGCCCTATACTGAAGGGAACTTTTACTTCGTGGAATTTTGACTGTTTGTACGCCCTCTTATTTAACCTCCTTTGCAGCTGATGTCCTGTGTTTTATGGTCGGTAAATGGGAAATGTCCTCCTTTCTTGAGATGGGTGTATGTATGTCAACCTAATGTTCGGAAGGCTTTAAAGGAAAATATTAAAAGTGATAAAAATGTGGCCACGCGGTCTAAGGCGTAGGCCTGTGACCGAGCGCTTGCTGGGATCGTGGGTTCGAATCCCACCGGGGGCATGGATGTTTGTCTCTTGTCAGTGTTTGTGCTGTCAAGTAGAGGTCCCTGCGACGGGCCGATCCCTCGTCCAGAGGAGTCCTACTGACTGTGGTGTGTGTCTGAGTGTGATCAAGTGAAAATAAACAACCTCGACACCTGCTGTGAACAAGTAGGTAGAAGAGGAAAGGTCTACGAAACGAAACGAACGATGTAAATGTGAACAATAATTATTTTGCAAAAGGAATTCAGGTGAGCCACGTGCTGAGGGCGTGGAAGAGGACGCCAGAGAGAACAATTTGTGATACGGAACAGACAGTGTCAATGTGTGACAGTACTGTGGCCATAGCAGCCCAGCCGAAATATGCGATGTTAGCTTGCGGTAAACAGAAACTGTGGTCTCGTGCAGCTGTCGCTGTGTATCACACCACTGTATAGTTACTGTACTGCGCGGCGCGTTAAGTCAAAATGCTGTTGGTGGTGACATGTTCCGATTACCGTTAAGGTATGAAGACTTGTCGTAAATGTTATTCAATCTGATTAACCCTTCAAAGCCTGCCGGCTTCTTGATGTACCAGCAGGTTTAATATTCAAAAATCCTGCGTTCTGCCCACACAGTGTATTTATGTGTTTTGTGTGGATCTCAGAACAAACAGCGATTATTTCCCTATACAGCATTAACTGACTGGTTTTTATAACCGAGACGGAGTGTGTTTACTGCGCGGTACGGGCTGAATGTTTAACATTCAACAATTCTACGTTCTGCCCACACAGTGTATTTATGCGTTTTGTGTGGATCTCAGAACAAACAGCGACTTTTGCCCTATATAACATAAACTGATTCGTTTTTATAACCGAGATGAAAATTGTTTACTGCGCGGTACGACGTGGGTCTTATAGAACAGTTTACTTTTCGTCTTTAAAGGGTTAATTAAACCTTTTGCAGGTATTATGGAACTTAGTAACGTAAAAATCCTGTTCACAGTTGAGTGTGTGCATGAGGGAACATGTGCGCCTCGTACTTTATATCGGTACTGGGAGTGCCCTGTATTCATTTCGCTGCAATGGTCAGGATCACGGGCGTCGTGCTGGAGGTGGCCCTGCTTCAGGCGGACAGTAAAGTGATCCGTTTTTATCTGGCACATGAATGAGATAAAAATATTTAAGTTACGCGAGTCCATTATCTGCAAATTTCCTTCGCCCTTCGCAAACACTTGGGACTAGTCGATGTCTTGACAACGTTATGCAGACAAGAAGCCTGATCCAGTCAGCCAGTCAGTCATATGATCTTTTTCTCCAGTATATAAACCCTCCATTTTGACAGAACTTGTGGGATTGTAAGATGATTTAGCGCGCTGTCTTAAGAAATTGTGCAGAACACATGCAGCGAGAACTATATACCCAATTTTTTCTGGTCCTGTGTTAATTTCGATGTGAAAAACTATAAATCGATTAACCACATTGCCAAAAAACGTTTCCCACAGTGCGCCTCGCTCTACTGAGACAATACTTAAAAATTTTTAATCATGAGTTACGTTACCAGAAAAGGGCTTCGTTATGTTTTGTGTAATGTAAATGTATCGTCAGCCACAAAAACAAAATTCAGTTCTCCTTCCGTGACTTCAGCGGCAGGTAGCCTAAATTTAACACATTTGCTTTTAGTTTATCATAAAATGCAGTGTTTTTATGATGCCTCCGTCAGAATGCCTTCCTTCGCAACTAACATTCACACAAACAAAGTCACATTCAGTACTCACAGCTGGGAGCAAAACAACACTGCAGTAACCTCTGTAGTTATAAGAATACGATCCACGTGCGGCTGGTTTCGCTATTCGAATGTGTTTCCCGTTTATCGCGCCTCCACAACTGCGAAGATTCCAGCTGTTTTCGAAGTCTAGCGATTCGTACCCTTTCTTCTGTCTCCTTTGGAAGCCGAAAGTTAATTTAAAATAATTAGATAAGGTTGTAATGCAGCTAAAAATAATAAACTGTACGGCGTTTGTAATAGTAAAAAATACACTGCTTGCGTGCCTTGTAGTGTTGTTCCTTTAACACCTTATAAATGAATTTACGAGTTTCAGTAATTATTCAGCAAGAACTTGAGGTGAGATATCAGCTGTAAATTTCAAGTCTTCAAAGCTTCGCCCCGTTGCCAAAAATCCTAAATTTTGAGTTAATCTTTCTTCTGTGCTCTTCTCATTCTTGTGTTCTGCCTTTCAGTGAAAAGCTTCAACAAATGGGGCAAAACTTTAAAACATTCATGAGTCATTTGTAAATAGTTTTTCAAATTTACGTCACAAGAGACGCGAAGTTCTGTAATTAACGATATATGTGACAAAGTATCCCTTTTTTACAACCACTGCCGTACCCACTCACTTCTCTTTTTATTTATTTAATTTGTTTTGCATAATAAAGTCAAAAGGGGCAACGTTTTTTTCTCTCTAGGAAGCCCCATTCTTGCGAAATGCACTAGCAATAGCGATGTGAACAGTCGGGCTGCTAGAATCCGAACCGAAGCATATCGCTAAGTGTGTGGCGAAGATACGGATTGCCGTCAGTCGGGGGACTGCATAGTGGTTGGTTATTACAGCGTCTGAACGGTCACTGCACGCATTTTAGTGCACTGCAAGTACACAGGTCTAACTAACTAACTAACTAACTAACTAACTAACTAACGCCATAAAGCAGAAGCCTTCTTGAGAAGCTAAGAGTTCCTCAGCTAGTCAAGAAATTCCCCGCATTTTATGGAACCCGAAGGTTCATTGCCGCATTCACAACAGCCCGCCACCTGTCCCTATCCTGAACTACATCAATCCAGTCCATAACCTCCCAACCCACTTCCTGAAGATCCATTGATATATTATCGTGACATCTACGCCTGCGTCTTCCAAGTGGTCGCCTTCCCTCAGGTCTCCCACCAAAACCCTATGTACACCTCTCCTCTCCCCATACGTACTACATGCCCCGCCCACCTCATTCCTCTCGATTTGATTACCCGAATAATATTTGGTGATGAGTACAGAGCATTAAGTTCCTCGTTATGTAGTCTTCTCCACTCCCCTGTCGCCTCGTCCCTCTTAGGCCCAAATATCCTCCTCAGCACCCTATTCTCGAACACCCTCAGCCTTTGTTCCTCCCTCAGTGTGAGACCAAGTTTCACACCCATACAAAACAAGAGGCAAAATTATAGTTCTGCATACCTTAATCTTTACATTTTTGGACAGCAAACAGGAAGACAGCAGGTTCTGCACTGAAATATAGCAGGCATTCCCCGACTTCGTTCTGCTTTTAATTACTTCATGCATGGAATTTCGATTCTTTAGGGTTTTCCCAAATAGCTGAACTGTTTCATCCTTTCAAAGGATATATTATATTTTTTTACGATGTGATTTTGCCATGTATTCTGATCTCGAGACAAGTATAACAGGTCTGCAGGTATTTATTGTATTCTTTCGTATCCTCTTCCTTTAAAAAAATGTCCGCCTGACCCACGGCCGCTACAGCCAAGTAAACATATCATCTTCCGTATCGCAGATCATCTTCCGTATCGCAGCACCATGTCCGCCTCGAGCGCGACGTGGCCGCCTTGAGCACGTAACCGGATCACGTGCGGGCTGTGCTCGGTGGCGGCGGCGGCGGTGCGGGGGGGCATGGTGTGTACAGAAGATAAGAAACTTGGCGAATCTTGTACAGGACATGAAGGGTCGCTCGCTAATTCTGTTGTAACAGTATCAACAGGCCTGTTCATATAAATATTAATTATGGATAGTTCAGCTCCTCACTAAATAAGACGGATATACACGCTCCAAATTGCACACTGCGTTTTCTCACATGCAGACTGGGCTTCATCGTATTATCTTTTTTTTATCTTCGAAACGTTCAGCGATGAGGATCTTGTATATTTTTATCGAATGCTAAGAAGTTCCCACATGTTTGCTTTGTGTGCCGCCGTGATGATGGTTATAAAGTGATAACCGAAACGCATCGGACTTGCGAGTAAACCGGCATTGTTACGCGTTACAACGTGTATGTACTTTGGTGGCGTGATTCCCGTGTCAGTGCTTTTCAGCTGGTGGTAAGCGAAGTGTTTGGGAATTACCGTTTTTCCATAATTAAATTTTAAATATGTTAATCGCGCTACTAAAATGGGTTTAAATGTGTTCTAATGAAAGAAAAATATTTGTGCAGTAGCCATATAGTTAAGAGACCACTTGGGAGACCCAGGCGTAGATGGGAGGATAATATTAAAATGGGTCTTCAAGAACTGGGATGGGGGCATGGACTGGATTGAGCTGGCTCAGGATAGGGACAGGTGGCGGGCTCTTGTGAATGCGGTAATGAACCTCCGGGTTCCATAAAATGCGGGGAAATTCTTGACTAGCTGAGAAACTGTTAGCTTCTTAAGAAGGTCTCTGCTCCATGTACTTAGTTAGTTAGTTAGTTAGTTAGTTAGTTAGGTAGGTAGGTAGGTAGGTAGGTAGGTAGGTAGTAGGTAGGTGGGTGGGTGGGTGGGTGGGTGGGTAGGTAGGTAGCCATGGAGTTAAACTAGAAAAGTACGAGGTGTACGTTTTTAATATTTCCAGCACGTAGTGTAGGCGAGGGAGAGAAGGTTCAGCAGCATTGTGCAGCGCGATACAGCGGGGCAACACGATTGCATCTGAGAGCGATAGCAGGATGGAGAAAGTATCGTAACGAGGGGGCTGTGCTAATGAAAGTGTGTGCTGTCGGGTGATGGCACGGCAAGCTGAGAACTGCAAGCAGGCGAACACAGTCTCCATGTTCGTCATCAACTGGTCCGACAAAATGTCACGAACGTTGAAACACATTTGCAATACCAAACACATATTTGGTTCCAGTAATTTGCTAACTGCCGACCTAAAGTCAAGGAATACTAACACAGAATTTCTTCAAACTGCTACCTCAAAATTCCACATCTACCACCTACCTACCATATATAATTTATGAATAAATATTGATTCTAACCTTACAGCTGCAACGCTGTATTTTACAAAATGAAAAATTTTTCAACTTTGTACTTGGTACCAACCATACCGCGATAGCTGAGTCGGTATAGCGACTCGCTACGGGCTGGACGGTCTGGGGATCGAATCCCGGTGGGGGCGAGATTTTCCGCAGCCGTCCAGTCCGGCCCTGGGGTCCACCCAGCCTCCTGTACAGTGGATACCGGGTCTCTTTCCCGGGGGTAGAAAGGCCTTGGCGTGGGGCTAGCCACCCAATCCCCTTCTTGTGCCGAGGTTCACGAAAGGGTAGAGCTATACCTCTACTCGCCCTCTTGGGCCCTCAGGGCCTGTTATAGGGTGAACCTTTACCTTTACGTTACCAACCATATTGTACACACAGTAAGTTTCACAATTTGTAATGTCAAAATGAGATCTCACTGGCAATAATCTTCTTCTCTTATATTCTGTAACGAGGCCTGATGATGACCACCAGGTGGTCGAAACATGTAGCCTAGTATTTTATAAATAATAATAATAACAATAATTTTAAATTGAAGTTGTGAGGACAGTATTTAATTGTGTTTAATTACTGAACATGAGTAAGAAAAATGTAACATAGCCTGACATAGCATAAACCTTCAATAATGTCCAAACAATTTCTGGAAGTATAAAATGTGTTAACTGATCGAAGGAGAGTGCCATGCATAAAGCACGAAGGCAATCAGCCTCGCCTTATGAAAGACAGAGCTTGACTGACGTCAGACTGGTCTGTGTAATAACGGGAGAGTGGCAGAACTGATCCGTTTAATAACGGGAGAGTGGCAGAACTGATCTGTGTAATAACGGCAGAGTGGCAGAACTGATCTGTGTAATAACGGGAGAGTGGCAGAACTGATCTATGCAATAACGGGAGAGTGGCAGAACTGATCTGTGTGATAACGGGAGAGTGGCAGAACTGATCTGTGTGATAACGGGAGAGTGGCAGAACTGATCTGTGTAATAACGGGAGAGTGGCAGAACTGATCTATGTAATAACGGGAGAGTGGCAGAAGCCGATTGGCCAGCCACGTAGCCTCATACCGGTCCACTGGAATCAGTCACAAAAGGTCAAGGTTTTAGTATTAGACCCCGCGCGCACTGGCAACTTTTGTTGCACAACTATTTAGTTGCCTGGATGGATAACATTGCTTTATGCGAGAGCGCGCGCACGGGCAACTTTTCTGTTGCGGCAACTTAAAAGTTACATCCTGACCCATTCTCGAGGCAACGGAACTGTTGCCCGTAACAATAGGACGCACGTGTTTCAGCCTGTCCGCGCACACTGGCAGCAAAACAGTTGCTTGCTGTCTGCTGTAAAGTGCACAACCCTTGCGTATTTTGTCACGCGGCTATGTCTGTCTTCGAAGATGTGGAAAAGTTAATACCGGAGCACTGGCAGTTTATCAAAACTTTCTATACTCATCCTGAAGTAGGTGAAAAATTTTCCTCCACAGTTTCTTAAGTGCTCATACAATTTATACAACTGCCCGTTTAAAAGTCTTTTACTGACTATTGGATGTACCCAGTGTCGCTTTTTGCGTTGAACTTTCCTTATTCTAAGGAGAAGGGCACATACACATGCCGTCTGTGTGAGGTCCATTGCGTACTGAAAGGAAAAAAGCTGCACATGCAAGCAACTGTTTAGTTGCAGTGAGCGCGCGTTCACTGTGCCACCACCAGCAACTTTTCCATCGCCGCAACAGTTCAATTGCCAGTGTGCGAATGCGTGATCACGAAAGGTCGAAATGCCGAAGATCGAGACTGTGCTGTATACCGAAACAGATCTTAATGGTATATGGATGAGCTGGGTAGCTCATTCAGTGTAGTTACCGTCTACGAGCTAGAGGAGCGGGCTTCGATTGCCGGCGAGTGCAGGGATTTGTCTGGTCTTCACAGCGTCCAGACAGCGGGCAGTGGATGGCAGGGGCTCTTTATCCCGGGATAAAGCGACCGGAACGTGAAGCTGACCATTATTGAAGAGGTATGAATGCGTGGAAGTGCTTAGTACCTTCACATCTCCATACGTCTTCGCGAGTGGTGCCTAGTCTTTGTCTATGTCGTGGGGTTAATTTTGCGGGACATTACGCTGTAATCCCACCGTAACCTCGAGCATCTTCCGGAATTCGTCATTAGCCTGTACTATACTCAGTTTTGATGGCCAGGCTCAGTGACAACTCCTAACGTCCTTACCACTGCAGCAGACCCTCATTTTGTGACTTCTCTTTCCACCGCTTGATGTCTCCATTCTTCTGAAACCTGTCACGTGGCAAACGGGTGGTGAATAACACTGCAGTGTATGCATATCCTATTCCGTGACTTGCTGCTCACACTTCTTCAAGGCGTTGTTTACTTTCAAACTATCACACAGTTTCACGGTGGATGGGTAAATGTAATTTCATTTGCGTCCACAACAAACGTACGGTTTTCCATGCGCCTGTCGTCACGTAACTCACAAATGGTGGGTGAGCAGCATTGCAGAGCTGTTGTGCTGATTTGCGCGACAGTCGAACAATAAACGTGGAAAGGACGGATGGAAGTTTGTGTACGTCCCTCAGCAATGTGCAGCGTTTACTGCGGCCGTTCTCACGAAGTCGGGTCACTTGCTAAATTTTTCTGAACTTTTCTGTACCGCAATTTGTCCGAATCGGGCAAGGAATGTAAAAATTAGGGCGAAATTTACTTACGGCTTTTAAGTAAAGTACGCTTTTCACTGAAGCTGTTTTCGCGAAGCTCACAGTTACTGCATGACGTTCCGTGGAGGTGATCTGTATCGCATTTTAGCCAAATCGGTCAAGAAATGTCGTAAGTGTGGATGTGAACTCATTTACGTCCTTAGGTAAAGTGAGTCACTGAGCCTATTTTACGAACCTTGGGCTCAAGGGCGCACCCGGGGGAGGGAGGGCTGCCGAGCTGCAGCCCCCCCCCCCCCAAACGCCCAAAACTGAAATTTAATAAACACAGAGTTTGTAGAAATTGTGATGTCAGTTTTACGTGATTTCCCCTTCAGCCGGGATCAGCCCCTGAAATCGGCTAATTGCCGGTACATTAGAATTTTGAAAAATAAATTAATAAAATTAAAAAAAACAAGAAGAGAGAACACTGTGATTGCGTGATGCAGCATGTGGTTATATTCGTATGTATACAAATACGGTTGCAGACAGCGTTATGTTGTGCTTACGACATGATTTTAACATAGTTTTTAAAATGAAACATAAATTAGATATATAGCCTCAGGGTCAGCCCCCCTCCCCCCCAAGGAAAAATTCTGGGTGCACATCTGCTTGGACTGCTGCCTTGTGTGTGTGTGTGTGTGTGTGTGTGTGTGTGTGTGTAAAGAAGTCGTATACCGAATTTCATGAAAATCTGACAAGCAGTTCAGTCGCTGATGGTAGGTCACGTATGGACGGAAGTAAGTGGTTTCCACATAAGGCATTGCTTTTTTACTTTGTAATGAGCTGTGAAAATCAAACAAACCCTCGTTATTTTCCAACACAACGCCCGCACACTGATGGCACGAGTTTCAAAATGCCGTCGGCGTAGTATTCGGGCTCTTCCAATGGCAGCAATTCACGAAAAGCCATTTCCACTTTCTCGTGTTATGGAATTGACTATCTCTCAAGTGTTGCTTCAGTGGCCCAAACAAATTGCTTCGTTCGCATCTGTCGTCGATGTTTTTGGCCGAACGGTGAGATCATCATGTTGGATTCCGTTGGACCGTTTTCTGACATGCTGCGCGCTCAATATGCCTCTAAGATCTGCGAGTCATTTTCGATGGGGAAAACAATTTCACCCACGAAAACGGAATTACACTTCAGACACGTCTTTCAGGGACCAAATTTGTACCGTCGTTGCCTTTGTATATCGGCCTGTGGCCCGTTAGTATCTGAATGACAGAATGTTACCCCTGCAACACACAGTGTTATTTCCCACGGAAAAATGAAGCGGCTGATCAACACAGACGTTACATCTGCGGAACGTCGCTTATGTGACATCGACCGTTAGCTGTGATTGTGTGAAGGACTGGGAGTTGGCGCAACTGCAGTAGTTAGCCTATCTGAGAGAGGGTGTGTGTAGACGGGTGAAGGGACAAAAACCGCGAAGTTTCTCTTTGCTCTCATTTTACGCACGTCGAAAAAAATTGAAGGGAAGAATAACAGGACCGAAACCATTTTATTCCATTGCTTGACCCTGAAGGTAGATGCATTACTGTCGCCCGAAACGTCGGTCACTTTAGCAGCCAACACGGCCAAATATTCTAGAAGGCTTGTACCTTCAACAGCATCGCTCGGAGAACCTCGTGTATACCTAGTGCAGGTGCAGACGCAGTCGTTTGCGTCACCAGTGTCACCACCAACCGTGTGTATACGATCGCAGTAGTGCCATACCTTTCACTGGCCATGGGCCTTGTCGAAACTGCGTGACCTCTGACCGGTCAGTCAGTTCTCGGCAGACTTTCAGTTCATGTGTGTGTGTGTGTGTGTGTGTACGCATGTATGTATGTATGTACGTACGTACGTACGTACTTACATACATGCGTACGGGATTTGCAGCACACGTGAAAACAGGCAGGAAGAATATACTGGCTCAGGATACGTCGACTGGTTATGCTGTTGTGCTGGTGGTGACCAACATACGAAGAGGGATGAGTCACAGGTGTTACTTTAGCGGGTTTCCGTCCTATTAGTATTAGTGTTAACTACCAGCTTGTGAAGTATTCGTTATTATTGACCGATTTCAATGGATCTGGAATTTTTTCCGAAAATCGTGCCGTTAATGAGATAATGTGGGATAATATGGTACAGCCAGACAGTCCACAGATGCCAATATAATACGACGCATGCGGTTTGCATGCTGGATAACTAAGGCTACAGACAGATATTCAGAATATGCAATACTGATTGCTTTGCCACGGCAACAGTGGTTACGCGAATGCGCCTCGATGTTGCGTTATGCGTGTACTGCGTGTCTTGTTTGAAATGGCACAGACTCTGAGTTCTTATCTCTCAAATGGCACAGACTCTGAGTTCTTATCCCTCAAATGGCACAGACTCTGAATTCTTATCTCTCAAATGGCACAGGCTCTGAGTTCTTATCTCTCAAAACAGAACCAGAAATCCGTAAAATAGAACAGTTCAGCAGTAATATTTGGTACTATTATTTTGATATTTGTCATCCCCGTTGGCTTGTATGATGTCTAATGAGTATAGGTCCGTCTCACAGCCAACAAATTATTTATTGAGGATTAAAAGTTTCGATGTTAAAAAACTTACATGCGACCGGTTTCGGCACTAAGGTGCCATCATCAGGCCTTGCCTTATTCCAAGTAACACAAATTATTCAAGTTAACAATAGTTGTTAAAAACATATATGCAAGCTAATTGTTTTTTAGAGAAGGCCTTCTCTTTACAATAGATGTTAAAATTTTTTTCATTGGTAAATAGATTGAGTTAATATTAAGTTTGGGATTTAGTGTATTTTCCAAGAGTATTGTGATATTTGTAATTTTTGTTTTCCAAGTACTTTACTCACGCGTCGGAATATGTTGGTTTTCAGCTTTGCGGATGTTGTGAAGTACTTGTTTTTGGTTCTTCTTGTCTATGGAGATGTTGTGGTTATTGTCAAAGAAGCAGGAGCACCAAACAATAACCACAACATCTCCATAGACAAGAAGAACCAAAAACAAGTACTTCACAACATCCGCAAAGCTGAAAACCAACATATTCCGACGCGTGAGTAAAGTACCTGGAAAACAAAAATTACAAATATCACAATACTCTTGGAAAATACACTAAATCCCAGACTTAATATTAACTCAATCTATTTACCAATGAAAAAAATTTTAACATCTATTGTAAAGAGAAGGCATTCTCTAAAAAACAATTGGCTTGCATATATGTTTTTAACAACTATTGTTAACTTGAATAATTTGTGTTACTTGGAATAAGGCAAGGCCTGATGATGGCACCTTAGTACCGAAACCGGTCGCATGTAAGTTTTTTAACATCGAAACTTTTAATCCTTAATAAATAATTTGTTGGCTGTGAGACGGACCTATACTCATTAAATATTTGGTACGTTCTTCCGCGCGCCAGTGTTAATTGAATACATGTATGTCTGTTGCGGACCCTTCGTAAGGAATGGCAATGAAACAGGCTAGTGGAGAGGGCAAACAGACGTTACTCGCCCGCTGTGCCGCCATTTTCTACACGATGAGCTCACAGAAAGGGCCTAAAATGGGGCGAAATGAAAGAGCAATACCAGACCGAACCAGTGTGTGACTATATGCACGTCTGTTGCTGATGAAACGGGTTGCAGAGTTTTAATTAAATATTCAGACTTTGCTTGTCATTCGAAGGTTAAGTGCCGCAGGGCAAAGGCGTGTAAGGGACGTGGAGGTCAAGCTCTCTGCATGTTAGGTATGGAGGTTCACGGAATGGACCCCAGAGGAACAGCTAACTTGTGCCTAGTAGTGGCCAAGTCCTTGTGTGTGTGTGTAGTTGTGCACACAGTGGTAGGTGAACCGAGATTGTGCAGTAAAATGGTGTGTGTGAAGTGGACTGAGGTGGCTCATGACACGATGCAGCGGAATGGCGAGGCAGTGTCGCGTTGTATAGCGACTGGTGCTGCTAAGCGCGATCAGCAAAGTTTTATTCAGTCTTGGTCTTGTTTAACAGCGCTGGTGGTAGCTCAGTATATAGAATGTAGGTTACTGTAAAGCCTTGGCTGTGTGCTTAACCCACCAAAGCCCATGTGAAAATACTTTTCTATCGAGTGCTTTCCAATTTCTGAAAGAGCATTCGTTTGTGGAGGGTTCCTAGGCTTCGTCCGTTTGTTCTGCTGAGAGCAACATGTAGATGAATGAATGAGTATGGAGCATTAGTGGAATGATACTCACACGGGAAAACCGAATTGCTGGGGGAAAACCTTGTCCCAGTGCCACTGTGGTCACCACAAATCTCAGGTGGACTTGCCTGGGATTGAACCCGGGCCTCTTCGATGACAGACCAGGTTAAAAGGCTCTGATTAACCAGAATTAGAGTTAAAGATTCAGTCCGTACCGCACAGTAAACACTCTCCGTCTCGGTTATAAAAAACAGTCAGTTAATGTTGTATAGGGAAATAATCGCTGTTTGTTCTGAGATCCACACAAAACACATAAATACACTGTGTGGGCAGAACGTAGAATTGTTGAATGTTAAAGATTCAGTCCGTACCGCGCAGTAAACACACTCCGTCTCTGTTACAAAAACCAGTCAGTTAATGCTGTATAGGGAAATAATCGCTGTTTGCTCTGAGATCCACACAAAACACACAAATACACAGTGTGGGCAGAACGTAGAGTTTGTGAACGTTACATGAAGCAGCTGCTCGACTTTAAGAGCTTATATTTTTTAAGGATCAGACAGGAGCCAATCGCTTATTTCCGCAAGTGTTCTTAGACATCTTTGGATACACACGTTGGCAGGGAGGGGGGAGGCTTGTAGGGGCAACGCACAGACTTTCTCTTTTGACTGGAGTGTGGTAGTCCGCTGTCTGCTGGTAGGCAGTAGTGGCTGCTTCCTCCCGGGAGCAAGTGCTAGTGACGTCACGTTATGGAGCATAGAACTTGCGATCGTCCATCCAGAAGCCATCAAAAAGCCCGCGCCTTGTCGTCTCCGTTCATCACAGCCGCTGCCGTTTGTGTCCTGCTGCTGTGGGGACTTGCACAGCTAACGGTGTCCGGTAAGCTGCTGTGTGTGTGTGTGTGTGTGTGTGTGTGTGTGTGTGTGTGTGAGAGAGCAATCGTGTCGGAACTACTGCTGACTTACACTTTCTACTATGACGCATCCCAGTGGAAACTTCTAGCCTCAATTCCGCTTTGTGTCGTGCTACTTAATAAGGAAGACTATGCCTTGTAAAGGTTTTCATAAATTTACAGTCTCTGATTTATTGGTTACGAAAAGAAGTACCCGCTCTTTGCCCGGGATGTGGTTGCTTTCCCTGCCAATCACGATATCACAGTAGCTAAAACTGTAAAAATGGAATAACAACCAGACTAAGAAATACAAATTTACTGATGAAAACAAAACATGTTTGGGATGATCCGAATCGCACGCAGAAACTGTACCGTGGTACTTGCACATCGCTTCGGCAGACGCATTGCTGAGAGTACAAAGTAAATTTCGTAACCTGTGTGTTCTGTGTTCGGTCCGCAGTAGGCAACGGAGCAGTGACACGTTCGTGATACAGACCTGCATTACAGTATGAGAATGTGTCTGGAATTTTGTTTGAGGCAGGGTCGGGAAAACCAGGCAACAACAGCAGCCCGTAATTACATAACTTGATTCCGTACTGTGAGAAATTAAACGAAATTTTGTGTCTGTGATCATTTCGTGGTACAAATTACACCCATTTCCAAATTTCGTTCAGTCTATTCGAAACTGCACCGCAATAGTGTCGCCTCCTGCGGGAGGGGGTTGGTTGGAAGATTGTTAGACATCGCTGATACACCGACGAGAGAGTGACTGTCGTCACTTGATACGGTCTGGGAAAAGAAAAGGAAAGTGGACGGCTTTGAAATTGTGCTGCCTTCAGTGGCTGTGCGTCCTGTATGCATGTGAGTAGGGTTTTAACACGTCTGTCGGTATGGTATGTGCAAGACAAAGCGAATGGTGGAACAGTATCTCGTATCACTGCGCGGTAGAGGAACGCAAAATGGCGTAGGCTGCTTGCAACGGTGGCGGACGCACAAGAAAGCCCACGGCCCCATCTGCATACGCATATGAAAAGACGCACTTGCTTATAACACCTTAACCATCACAGTTTGACTCTGTGTATTAACACGCAGTTACGCTTTTCTTATGTTCGGAATACCAGAGGATTGTCGCAAGTGCACAAACCCAGTGACCTTAAGTACACGTATCATACTCACAACTGTGCAGTTGGCCCGTAGTTTACATAGCTGTGGTGGGGAATGCTGAAGATAAGTAACCACTTGGAAATTCTGGGCGCAGATGGACGATGATATTAAAATGGATCCTCAAGAAATAGGATCGGATGGCGTAGACTGGTTTAATCTATGGGGTAGGGACAGTTAGTGGGCTGTTGCCAGCACTGTGATGAACCTTTGGGTTCTATAAAATGCGGGGTATTTCTTGACTGGCTGAGGAGCTGCTAGCTGCTGCATGCAGTTGGTGGGTCTGTTAGTGACGCCTTGTCTGATGCAGTCCGCACAGCTCCAATATATGTTGTGACCGGCCGTCACAAAAGCAAATTCCATCTGTGATGCGGGATACAGTTATGCCTGCCCGCAGTGCGCTGTTGCTGTGTGTGTGCGCTCGCTCTGGAACGCCCCGTAGCCGGATGTACGGCAGCGCGCGGGCATTGTGTAGGTGGCACACCGCTCAGGGAACGATTGGGTAAAGCGTTACGGTAGCTTGACGTAATTGCGTGCCTTATGTCACGAAAAGCTGACGTCTTACCTTTCGCGATGCAGGTGATGAATGTCGCCGTGTGTTCAGTTCGTGACTAATCTATGTACACTCTGGACAGTCTTGGGGATTTTCTGCAGTGTCCAGACCGCCCCTGGCATTCACCAGCCCCCCTGCTCAACGCGTACCGGCGACTGGCTGTCTTCGACGTAAAGCGTCCAGGACGTGAAGCTTTCTTGTCGATCTAGTGCCGCGGTTAAGAATGTGGAGCTGTACCTCCAGTCCTCCATACGCATTCTTGGCGTGGTGCCCAATTAAGTGCAGGGACAACTCAAAACCAACCACGCACATTGTTTTTCTTTAGGCCCTTATAGCCAAGTTGTAGGAACCGGGATAGCTCAGTCAGTATAGTGACAAGGCTACGGGATGGACGTCCGAGGAATCGTGGTTCGATACCTGGGGCTACCCAGCCTGCATTCAGTGGGTGCTGTGGGTTCTTTCTCGAGGGTGAAGCTGCCGAGGCGACAAGCAGACAACTAGCTTCTATCTAGTGCCGATGTTAAGAATAAATGGAGTTGTACCTACACTCCCCATGTGCCTACATGGCGTTCGCAGGGACAAATTTATAGGGACGTTATATTTATTAAGTTTTTATTGTGGGAAAGAGAACGGTGTACAAAGTTTTGGTAGGAACTCTTGAATACCTAGGCGTAGATGGGTGGGTGATGTCAAGACGTGCACTGGGTATAGCTCGCACAGGGCGGCCTGTTGTGAACTCGGTAACACAGGGTAGATGAGGGATAGTTGTGATACGGGCAGTTTGTTACAGTTTATTGAAGGACGCTGTCAGACGATGAACCTTTCGATTTAGAGGAGGATTAGTGAGTAATTATTTGGTATGGGTTTGGAAGGAAGTGGTCCCAGCGTAATTTAATGTACTCCTTTTTTGTGTGGTGAAGGGCCGACACCAGATGCTACGGACGCAGCGCAGCCTTGAGGCTTATTGCGCAAGCCTGTGCTGAAGATGGTTAGTTTTCTTCTTTTTTCCCCCCGTGTAATGGAGCACCGGTGGAATGAAATTCATACGGTAAAGCCAAAGTACTGGGAGAAAATCGTGTCCCAGTGCTACTTTGTCCACCACAAATCCCACATGGACTGACCCGGGATCTAACCCGGGCGTCTGCGGTGAAAGGCCGGCGACTAACCACCTGAGCCGTGGCACGGCCGATATACTCCTTAGGCATTTGCCTGGAGGGGCTGAGGAGGGCCGAGATAGTTGTGGGTTGGGTACGCTCCGGACTGCGAAGCAGGCACATCAGGATAACTATGTCGAAACAGAACTTGGATTGTGTCGTAAATTGTGGACCCAAATGAGTGCATTCTTCACGACGTGTAGTGCGGCCCCTGTCCTTTAACCTTTTAAAGCCTAGCGGTAACTTTACATACCACCAGGTTTAACATTAAAAAATTCTACGTGG
The DNA here is from genome assembly GCA_013340265.1 of Coptotermes formosanus. Lineage (NCBI taxonomy): Eukaryota > Metazoa > Arthropoda > Insecta > Blattodea > Rhinotermitidae > Coptotermes > Coptotermes formosanus. Next base: position 211,456 of record BLKM01010390.1, on the reverse strand, counting down.
TGCCCACATTGCGCGTATGTGTTTTGTACGGATCTCAGAACAAACAGCAACTCTTGCCTTATAAAACATTAAGAGACTGGTTTTTATAACCGAAGTGGAGAGTGTTTACAGCGCGGTACGCACTGAGTCCTTATATAAAACAGATACGTTTCGTCTTTAAAGGGTTAATTCACACAGACTGCAACGGTGTCTTAGGGAACTGCTGGCGAGGAAACCTGGCATCCGGATGGATTTCAACGCGCGGCGAAGACATAACGAAGGTCTGTCGAACGGCGTGGGAGATGTGCTGTGACGTGGCGACAAATTGGCAGTCCTGTCTAAAAGAAGCAACGGCTAACGTAGGCAGAATGCCGACTGCACGTGATGCGAGGGCGTGCGAGCCTTAAACTTATATCCGACTGTCTTGCGCCGCACAGTGGAGGGTGTGAACGCTCTGAGCTCAGTGCAGGTGAACTCGGAACAGTTGTGGGTGTTTCATATTGCGGTTTGAACAGTTGTATAGGCGGCACATGATCCGAGGACATTGCCTTTTGGTCAGCCACTCGAGTGGCAAGTGGGTGTGGACCGCGAATCACCATCACTGTGGACACTTGATTGTTATGTGTTGCAACACGTCTACCACCTACACAGTTTGCAGCTGGAAGAGAGAAAATTGGGCCGACGGCTCGGTTGGTGCGTGAGTTCTGGACAGTGTGTATTATGTGACGGATGAGGTTAGCCAGGAGGCACTGCGAAAGTTACTGTGATTGCCGCACACTGCACAATGTCATGCCCCAGGAGACTGTAATCTCTGTAATTGCTAGCATGAAAACAAAGAGACATTAAATCTCTTTTGCGTTCAGTGCGCCCCGATATCCGAAACAGCAGTGCTGTGAATGTTCACAGCTACGCCCGTGTGTCCTTTTGATGTGAGAAGTACCAAGACGATTGTGGATCATTAGTGGAATGATACACGGGGAAACGGAAGTACTGTGAGAAGGACCTGTTCCAGTGCCATTTTGCCCACCACAAACCTCACATGGACTGGGCCGGAATCGAACCCGGACATATGTGGTCAGAGGTCGACGATTATCCGTTTCCTGAGCCATCGAGCTGTCCAGTGTAATGTTTCAATATTGTTCCCACCTCAGAGTACGGGGGACACGGTGGTGCAGTTGGTTGGGGCACAGCCCCACAAGCCGGCAGGTCGCGGGTTCGATTTCCAATAGAGTAATGGAATTTTTCATTGACATAATCCTTCCGGTCGCACTATGGTCCTGGGGTCGACTCAGCCTCTAACAGAAATGAGTACCAGGAATATTTATTTGGGGGTAAAGGCGGCCGGTGCGTAGGGCTGATAACCTTACCACCTTCACGTGCCGATTGTCTAGAAATTCTGGGTGCCTCAACCTCCTGGAACCCTGTGGGCCTGTACAGGGGTTGCTTTACCTTTGTACCTCAGAGTAAACGTACACGTCCTCAGTAAACGTAAACGTCCTCAGTACAAAAAGCAGCCGCATATTGTTAGGGAAATGAGCGCTGTTCGAGATATTCTCTCTTCTGGCTTGTTACGCAGCGCAGGTTGGTTTGTTATCGACGTTTCGGGACCGATGGCTGACATCTTTCTCCTTGATGATGGGACCGATACCCTGTCCCTAAAGTCTGGTAACAAACGAGCCTACGTCCACAACACAGAAGATCGCAACTACATCGCCGCGAGGGCCTGAGATCGCGCATGTTCGGTCGCTGTTATGTCTAGTGCACACTGGACTCATTGTTGCGATTCATTGTTGCGGGGCTGAATCTCGGTTGCTCCGATTCATTGTTGCGGTACAGCCCGCACGCTGCCCCGATGCAATGAATGGTGTCCACACCTAGCAGGTCTGTCGGCAGTCATTTCGCGCCGTCACGTAACAGGAGTTAGCTCTCGCCACAATGTCCGCGTCCTTTGTGTTGCTCCGTAAGCGCGAAAAAAAATTAAAAATAAAAAGCCCACACGTTGGTGGATGCGTCGGTTATTCGCGGGGGGGACACAGACACGGACTTGACCTTCTTGATACCCTGAAGTTAGAACACGGATCTGGATTCAGGAGTTTTATCAGGATGGCTCCGACAGACTTAGAATGTCTTTTTGAAAATGATCGGTGGCAAAATATGAAAAGACAATACAGGACTTTCCGTCGTTCACATGGTGAAAACTCGGAGCGTACTGACGCACTGGCTGGTGCGATGCCCCCGAGCACGTCCACACGTGAAATGACGTCCACACGTGAAATGTTGCGCAACATTGTGTCAGTGAATCCCACTTCGGCCGGGACTCATGGAACGTGTATCTGAGCTGGGTCTGGGCCGCTCCGATTTTTTGTTGCAACGTTGCGGGGGCTGTTCGGACTCAGCCGAGATTCAGCCCCGCAACGTTGAATCGCAACACTGAGTCCAAGTGTGTACTGGGCTTTACCAGAATCATGCGAACACCTGCATAAATACACTGTGGAGTGTGCTAGGGTGAAGTTGCGCGCTCGCCGGTTTTGTTTTGGGTTGGTTTTCTTTTGGGGAAGGGGGGGAGGGGTCTAGGGCTTAGTGCCAGTCCAGTCGGTCGGTAGCCCAGCCAGCAGGGCTGGATTGGCTGTGTGGAGGTTACCTTACGCAACGCATTGACAGAGGGCAGTGTCATTGGAACAGGACGCGGTTCCGGCTGCAGCCACAGAACAAATTACTAGCCCCAGCACCTGTCGGTGAGATAGTGCCCACTGTGATGTCTCGTCTTGTCACTCGTGCTTGGTGTGAGCCAGGGTAGCTCAGTCACTTTAGTGCATAGGCTATGCGCTGGATGAACCAGGGGTCGATATCCATCAGGGCAGAGTAACGTGCAGACCGGGGCTGGGGCGCACACAGCCCCATATTCAGTGGGTGTCGGTGGCACTTCCCGCGGGGTTAAGGCGACTGGGGCGTGAATCTGACCACTCATCTCAGTCTAGTGCTGAGGTTAGGAATGAGTGGCGCTGTACCTCTGTTCCGCCTGTATGCCTTCATGGCGTCGACAGCGACAACTTGACGTGTTCTTTGTATTCGGCTCGGCCATCTTTACTGAGGTTTTCCTCCCTTCAGGCAGATGCTGATCTGGCACCTGATAATAGGCCACGACCGCTGCCTGTCACTTGTTTCCAATTTATTACTGTTGTCTCCACCGAAGCTACGCGCAGAACGCATCGTTAATAACTTACACAAGTAACGACTTCCCGAAATTACTCACTGCTCTCAGCGCGTACTGTAATTCCTGCTTCACGCCGTCTGGCTCCGCCACTCCAGCTGCCCAGCACCATTCTCCACTCAGCGACAGACAATTAGATATCTGAGATCTGCGATCTTCTGGAGTATAACGCAGCGTCGAGTGGTAATCATTTACCGACCTTTCGGGACAACATATCGGTCCCATCTTCAAGGGTCAAGAAGTCTTCTTGGATTTCTTGACCCTCGAAGATGGGACCAATACGTTGTCCCGAAACGTCGTTAAAGGATTACCACTCGACGCTGCGTTACCCCAGAAGAGCACATCTCATCAACATCATGGCGGAAGCATGAAGTCACAATTAGATATCTGGCTTAAAGCTGCAAAATGGATTCCGGTGTCCGGAACCAAAATGGATTCCGGTGTCCGGAACCAAAAGCAGAAACGCCTGTGACGAGCCGAGCTCGTGCGTGTGTGATCGAGTAATACCGACAGTTCAGTAGGGAGCCCGTGCTGCCAGCCAGGTTCTGCTGGCAGTTGTCATGTAGAATAGAAGGGAAATAAACGCATAGCTTAACTGGCGTGGCGCGTTCACAGTTGTTTCTTTGACCACTTCCATAGCGTAAGACTTTATGGGGGGGGGGGGGGGGGGGGAAAAAACATGTGTTCCATACAAAAAATGTGTTTTTCCATTTTTCGCTACGACTATTGTTCCAGACTTCTTTGCTGCAGTAAACATGTAGCGGGTTATCCCCGAGATGCAGGCAGAAGGGCGCATGCCTGTCCGTATACGTAGTTGTCCTGCTTTAACCGGAATTGGGATGTGCTAACTAACCGTAATGCAGCTGCCCACAATATCAAATCTAATCACTAACAAATGCACAAAGAGAATTCTATCATCGATCGTAACACAGTCCTACATGTTTCGACCCTGCTGGGTCATCTTTAGGGAGCTTTTTGTTATCGTTACCGCACAGAGTTCACGCCTCCAGTACACAGTACACAGCCAACAGCACATTCTCAACTATAAAGTGCAACCTTAGCGTAACGATAACAAAAAGCTCCCTGAAGATGACCCAGCAGGGTCGAAACATGTAGGAGTGTGTTACGATTGGTGATAAAACTCTTTGTGCATTTGTTGGTGATTACTGTTTTTGTATAATACAGTGCACAGACATGAAACACATTAAATATCAAATATAATTGAAATCCGATCAGCGTTTCTCTAGTTACTGCGTGCAAGCGATTAGACAATGCACAGCAATGGTGAAGCTAACAGACGCATTTTGCAACTTGTTGCGTGCTCGTAGATTTCGCTGTAAGTGGTGAAGTGTGTCACAGGAAACGGTGCAGTTCGTGAGAACACAGCACCCGCGTGTTGTGCCTGAGGGCACTGCGGTACGGGCTGGTCAGTACTGCGACCTGAGAACACGGAACTGTCGTTTTGCCCGTCGTATTATCGTCGTCAGCTGGAACAGCAGTGCAAGCCGTCCGTCCAGGCTTGTTCCGTCTGTAGGATTCTCTCACACTGAGCGAAGAACATAGGCGGCGGTGCTGAGGAAGACAGTTGGGACTAAGAGGGAGGAAGTGACAGGAAACTGGTGAAAATTACATAACGAGGCGCTTAATGATTTATACACCTCACCAAATACTATCAGGTAAAGGTAAAGCAATCCCATTACAGACCCGGACAGGCCCACAGGGTTCCAGGAGGTTGAGGCTCCCAGATTTCTAGACAATTGGCACATGAAGGCGGTAAGGTTGTCAGCCCTACGCACCGACTGCCTTTACCCCCCAGGAAATATTCCTGGTACTCATTTCTGTTAGAGGCTGAGTCGACCCCAGGGCCATAGTGCGACCGAAAGGATTATGTCAATGAAAAATTCCAGTGACACCATCGCGAATCGAACCCGCGCCCTTCCGGTTTGTAGCGCAGTGCCTCACCAAATATTATCAGATTGATCAAATTAAAAAGGATGAGTGAAGCGTGTGGCACGCATGGGAGAGAGGAGAAATGTGCCCAGGTTTTGGTTTGAATGCCTGAAGGGAAGAACCACTCTGAAGATTCAGGTGCAAGCGAGAGGATAATATTAAAAGTGATCATAAAGGAATAGGATGAGATGTTCTGCACTTGATTTATCTTACTCAGGGTACGGACAAGTGGCAGCATTTTGTGAACACGGTAATGAACCTTCGGGTTCAATGAAACGCGAGGAATTTTTCGTCTGGCCGACGACTTGTTATCTCCTCAGGAAGGACTGACTGTGCGCCATTGAGATGGCATATAGAGACAGCACGAAATATTTTTATATGTTAACACTTTCAAACATGGCAACGCTGCGAAACTCTGAGCTACTGTGTGACAAATTTAAGTACAGTGTAACTCCAATTATCCGGACGCTGGTTATCTGGATGGCCAATTATCCGGATCGGCTTGGCCCTTCAGGTGACTTTGTCGAGAATTCTGCAAAACTAATTTGCTTTGAAATTTACCGGTTGTCGGACCGAGCACAATTCTGTAAACTGTTAGGGCTGTCTTGAACTTCAAATCAGGCGCGGTCGAAAGGTTTAGACGCAGTTACACACTGTAAATAGTAACAGCTGAAAGGGTTCCCAAATTAGACAAGGAATTCCCAAATTCGAAATTTATTAATGTTTTATTTGTACTAAATAAATATGTAGCCTAAAAATAGCCGTTTTAGTATTTTTTCGACTCTAAACTGCCAGTGTAGCCTACTTTCAAAGAAAAATCCAGTTATCCGAATTTTCTGCATATCCGGACGGCTCGCGGTCTCAATTAATCCGAATAATTGGAGTTATGCTGTAGCTGGAATCGGGAAATTCAAGTCTTTTGGGATGTTATGCTGTATCACGAGGATCGATTTACTCCCCGCTAGAACGTCACATCTTGAGCAACACCGCTGTGAACACGCCAGGTCTAGCATAGCTGGAATCTGTGCCGTTGAGAACTGCCAAGAAATGGATCAGTGGGTATAATATAGTGCAGGGCTTGTGGAGTGGGGCCGCAGAAGGCCAGCAGGTGTCTCGGTGACCTTACACTGGTGTTGTGGCCGCCTGCACCGAATGATAGCAAGCATTCCGTGACTTCAGTCTGCTCTTAATTTCTTCACGAATGGAGTTTTGATTTGTTATGGTTGTTCCCAATATCTGGGCCTAAGAGGGACGAGGCGACAGGGGGAGTGGAGAAGACTACATAACGAGGAACTTATTGACCTCTACTAATCACCAAATATTATTCGGGTAATCAAATCGAGAAGAATGAGATGGGCGGGGCATGTAGCACGCATGGGGAAAAAGAGGGGTGCATACAGGATTTTGGTGGGGAGACCCAGGCGTAGATTAAAAGATAATATTAAAATAGATCTTCAAGAAGTGGGATGGGGGTATGGACTGGATTGAGCTGGCTCAGGATAGGGACAGGTGGCGGGCTCTTGTGAATGCGGTAATGAACCTTCGGGTTCCATAAAATGCGGGGAATTTCTTGACTAGCTGAGAAACTGTGAGCTTCTCAAGAAGGCCTCTGCTCCATGGAGTTAGTTAGTTAGTTAGTTAGTTAGTTAGTTAGTTAGCTAGCTAGTTAGTTAGTTAGTTAGTTAGTTAGTTAGTTATGGTTGTTCCCAAATACCTGAACTCTTCCACATTTTCAAAGGCGTTATTGTCTGTCTTAATGTTGTGATTGTGTCCTGCATTCTGATTTCGAGACATGACCATGTACTTAGTTTTCTCAGCATTTGCTTTACACAAGTCTCCTTACTAGCGATTACTAAAGATTCTGTCTTTTTCTTTGTGCGAGTACCATGTAGGCTTCCGCCCAGTCTATTAACAGCATCAGCTTAAACCAGAAGCTCACATGTACCAATTAATTTCAAGCCCTCCTGGTTTGCCTGAACCCTCCTAATTGCACATGCTGAAGCAAAGTTGAAAAGCAATAGCGATAAAGCATCGCCTTCTATCAAACCATTCTTAACGGGAAACGTGTCAGACAGATTTTTGCCTACCTGGACTCTGCTATCTGTTACATTTAGACACATTTTTATTAGCCTTGCGAGTTCCATGGGGACAGGCTTTCTGGAAGTCTATAAATAGCTGATGCGTGTCTCATTGTACTCCCACTTTTCTCAAATATCTGACGAATGCAGGATATGTGAGCAGTAGTTGACCTGTTATGTCGAAATCCATATTGATGATCCCCCGAGAATGGCCTCTGCACATGGAGTTAAACCTGACAGAAGGATGCTGGATAGAATTTTGTATGTGGTTGGTGGAAGTGAGACGCCTCGATAATTACTACACTCTGTTGTATCACCACTCTATAAACAGGTACAGTGACTGACTCGTTCCACTGCCCAGGCAATTCCTCCTTATTCCAAGCAGATTTAGTGAGCTTGTGGGTCGCAGAACGAATTGTCCTACCTCCTGCTTTAATCGGTTCTGTTGGAATTTGATCAATACCTGGTGATTTGTGTCTAAAGGTGTATATTTCCATTCCTCAGAGAAGAATCAGTCACAACCAACACCTTTCTTTGCTTTCTTAAAAATTATTTGGCGGCCAGGTTTCGGCTTACATAGCCATAATGCGGCCCTACAAAAACATGAATTAAGAAACTCCACGTCACGCGAAGGGAAATGCTTTCTTCTTTTACAAAGTGAAATGATGTTATATAAAATAAAATGTTGTTTATGGAAGTTATTTAAGATGGTAAAAATGTATAAAATAGAATAAAAGATGCGTATAAAATATGAGACATGCGATACGCGTCAACCATAAGAAATATAATATGTTGGGCGGTATTAACAGCATCAGTCCTTCATGTGTAAAAATAACTTATCGTGCACATTTTGATCTCCATACCTCGCATATCAAGTTTTGCGAGGTTTTATCTCCTCATCTACAGATTTCCAGTTCCTGGCCATAAGCGTGTATGGAGACCGAGACTTTATTGCGGGCTGCATTCGAAGCTTATTGATGTGGACGCACGTATTACGTATGGTGATGCTGTTTTGTAATTGTACTGTAGTTTGCCGTAGCTTACGGTCGACTAATTCCCAAATAACTCGCGCACCGCCGGACGACCTGCCGCGTGCCACGAGTTCAGAAGCACTGGTACAGAGGGGCCCAGCGTTACAGCCACTGCGGCTTCCGAGCCTCTTTGCTTTGTGACAACTAGTACAGAGCCTGCTGCATTAACCCTTTAAAGACGAGCAACCAACCAACCAAAGAGCTAACTAAGGGCGTCCCTTTGTCTGAGTAGCCATTCCTGCGTTTTAACGGATCGCCGGGCTCTAAAACAGACACCTTACTCTATAACGGGGATTCGCTTACGCTAACTGTTTATAGTCCTGATCCGCGACCGGGACTTGGTACGCTAAAGGCTGCGGTTCTGGGAGCACATAGATTTCCTATCTGGGGGGGGGGGGGGGAACTTTGGTTGGATGGCTGCCTGGGAGTTGAACGCAGGGTGAGAAATCACGTAATGTATTCGAAGTGGGCACTTTGGTGAAGCAGCCGTGCCCACGGGGAGGGGGGTTTCGCGGGCCGTGCCCCGACTCTTTTTTAATTTCACCCTGGCATTTACCTTACAACTGAGGAAAATCACGGTAAAACCTCAGTCAGGGTGACCCTTTAAAGACGAAACGTATCTGTTTTATATAAGGACTCAGTGCGTACCGCGCTGTGAACACTCTCCACTTCGGTTATAAAAACCAGTCTCTTAATGTTTTATAAGGCAAAAGTTGCTGTTTGTTCTGAGATCCGTACAAAACACATAAACGCAATGTGGGCACCACGTAGAATTTTTTAATGTTAAACCTGGTGGTACGTAAAGTTATCACTAGGCTTTAAAAGGTTAAAGACGAAGCGTATCTGTTTTGTATAAGGACTCAGTGCGTACCGCACTGTAAACACTCTCCACTTCGGTTATAAAAACCAGTCTCTTAATGTTTTATAAGGCAAAAGTTGCTGTTTGTTCTGAGATCCGTACAAAACACATAAACGCAATGTGGGCACCACGTAGAATTTTTTAACCCTTTAAAGACGAAGCGTATCTGTTTTATACAAGGACTCAGTGCGTACCGCGCTGTGAACACTCTCCACTTCGGTTATAAAAACCAGTCTCTTAATGTTTTATAAGGCAAAAGTTGCTGTTTGTTCTGAGATCCGTACAAAACACATAAACGCAATGTGGGCACCACGTAGAATTTTTTAATGTTAAACCTGGTCGTATGTAAAGTTACCGCTAGGCTTTAAAAGGTTAAATTGAAGTCTCTTGTGGTTTATTAAAGTATACTGTCAGTGTCTAAGTCTGTAGAGTCGAATGGTGTGATAATTCGTGAAGTGGAGAGAACTGCAAAGGAAGCCGTCGTGGCGCAGTCGAAGTATGAAGAACGGAGTTACCTGAGGATAACCGGTACCTCGACCTGTACTTGAACTGGGTGCCTCCCGCATGTTGCCGCTACACCCTGGTGCTTGCTGAGGAGACAAGGTGTTCGAGATCAAAGGTGCTGTATTTGTGATTGCGTGCAATGTGAGGCGGACACAGCGTGTGAGGCGGGAATGTGCGTACAAGCGGGTACGCGTTGTGATCTGTTCTGTAAGCAAGAGTGTGCGCACTAGTGAGTAAAAGGTGTGTGCTGTGTGTTACGACAGCGTGCCGGTGTCTGAGAACAGAGTGCAGTGAAAAGAAAGTAGCAGGTAGGACTTGGGAAACTGCACAGTGGCGAGGTGCGTAGTGTTTGTTCAAACGCTTGAGTGGGAAATTAAGAAATAATATGAAGATGGGTATGGAAGTTACTTGTCAGCCGGCGTTATTTTGTGGATACTGTGACGAACACTGTGTACTTCGTACAATCAGTAGAATTTATTCACCGTATGTTACAGTGCCGCCCTTTGTGTCAGTAACGCCTGCACAAGGGGCGAGCAAAACATAAGACAACTCGAAGTGGCCTTTATCTTTAACGGTTAAACGCTATACCCTTGAAGATGGTGACACGTTCTTTCGAAACGTCGGAGACCACTTACCCAGCGACTCGGCGTCACAACCCTGAAGACCGGAATCCTCGTTTACACCGCAGGTGAGACGTCAAAACGTCCAGCGCACTGATTTAACATTGCCTTCGCATCTGCACGCACACAGATCTCGATTTAAGCAGGTTTAGGTGAAGGCCACTGATTGTGAAACAGATCCTGTAACATTGTATTGCTGTTGCAAAGCAATTTGTTGCACATACAGTGCACACGTTTGTAGCCAGTGACCACCTTGCGACACTCCGCTGATTAATCTCAAATGGAAACTCTCTTGTCCCAATTTCTGATCCATTCTGTTAACAAGATACACGTTGCTTAACACTGGTCAGTTTGCGTGCAAAAAGGGAGTAGAGGCAGTTAATACGAAGGTGCTGTGGATGGAAGCAGCCAACACTGCCAGTTACACTGCACACGCAGGCTGTCTGGGTGAATGGGGAAGGTGGATAGTGCCCTAGATCGTTTGCTCATATACGTAGTTTTCCGTCAGTAGTGGCCAACACCGATAATCGTGCCAATAGTAATAGTACTAGTAATAGTAATAGCACTCTTCCCAGATGTTTTCTTCGCAGTCAGTAGAGCACCCTCTCTCTCGACCTTGAAGTGCCACCCTGGACACAGCGAGAAACAACTAGGAAGGTAACACAGCACAGTACAGCACATTGTTCAGTGTTAGTTTGTGAACTCACGCTGCATTTTTTGCACCAAGTCTTCTAATAGTTTTACACTCGTATAAAAACATTTATCACATTTATTTAAACCATCAAACCAGCCAAGAGTAAGTGCAGCACCTGTTTTAACATCAGAAATTTTGCATTCCCTCGCACACAATGTTTTTATGTGGCCCGTATAACTCTTCCGGTAAACAGCGATTGTTTTTCATACAGCGTTAAGCGGTTGGTCTTCGGCATAGAAACGCAGTGTTTTCTACGAGGTGGAGAGAGAACTTTATTTTGTACATACCGCGTGGCGTCGAATGACGCGAGCAGTGAGACGTCCAACCGTCCTTACACTGTTTAACGCCGTTACAAGATACGCGAGCGTTTGGACACTCATATCCGCGTCATATGCAGTGCTGACGCTGGCGTATAACGCGCTTTAATTTGGGGAATGTTTAAATACATGGCCTTTATTTTATCTGGCAACTATCTTGTCACTTGCCACCGCTTCTTCGCCGCGCGTGTGGGCGGTCATTTGAATAGGCCACGTTGGTCCGACGAACGAGACGACAGGAAGTGGCAACCTATGATTGGCAGATAAAATAATGATACCGTATGCACATGAATTTGAGGCTTCGAGTGCTTGAGAGGCATCGAACTTGGGGTTCTTCTTACTTCATGTTGCGTCAATTTTACCAGCAGCGGCAGAGAAACATGCTGTTGGTCTGGACGGTATTTGCACGCAAGATTTGAGGTTTCAGTAGCAAGAAAGTCGTATACTCGTCTTCTGGATTGTGACGTCGTGTTGGGATTTATTTTGGAGGGACATAACGGGCTGAAGGCCACGTTGACCGCACTTGGAGCCCCAGTGTACTGTCAACGCGCCAATATTTTTTTTCTATGAGGCAACAGCCCCCAGTGGGCCAGGGCCTCCTCATTACCGAGGCTTTACGATCACACTCAGACACACCACACTCGGTAGGACTCCTCCGGACGAGTGATCAGCCTGTCGCAGAGACCTCTACCTGACAACACACAACACTCACAAGAGACAGAAGTCCATGCCCCTGGCGGGATTCGAACCCGCAATCCCACCAAACGAGCGACCTCACATCCACGCCTTAAACCGCGCGGCCAGTGGGATCGCAGCGCGTGCTAATGGTGATACTTTTGTGTTTCAGAGCGACAGTACAGTCACACGGAGAAGCAGCGATACGACGGTTGGTTCAACAATCTTGCACACCCGGACTGGGGCTCGGTCGGTGAGTAAACAAACGTTAATCCGCTCAGTCCGGAGAACTGGCAAGTCGCACGTGTTCTGTGTGGCGGAGGAACGCCGTGGGCATGATGACAACCGACAGTGCAGCTGATGGTTGTGCAGAGTGCCGTGGGGCAAGTGTGGCAAGCGTGTATTTTGTGTAGTTTGTAGCAGGTGTTGTGGCAAGCCTGCTTCGTGTGCTAGCGCGCTGCAGGTTGATGCTTTGATTTGTGGTGTGGAAGTGTACCATCATGCTTGCGCGATGTGAACCCATTCCTTCGAATGCATGACTTAACTGGGCCACTCCCATTCATGTTACGGAGGCGGACTTTCAACAGATTTCGTCGGCCGGTATAAGTAATCATTGCACGATTTGGGCCAACATGTCTGTGCTGGATTGGTAACAGGTTGTGATGCTGCATTGTCATTACAGCGGTCGCACTGGGCGTCTGCTGTTGGTGGTAGGTGGGAAATCTTGACCCATGCAGATCACATGTATCTTGTTACAATTTAACCCTTAAACACAGTGGTTACTATATGTACCACATGCTTTGACGTAAAAAAATCTGCGTTTTGCCCACACGTTGTAAGTATGCGTTTACTTTTATGCGAACCATAACAAGGCAGGAAATTTGCGCAGAGTCTAGCACTGAGGCCCGTTTGCGTCCTGAGCCCATCGCATATGGTCATGCCATTTAGGCCTAAATCCACTGTGGTCACACTTTTTGTTGTTCACAATTCTGCACGTGTTACAGAACGTCATTTACAGTTCTTAGGGTCTGCTGTTACTTTTTTTTTCATACCTCGCGACTTCCGTGTCTGTTGATTTTGTTACATTTACCGGTCATACAAATACTTGGAATCTTCACCCCGTCGACAGACTTTGTAACTGGTGACTTAAAAACAATGTTGCACAGACAATTTGTGGGTAAGGTCATCATCTGTGTTCTGTCGCCAAAGAGCGGTTTATATCCCAGAAAAACCACTTTTAGTATAGTATATGAACAAGGAAATGTTCTGAACATTTTAAGTTAGACCAGATTGCAAGCGCAGGTGTTCGTTGGTGCAGCTGTGGTTTCGAGCGTCGAAGAAAAATTTGAAGTCACTGGGGGGGGGGGGGGGGAATGGACGAAAACGATGCTCACATGTGTCGGTAATTTGATCTCGTAAATTCTGCGATACTAACGATTTGGTAAACAGAACCAAAAGTATTAGTGCATTTGAACAGAACGGATCAAGAATAAAGTGATTTAGAAAGCCTGAACGAAGCGACATCGACGAGGCACTGCTTAACACGTTTTAGCAACACAAAGGTAACAATGTACCGGTGAGCGGTCCTCTCTTAGGGTACCATTGGACACTGCTAAAGACATTTTGCTTTAGGTATAGAAATGCCAGACCCCAGTTCCTAATGGAACTGTTGGTGCTGCTGTTGTGTGTTCTGTGTGCTATGACTGTCAATTATCATTGTGATTTGTGTCAACAGAATCGAAGGGGTTTTCACCACTGCTAATACCAAAGTGTGCTATTGGCCCTCCCCCCCCACACACACACACACACACACACACACACACACACACACACACATTCATATAATTTTATGGTGGCTGGCAGTGTTGGTAAGCCTGCACAGTGGACATCGTCCAGGTGGCTGTCACAGCTACCTGGAGGCCTATTTGCACATCTGAAATTAAATATGTGCAATGTTGACAGACAGCCACCTGACTCGCAAGACGCCTCCATCTTACGCAGATGGCGTCTACATGTTGGCGGGCCAGGATCGCCCCAGCCCACGAAAACTCAGCCAGATTTTTATGAAGGGCGAAGATGGACTCAGTTCTTCCAGGAACAGAACTGCTTTACTTGCATTTTTTGGTAAGTTACACTTGCACGAAATAGATGGATGTGCTTTCAGACATTTGGCAGACAATATTGCAGCATCTTACAGAAGTATTTCAAGAATATGTGAATTGGTGCAGTGTAAGGTCAGCTGGTAACTGAGCTGTTGGGTTACGGTGCTGTGCAATTGAATGAAATAGTAATTTTAATATTTTCCTTCCCATCGTATGTAACACTAATGTAATAGAAACTAAAACAACCGTACAGCACAACTTTGTTCACTATATATATTTAGATATTTAATTACGTAAAATACACACTACATATTTCAGTGTTGATTCGGCCATCTTCAGGTGTGAGTGACAATGAACCCTTTAACACAAGTGTACCTCATATTTGTCGTACTGTATTGTGTGAGATCTCACCGATATCGTGTTAGAAAATGCTGCATTGCCAATGTATCTTTACAAGTCAAGTGTAAAAAGGATGAATTGTACTTAATTAAAACTTGATCTAAATGCAGATAATATTAAAAGTGAAGTTAGCAATATATGATTGATAAAATTGTAGAATTAAACTAATGAAGTAAAAGTTGGTGTAGAAGTAGATGGTTATACACCGTTGCTTGGTGCACTGGTGGTAGCTATTTGGCAGCAGATTGTGAGTAGCAGTTTAGCATTTGCATAATGGCCTCTTGCTTCTTGTTATATGACAAATATGAGGTATACTTGTATTAAAGGGTTCACTATCACTCGCACCTGAAGATAGCCAAATCGAGGCCAAAACATTTAGTGTGTATTTTACGTAATTAAATATCTAAATATATATAGTGAACAAAGTTGTGCTGTACGGTTATTTTAATTTCTGTTACATGAATGACATAGTGTTTACTGCCTTGCCCACTTGCAGTCAGTCTCTGAGACAGCTGTGAATTTCAGAATCCATTAGAAGCATAACTCTTTGACAGCTGGTCAACACTGCCAGTGCCACAGTCCTGAACTGTATCCATCCATGTCCTATTCTCACAACCCTTATGTGTAAGAACTAGCTTAACATTATGCTGTCATGTCCCCCTCCCCTCCCCCAAGAACCTTACCACACAATTCTGTATGCATGCCTCATTCTCCCATCACACATGGTATTAGTAATAGTCACTGTAAGAAATACAGTCTGAAATTTGATGTTTGAATGGTTATTTAGGGAGGCTGTGACACTTGTATGAGTGTAAGAATTTGTAATTGTTATAAACTGTATGGAAATGTGAACATAGCAGATGTAAGTGAATTCTGTGTCAGAGCATAATAATCCACTGCAAAGTGTAAGAGCCAATTACAGATTGGTTAATGAGTCTCATTGTCAGTTAACTGTGAAATACTGTTGTTTTTGTTTTAATGGTAATGTTTATATATCCTACTAGGACAGGTGGTTAGTTCAGAAGTTCTAATGGCAAGTGAGAGCGGTTGTCCTATTGAAGTCCACAGGATAGAGATCGAGAAATGTGATGAAGTGTATGATCAAGAATGTCAGGGGAACAAATATATACCATTCCACAGAGCAGGTTATGATCGTAGAACTGGTCAGAGTCCAAACAGCCCACGAGAACAGGTAAGTAGTTCAGATTCAACTGAGATTTGGTACTAAAAATGGTTACATAATTAGCAAACTCAGGAGGTGAATGTGAGCTCTGCTACAGCTGGACATTGGGCCTGCAGGTAGTGACCAGATTACTCAGTAGTTGTAATTTAAGAAAGCAACACAGTATACATAATAAAATAGTTTTCAGATAACCTGTTTTTTTACCTGCATTGACAAAACATGTGTGAGAGTAAAATAAATCATTTTATCTGAAATTTGTTTTATTGTGTGTGTATTTTTTTATTTTTTGGTTAGTTACAATTTTTAATATTTACATGCTGACGATGCAACAATATAAGAGTTGCTAGTTGTTGTCACAGGGCTGAAGACGCAAACTGGTAAGAGGAGAAGCATGGTGCACACAGTACCAAATGTTTTCTGTCCGTTTCAAGAACGTCTACAGTAAATGAATCTATGAATGTACTCGGAACAGAATAAGTGTTTTGGGAAGGGGTATAACATTGCCTGACCATTCCAAGGTAAACCTAGCAGTGATCATGGCTTGCTGACAGGAGCCATGTACAGTTTTAGGGAGCTCAGCTAGCAAGTAATCTGGTCACTGCTCTGCTTCTTTTCTGGCCAGTTGACATGCTGACGACAAGTTTCTCAACAATTTATTTTTATATTATCTACCAAACTGTTCTTGCCTTTATTAAATTGCTGCCTTGTAAAAGGTTTTGCCACAGATTCTGTGCACAGTCTTCAGTGATGTAAATATGAGGACACCATCCCAAACAGTAATTGTCTGTTAAAATATTTATAATGAAAACTCTGGAAGAATTGTCATAAAGAGTGACAGTTGCAGAACCGCACCACTTACAAATCATGTATTTGCATGTTGATGGTTTGTTAGCAGTTTTGTTTGAACCATGTAAATTGCGTAATATTGAATAATGTGGTAAGATGACCATGAAGGATGTGGGTTTGTAAGGATTTGGAAGGAGGCAGCTGTGGCCTGTGTATGGAGGCTCAGGTCTGGGTAATCACTCCATGGGCCAAGTTTGACATCCAGTACCTCCTAAGTGCAAGTCTAGACCATTACCATTACACTGGTTTGCTCAGTAAGAGGTGTTTATTTGTGTGATGGAAAATAGGAAACTCAAAAGTTGTTGTGTTAGATGTTTACGTTGATCAACTGTATAATGATCATATTTACACACTGTAAAATGTGACTCATATCAGCAGAGTACTGGTAATGAGTCTGGTTACTGTCTGGTAGGAAATTTCTTCAGTTGCCAGCTGTTCCTGAAGTGCCATTGCCAACCATTTCTTTTTGATAAACCGTTTGTAATCGTTCTTCCATATGAGGATTCAAGTCTGAAACGTGAAGCCGTATTGACTGCTGGATAGTTCCTGACATTTGGAAAGGTTATAGTGCCTTTATTGTCAAGGACCAAGCTGTCTATGAAGACTGGCTGTTCTCCTTGGACTGTGTGAGCTTTGAAGGTGAAGGCACTGTGGTCCTTTGAAGTGCCAGGAATCACTCACCTGATGCAGCATCATATCCCACATCTGACTTCTCAGCAACACTGCACTGAGAACTGGAAATCTTGCACTCTCTTATCTCATTGGTAGTGTATAGTCTTGCAGCATTAAATGGAGTACAAATTGCAGTTTGTGTAATGTATCATGTTGCAGACAAACCGCATGACTGCATGGATTGATGGCAGTTTCATCTACAGCACAAGTGAAGCTTGGGTGAATGCCATGCGCTCATTTCAGAATGGAACATTTCTCACAGATGAAACTGAAAAACTTCCAGTAAGGAATACAATGAGGGTCCCACTTTTCAACTCACCTGCCCCTCATGTGCTTCGCATGATGAATCCGGAAAGACTTTTCTGTAAGTTTTGTACACACCAAGTGTCTGAGCTCTGTTACTGAATGTGCTAACCTTTGCAAAGTGTCCACTCTGTTTTAAGTTAGGAATTTTGTAATGTGAGTTAGAGTTTGACATACTGTACACCTTTTTCTGTGAAGTGCTAGGGGACCCTCGCACAAACCAGAACCCAGCCTTGTTGACGTTTGGGATCCTGTTCTTCCGGTGGCACAATGTGGTGGCTGCACGTGTACAAGCACAGCATCCAGACTGGCCAGATGAGGAAGTGTTTCAGCGAGCTCGTCGTTTTGTGGTGGCCACACTGCAGGTATTGAATGTGTGCACTGGCTGTCACTGGAGTGAGAAAAGTGTTTATTAGAGTGTGATTGCAGTCTTATGGCACTGCATGAAGAACTAATGTGAGTAGATCTATTTAGACTACATAGGTGGCCCAGAAAGTAATGTCCCATATTTTTCTTTCTTGGCGATTAACAAAGCTGGAACATGAGAGTGTAGACAAAACAGTTTTCAAATTTCTGGCATTTATGTACAAAGTTTTAAAGATTTCTGACAGCACCATTGCAGCAGTGCCTCACAGTTGAGTCAGTAATGTGTAGTACAAACAACATGCTGTGATAGAATTCCTTGTTGCCAAGAAAGAGTCAGTGAGAAACATCCACAGGTGTCTTTGCATTGTTTGTGGAAGTGCTGCGGTCGTCAGAAGCACCACTGGTTGTTGGGTAAAAAGAGTGGTGACTCCTGAAACAGGAAAAGTGGAGTACCATGATTTGTCTTGGTCAGGCCGTCCTGTCACAGTTGTAGTCCTGAAATGCTGCAGCATGGTGATGCCAGTATTCACGAGGATCGACACATCACAGTCCGACAACTGGAGCTCAGTATTTCACTCAGCAAAGGAAGTGTTAGTCGCATCACCTGAGATCTCAGGATATTCAAAGGTGTGTGTGAGATGAGTTTCTTGGAGCCTCACCGTCAAACACAAGTCCAACAAAAAAGCCATGTCTTCCAAGTTGTTGGCACATTTTCAAGCTGAGGGAGAGACCTTCCTATCCTGGATTGTTACAGCTGATGAGACCTGGGTCCATCATTTTGGACTGGACACAAAAAGGCAGTCTATGGAATGCACCATCCTCAATCTCCCAGGAAAAAAAAATTAAAAAAGTC
Source organism: Coptotermes formosanus (assembly GCA_013340265.1). NCBI lineage: Eukaryota > Metazoa > Arthropoda > Insecta > Blattodea > Rhinotermitidae > Coptotermes > Coptotermes formosanus. Next base: position 192,814 of record BLKM01010390.1, on the reverse strand, counting down.
CCCATCAGCAGGCAAGGTCATGATCACTGTCTCTGGGACTTTGAAGGAGGATTCTTGTGGATGCGATGCCAAGAGGGGAGACAGTCAACTCTGACGCCTACATCAGGACATTGACAGGACTCAGCATTTCAAACAAGTTCGGCCTCACAAGAATCCAACAGACATCTTGCTTCAGCATGGCAATGTGAGACCGCACGCAAGTTTGAAGATTCAAATTTAGGTGGACATTATTACCCCATCCACCCTATAGTCCAATCAAGCACCTCAGATTTCCACTTACTTGGAGCCCTGAAGGATGCAGTCCCTGGTGTGAAATTGGAGACTGGTGATGATAAGATTTGCACAGTGAGAAGGTCTGTATGTGAGTAGCGCAAGGCATGGTACTGGCGTGGCATGTACACACTTGTTTCTTACTGGTGCAAGGCCACTGAACTAGATGGAGACTTTGAGGGAAAAAAGGGTATGGTGTCAAACCATCACCCTTCATAGTGCATAATTTTCATGATCTAAGAATAAATATTTCCTGAGAAAAAAATAAGGGACCTTACTTTCCCGACAGTTCTTGTAGTTTGCAGGCAGTACTAGAGGGATGTCAGATTCGTTACAAGCAGTTGCAGTGTTGTCTGTAGCGAAGGGTGTGAAATAGCATACAGCGTATGGAACTGTGTGGCAGAAGAGGCAATAATTATCATAGAAATGACATGCTGAGTGAAGAACACAAACCCGTGTTTTTTAGAAAGGGAGACAGTGCTGTTGCAAGTATATTTGCTCCCTCCATCCGCCTGTCCTGTGATGACTGTTCCTCTTGTGCCAGGCTGTAAGGAAGCTGTCTGCACACATGGGTGCCACAAGAGTGATCAGACTGTTGAATAGCTGACCCATGGCATGCCTGTGTAGTAGGAGGTAGCTACCATTTCCAATTTGCCCTTCACAGGTCACTGTTGACATTGCGGTGCAAGGGGTGATTGACACGTAGTTGGATACTCCTGAGCTCCTGGTGTTCACTAGAACTTTTCTCCCCTTATGCATAACTTACGTTAGTGATGTACTTTTCATTACTGAGGAGAAAATCAATCCCATTAGGCGGTTGATGATATCCTTCTGTATAAAAGCTGACACATGTTATATTAGTGTTGTGTTGTTAGTAAGTACTTAAAAATAGGAGCCACAAGTGTCTGCAGCGTGTGGGTGTGGAAGACTTGCTACAGTTCTTGTTGCAGTGTGCAGTTTTGCCAAGAAGGAACTCATAGTGTAACTCTAGATAGCAAGGCCTCTCACTGCATGTTGTATTGTAACCAGCTAGTGTCTCAGTACAAGTTTGTGGTGTACCTGTAGACAGCAGTGCCACACAGTTCACCCCCCCCCCCCCCAAACTCTGTATGCATTTCTCTTCTCACATGCACCTTGATTTGTTCTCTTGAAGTTTATGATAGAAGTATGAGAAGTACAAAAACACTATGAATATGTTTGTTCATCTGTGTCTTTTAACAGAACATCATTGCATATGAATACCTGCCTGCCTTCATGGGCGAAGGTTTGCCACCATATGAAGGGTACAAGCCAGATGTCCACCCAGGAGTAAGCCACGTCTTTCAGAGTGCAGCATTCAGGTTTGGACACACGATGATACCGCCTGGGATCTATCGACGGGATGGGGCTTGTCACTTCAGAGAAACACCCATGGGCTTCCGTGCCCTCCGTCTGTGTTCAACCTGGTGGGATTCCAGTGTATGTGAAAATGTATACAATCCAGAGATTCTAAATGAGAAGTGTCTGTTACAAAGTGTGTTTGTTGATGCATTTATTAAGGCTGTATCTGTTAATATGTACAATTAATCATACCATCCAAACAATATGTGAAGTCAAGGCTGCAAAGATAGTGTGCGGTCCTGAAGTTCATGAGCCTTGATGTTCAAGTTTGGACTTTCGTATCACCTGCTGTAATATCATCGTTTTGACCTATGACTGATACCAGCAAATTTTTATGAGACCATGAGGTCCCATCTGCTACTGTTGTGCATATCACTCTCAGGTCAGTCAAGCTCTGTCTTCCATTAAGTGAGGTTGACTGCATCTGTGCTTTATGGAATCACACTTCCCGTCAAACATTTAATGCATTTTATGCTTTCAGAAGTTTTTGGTATCTTACTAAAATTAACTTTCATACTTTCTTTGCTTTTCAGAGTGTTTTATAAATGCTTGGAACCAATAGGTGTTTCATATAGAAAATAAATTCTGTTGTGTGTGATTCTTATGTTTGTGATTGCTTTTTGGTCCTCAGTTATGAACATCTTGATTCTTCTGTTAGTGGAGGGCGTCACACAAAAGAGACATGAAGTTCCAGTGCAAATTGTGTGGGTCACATATGTAGTATATATGTTGAAACTTCTTTTGGAATATTTGCAGGACGTGCTGTCTGACAGCACAGTCGAAGAACTGCTGCTTGGGATGTCGTCGCAGATAGCAGAACGAGAAGATACAGTGCTGTGTTCTGATGTGAGGGATAAATTGTTTGGTCCAATGGAGTTCTCAAGAAGAGATCTGGGTGCTCTGAACATAATGAGGGGCCGGGATAATGGTCTGCCAGATTACAACACTGTAAGGTTTGTGTCTTTGTTGGCGGCAGGGACACTAATGAGGCTGTACTGAATTAAGATTGCAGAAGATACAGTGATTATCAGCCTGTATACCATATATCCAGTAATTCTGTTTCAACAACCTGAACTTTTTTGCATGAACACCATTTTATGTCTTATGTGTTTTATTTAATGATGCTGTCAACTGCTAAGATTATATAGTGTCAGTGGGATAGGACATTGGTGGGACGATACTGACAGGGGAAACCAAAATAGTCTGAGAAAGACCTGTTCCATTGCCACTCTATCCATGACAGATGTCACATGGACTGGCCTGCGGTTGAACCCGAGCCTCCATGCTGAGAGGCCAGGGACTAACCATGTGACAGTGGAAACAAAATGCACTGCACGCCAGAGAAAGAGTTTGTAAAATGTTGCGCTTATCCATGTGTTCCATTTCTCATAGGTCTTATTTCCGTTTGCCAAGAGTGAAAGAATGGATGGAGATTAACCCTCCCCTGTTCAAGAAGCGGCCGGAACTGCTAGAACTTCTTGCTGGAGTTTATGATAACCGCTTAGACAACGTGGATTTGTATGTTGGGGGAATGTTTGAGTCAAGAGATGGTCCAGGGGAACTGTTTAGAGCTGTTATCAAGGAGCAGTTTACACGCATACGTGACGCAGATCGATTTTGGTTTGAGAACACAGAGAGTGGGTGAGTCACTGGGATAAGGCAGGAGAGCCAGCCATTAACTATAGTACTTGGTCACAAAAAATAAAAATATTTCAGTGCTGAGATAAAAAAAGGTGTATAACTTATTTCATTGCAACTTATTCATGCCAAGGAGTGAAACAATTTCTTGATTGAAAAAGTTAAAAATACTTTTTGAGTATAAACAAGTATTAGAAGGATTCATTATCAGCTTGAAACCGTACCATACCAGTCTGCCAATTATGACATTCTTTCTGCTTTTGTGTACAGAATATTTACAGATGCAGAAATTGACGAAATTCGGCAAGTGAGACTGTATGATGTCATTGTAAATAGCACAGATGTCAAGCCCGATGAATTACAGAAACATGTGTTCTTCTGGGTAAAAGGCGATCCTTGTCCACAGCCAGTACAGCTGAATACCAGTCTTCTGGAACCTTGCAGATACCTGCAGGGTTACGACTACTTTGAGGTGGGTTGTGGAGTTGTATCAAGTTAAGGCCAGAATGCTGTCCTTTAAGCTATCTACTTTTTAATTCTGACATGCAAGTTTGAAATTGTATGTTGTTGACAAAATATTATTGAGATATGTGCTATATTTACCAAGATATAAGGGCAGAATTTTTTTATATTTTATCATCTGGAAAATGGAGATCAACTTATATTCAAATACAGAGTTAGCCCTTCAGTTACACTGGGATTTAAATTCAAACTACTGCCTGGGATGAAGGAGTTTTAAATTTAAAATACAATGCAATGCACTTGGTTATTGTGGTGCTCAGAGGCGGACCATTTGTGAGAAGTGAGAGACTGTGTGGTGCACAGAGGCTAAAACCCATTCTCTATAGGTAGGCCTATTTTCATGAAAATTGAGGATTGCAAAGGGGGTTATTATAATATGCAGGGTCATCTTAAATTTAGGCAAATATACGACTGAGGTGTATTGTGTCATAAAATTAATAAGTTTCTTTACTGAAGGAATTCTGGCATCTTTCTTACATAAAAGCAAGTGTCAGGCATGCATGATTGACATGATACATCCCTTGCAGATATCAGCAGAGTCTGTTTGGAATATTATGGCAGTTTGTTTACAGCCTGGACTTTATCAGAAGGCAAGTTGAGGGAGAATGTATGCTTACAGCAGTGTTTCTCCTCTTTCTAAAGACACTGGTTTGTGTTCTCACCTCAGTACATCATTTCTATTCCATTTATTCCCTGTTCTGACATGCACTTCCATACATTGTATCCTATTTCATGTCTCTGACTATGAGTAACTGCAAAGAACGGTGTTCTTGTGCAGTTAGTAGTGGGCAAGACAGAGTATCCTGTAGCCAGATAACCTTGCACCCCTCCTAGCAGTTCCTGTGGACAAGTCCAGGTAGAGCAATTGAAATGAGTCCTTTGTGCAGTGCCATGAGGTGGTGGTGGTGGTGGGTTTGACTACTCATAATGCTAGATGTGTTCATGTGTGATGTTGGACAGTAATTCTTGCTGTAGCCATTTTATTTTCTGCTCTTATAAAATGTAACATTAATAAAATTTTCCTGTTCTTCAGTGCTTCATCAGCACACAACTTAAAGAATTCAACAACAGTCAGTGATAACGTTTTAACACTCAAAAATTTACATGGCAGCTTGCTAATGTTTTTCACCAAAGGGAGTTAAATATATAGAAACGTGGGACATGCAGTTGTTTTGAAGTCGTACAGAAGTTTTTGACTTGTTGTCTATAGAACTCATACCCATAAGTTATACCACAAACATGATGCATTTGTGGAGAAAGAACATTGCCCCTTTAGTAGCAGAATTGAATTAGACCTTTCTGAAAGAATTCACTGGTCCTGTATTTTTATGGAACTGGAGTAAATTCATACATAGTAATACTTCCTCCAAGAGACAGATGTGTATTTCCAAATTCTTTGGTTCTGATTTCCATTGACAGATGTCATAACTATCATTTTCTTTCAGGGCAATGAGCTGGCCTATATTTATGCATGTGTCTTTCTGGGGTTTGTACCGATTGTATGCGCGGGGGCTGGATATGGAGTAGTGAAGTTGCAGAATCGGCGCCGGCGCCGTTTGAGGATGCGGCAGGAAGAGCTGAAAAGCAGTGCTGGAGGGAAGACTTCAGTAGACAAGATGGCTGTAAGGGAATGGCTACATGCTAACCACCGCCGCTTGGTGAAAGTGAAATTTGGACCTGAAGCAGCAATTCACACAGTTGATCGTAAAGGAGAGAAATTACGAACTGTTAATTTCGGAACTTCGGAAGCTCTGACAGTAGAGGAATCTCAGGTACACACAGCACACGTTCAAAGAATGTCCTTTGTTAGCCTTCTTTTCTTCCTCAGAGGGAAAGGCAGCAGCCTTTTGAGATTGCTTGAGCATGGAATATGGTAGCAAGGTTTTTTACCATTGGAGCCCACCCCAGTGCCAACCTTTTTTTGACTTCTTGAGACCAATGTGGCAAATGTATGAACTTGGAAAGTGGGACGCATTATTGTGATATCTTTATGTTTATGTCAGAGGAAGGCCTTAGAAGATTGGTTGCTATGATATGGGGAAAACACAGTGCTCAACTAGAGTGCCATTGCCAAGACATAAGGAAAACATGAAATACTGAGTGCATAGTTTATTACTTCATATTAAAATATTGCTCACTTGATCGATTTTTCATTAGTAACTGCTTTATAAAGTCATGTGCAAAAATGTGGTAACAAACAAAGTGTAACTAAATAACAATGATGAAATTGTGCACTAGTCCGTATGAATGACTTCACAAGAGGAAAGCGTGCTTTGTGAATTTTGCCTGTAACCCCTAGTGTAGCTGTGTGTAGTATGTTGCGTAAAATGGAAAAAATACAATAAATTTATGTGATGTTGATGAGATGGGTGGAGTTTATAAGTAATAACAGTTCTTTTAGTATTTTATAAGATATTGCACAAAAATAGTAAGGGGCGAGAGTGTGGGGGGGGGGGGGGGTAATGGACAGAGGTGAAGTGGGCATGAATGAATGACTTACCTGAAAGCTGTAAAAGAAGAGGACAGATGACTGCAAAAGAAAAGAAATCTGGTAGTTTTTGGAGTAAGCTGACTTAATGTATTTGTGCTATGATACGATTATGTGAATTGTGGTTAGGAGAGTGAAATTGTGAGGATGAGGTACAGCTGTCAGCAGCTGTTCAAGTGATCTGTGACTAGACCATATGCTTGTCATATGAATCTTGTGATGGTGCATTTTGAGTATTTTGTACCAAAGTTAGGAAACACAATAGAAATAACAATTATGATGATAATGGTGGTGATGATAATAACTTTAACAGGAGAAATTTCTGTTGAAAAGATTCAAGTCTACTTGGATGTGACACGTGTCACTGGACAAGTTGTTATCAATGTTTTGAAGAACTGCAGTGTGTGTTACATAGGAACACGCATTATTGTCCTGCTGCATGGTTATTCTTGGGCTGCTAGGCCCTGAAGATGGAGGCTCTGCCGTCCTTCAAAATGCTGATAACTACTCGCCCGTCAGTGGAGCATTACATACATTCAGGAACACAACTGTTAACAACCTAAAATATAATACTTTTGAGAATGTTGTGGCAGTATTGATAGAAAGAAATGTGATTTGGGAATCAGTAGAGAATGTATACCATGTTGTCTTCTAAACAAACTACTGCACCTACCAGACGTGTGATGTAAGGTGGTAAAATGTAGGAGAGAAATTTGTGTGAAGTCTCTATGAAACTGAAATCTGTGATATTGTATATCACGTGAAGCAGAAAAATGGCTGCACCTTGGACTGTATAGAATTGTAGAAAGTGTAATACGACTGTGAAGTTGAGTGTGTGCAAGCCACGAAGGCATGCAGGGGAGAGTACAGGTATAGATCCAGTCATTCTTAACTTTGTCAGATGGAGGTGAACAGTCAGCCTCGTGCCATGGCCACTTTATCTCCTAGGGAACGAACCCCTGGTACTCATTAATAGGAGGCTGGATGGGCCCTAGAGCTGATTGGGGTGTTTTGGAGAAGAGATTAATCTCTTCCCTCCTCCAGGAATCAAACCCTTGATTATCCAACCTATAGCCTCATACCAAACTGACTACTATCCCTTGTGGGTTGCAAAATTTATGATTTCTGAAATTTGGCTGCAAAGGTGAGTTGTATATTTCATCTGATTTTTTTTTTATTGCAGGACAGCAGTGGAAACAAGAAGTGCCCACTTATTTTAATTCGGGTTCCCAGAGACCATGACCTGGTACTGGAATTCGACACTCTTGCTGCACGTCGTAAGTTTGTGTCAAAATTGGAAGCTTTTTTAAATTCCCATAAGAAGCGGCTGATCAGCGTGCACTCGCCACGTGAGTTCATGCTCACAAACGCAGAGACAAGAGAGAGGAGACAGAGGAGACTTGAGCACTTCTTCCGTGAGGCCTATGCTCTAACATTTGGCCTTAAACCAGGAGAGAAAGGAAGACGTTCACGTTCAGACAGTGAAGAAGATGGGGAAGTGGTGACTGTAATGAGGACATCACTGTCCAAAAGCGAATTTGCCAGTGCCCTTGGCATGAAACCTGATGCTGTGTTTGTGCGCAAGATGTTTAATATTGTCGACAAGGATGGTGATGGACGCATCTCCTTCCAGGTAAGATAAAAGTGTAAGACTGAGTCTCATGTGGTATGAGGAATGTGCAGTGAGTAAGGTTCCCAAGATATTAAATTTAAATGGGAAGATTCATGCCACCGACATGAGCTAACTTCAGTGCAGTCTGTAGTGTCACAGATTAAATTTAATATGATGTTCCTACCTCCTGCACCATTTTTTAAATTGTTCCTTTCAGAGGGACTAGACAGTAAGGTAGTTAACGCAACAAATTGTGAAGGGAAAAGGCTTCATATATTCATAAATGCAGTTGGTATAATACCATACTGTGTATCACAAGAGAAAGTGGTCAGAAAAATCACAACTGACAAACCCCATGGAACAGTGTCTTCACTGAGAAGCTAATTGTTCCATGGATCATGAAGAAGTTACTGGCATTTCATGGAACCCAGATGTTCATTCCTGTGTTTGTAACAACCCACTTCTTACACTTATCTTGAGCCAGATGAATCCATTTGTTGCCCTTGTGTTTCTTGAAGATCCATTTTAATATTATCTATGCTTAGGTGCTTCAAGTGGTCAGTACCCAGGTTTCCCCAAATCCACATAGCATTTTGTTCCTTCGCTGTATGTACCACATGTTCCACCCATCTGATTGTCCTCATTGGATCACTCTAATAATATTCGGTGAGCAGTACATATCATGAAGCTTGTCACTGAGCAGTTTTCTCCAGTCTCCTCTTACTCCCTCTCTCATAGGCTTAAATATCTTCATCAGCACCCTGTTCTTGAATTCCCCCAGCCTGAGTTCTTGCTTTAATGTCAGAGAGAATGTTTGGCATACAGATGAAACAGCAGGCAAACTCACAACACAGTACAGATATGCGATTTTTATTTGGTGCTTAGTTGTGTTATTGATGCGCATTGAATTGCACGCTTACAATACACTTAAAAAACATCCAAGTTTCAGCAAAAACTAACACTTAGTTCTTTGCATTATTTGGAGTCTTCATCTGTCACAACTGAATATTCACATGAAGTGGTGGCATTCTGCAGGCATGAATACATGAAACACTGCTTGCAAAAATTTAAATTTTTGTCTGCTGCACTAACTGATGTCATCTTATTTTTTGCATTGTTGAGAAAACTTCTGTGGAATTTGTTTGTTTGCTTATTTGTGTTTGTGTGTGCACACATCCACATATACGCGCATGTGCACATGCTGGAATACTCCTTCATTTGTTCACTGTCCAATATCTGAGGCAGGACATTGTTCCAACTTCCCTAGAACGAAGTTCATGCTCAGTTGCCCTCAGAGCGTGTGCTGTCTGCATGGTGTTGCAGACGGACCTGCTGGCTCCATGTTCAGGGACATAGAACATGCAAGCAGCAGGCTTCTCTGGAACGTTGATACCTAGCTACCAGAATACACAGTGTCACATCACAGAATACATAATCTTTACTAGGCAAGTGTGCGAAATTTGAATGCATTGTTAAAAAGTTGTTTCAGTTTTTGCCTACTTCTTGACATGCTTTCTTTCCTGTTTTACTGCTTATCATTCTATCATTTTTGGGATGTTAACATGTGGAACTTCTCATTGTTCTTTCTGTCTGTAGTCCAAAGTCGTGTTCAGGTGTTTTCAACGCATTATTACTGCAAGGTGTAACAGGCAAATCAAATGTGATGTTCAAATAATAATAATAATAATAATAATAATAATAATAACAACAACAACAACAACAACAACAACAACAACAACAACAACAACAACAACAACAACAACAACACCACCACCACCTTGGCCATTCCGTTGTGTGGCATGTATGTACAAGGTAGTTACCAATCACTATAAGCACAACTGCTTATTATGTTTATTATTATTAACATTACAATTACAATTACAATTGTAATTGTAATAGTAATTGTAATGTTAATTTTGTGTGTTTTAATGGCTTGAGGATGACCACTTAATGGTCAAAACATGTAGGTGTGTATGTTTGATGAAACGTAATAAATAGTTTTGTTGATGGTGATTGATAAGTGCCTAATAATAATAATAATAATAATAATAATTGATTTAGTTATCTGCCAAGTCACACAATTTCAGGGGTGTGGTGCTAACCCCAACTTTTGTGCAGTGCACATCCCTTGTATCAGCTGTAAGTTCTTATTGTTAATGAAATATTAGTCTTAAATTTCGTGTTATTGACCGTACATTTCTTTTAGTTTTCAGCTCACTCTGAGTTTTATTTTCTAGGTCTGAACTAAGACTTCTTTTTTAAATTTTTTCTTTAGTATCATATCCATCCTATGCACACACTGGTTCTTGTTTAGCTCCACACGCCCTTCCCCTAGTAGCATTATTAATATGAGCCCAAGGAACCAGCTGGCATATTCTCTGTGTGACTCCTATGATGTTCTCACTTCTGGTGTCCTTTCCAGAAACAAGCAACTTCTGGTCCTGTATGTGTCCAGCTTTGGTTTCAGTGCATTATTATTGCAAGCTGTGAGAGGCCAATCAGAGGTGATGGTCACATAGTTTCAGCACATTATTGTAAGGTCTACTAGTCCAGGCAGAAGGGATGTTTCACTTTTGGCTCTTCTTTTGTATCTGTGTCTGCAGTGCAGTTGTTTTCTTGAGTCTGTTTTGGTGTGCTCAGCCACAATTTTGACTATTTGTTCACCAAATAAATACTTCCAGCACTCATTTATGCCCTTTGTCCATTTCCTTCAGTGTCTGTGTGGGTTTTGTCACTTGTCAAAGTATTTTTGTCCATGTCAAGAGATTATGGTCTCACTGTATTGCTCACAGTTACAGTGACAGCAAAAATGTTTTAAAAAACAATAAATTGTGACACATTTAACTGATAAATCTGAATTTCAAATGTGCCTTCAGAAATATTATATGATGAGATGAAGCAGGTCTTGCATACGGAGAGGTCGGTATATTATGATAAATGGAGAATTTTGGGTGATGCTTGATGCTAGCCAGATCTAGCAAGTGGGAAGGTGCAGGAGGAGAGAGGATAGGAAACTGTACCACGTTGAAAGACTCTTCTCAAAAATGTTCAGACTGGCTCTGGGATCAACCCAGTCTCCTATTCAGTGGGTACTGTGGGTTCTTTCCGCTGCTGTAAAGTGGCCAGGCCATGAAGGTGACTGCTCACTTGTGCCTAGTGCCGAGGTTGAGAATGAGTGGATTTGTACCTCTGCTCCACCCTACATACCTTCATGGCATGGACAGGGACAATTTTACCTTTACCTTTATCTTTATCTTTTACATTTACCATGTCTTAGATTCAGCATGCCAGCCAGCATGTGAATCCTCCAGGTGTAAGTGATCAGTCTGATCTTAAGTGTTTGTATGCATTTTATAGTTTGTTGTATTAAACAATAAGCTGACTCATATAACTGTACATGACAAAACGTTTAATTGTATTGCAGGAATTCTTAGATACAGTTGTGCTTTTTTCTCGAGGAAAAACGGAAGACAAGCTGCGAATAATATTTGATATGTGTGATAATGATCGCAATGGTGTTATTGATAAGGGCGAGCTTTCTGAGATGTTGCGCTCCCTAGTGGAAATAGCAAGGACCACCAGTCTGTCAGATGAGCACGTCACTGAGTTGATAGAAGGAATGTTCCAAGATGCTGGCTTGCGACAGAAGGAGTTCCTCACATATAATGATTTCAAGCTTATGATGAAGGAATACAAGGGTGACTTTGTTGCTATTGGACTGGATTGTAAAGGTGCCAAACAGAACTTCCTTGACACATCTACCAATGTGGCCAGGTATGATACTGACGACTTAGTTTAGCCCTTTAAAGACGAAGTGTATCTGTTTTGTATAAGGCCTCAGTGTGTACCACGCTGTAAACACTCTCCACTTCGGTTATAAAAACCAGTCTCTTAATGTTTTATAAGGCAAAAGTTGCTGTTTGTTCTGAGATCCGTACAAAACTCATAAGCGCAATGTGGGCACCACGTAGAGTTTTTTAATGTTAAACCTGGCGGTATGTAAAGTTACCGCTAGACTTTAAAAGGTTAATATAGAAATCACAGAAGTAAAGTAGAAATGAATTTGTAACTTGAAAAACATCAAGGCGCTGGACTTACAGAATGTGTGGTCTTCTGAAGCAAGACCTGGATTTAACTCTTTGAAGACAGCCAACTTCATACATAGAAAGATTCAATTTATACTCTCAGAGAACACAGTATGCTTTCATTAGAAAAACCAATCAGTTAATACTGTGTTGAGAAACAGTTGCTGTTTTATTGTAAGTTATAGGGGCATGTAAATACAATGGGTAAAATACAGAACTGTTAGTGCTAAACCTGTCTGCGGATGTACTGACGTGTAGGCTTTAAAGGCTTAAGATACTTTGATGCCTGGCACAAAGTGCAAGATGGGGCCATGTTCATAGTCATTTGGCATTTCAGATATGCAGGTCAGTGAATATGTGCAGAGGCTTTTATTTATTGGGGTTGTGCATTATTGATAGATTGTACTGTTAATGTACAGGTGACATAACATGTGCTGTTATGTATTGGTGTCACCCACACATGCTTCTATCATATTATGGGAAACAAAAGAATTATTAGCAGATCAGTAGATGTTTTAACACTACCCACACTGGCTATGTGAGCTAAACAAAATGATTTAGCAGACATAAATTATGTGAACAGATTGTACAATTACAATTTTATTTCGGCTAACAGTGACACATTTTGGTTAAGAGACACCTTACATGTTTTGGTCACTTTTTGTTGACATACTGGTAATCATGGTGGTTGGTATACTTTTACCTGATGGAGAGTAAAGTCTGTTTTTCACTGGCGTCATTTTTGAAAATGAAAGCTGTGCTAAGTAGTGTCTTGTAGGAGTGGTTAGGTCTAGTTTGTAAGTGATGTGCACATTAGGTGAGGCATCTGGTAATAAATCTTTTTCCAAGTGTCTGTGCAGTGACAGTGTAACTTTGATGTCACTGATGATTTGTCTTCCAGCACCACTATGAATTGTGACTGCTCATCTTTCACCGACTGCTGTATATCACGGTGATATGTGTTGTGTTTCCTTTTCATCTAATGTGTGGTGCTCCACTCTATTGGTTCCATATTTGCTTCGTATGTTGCTAAAGATTAAATTCTTTAGGGACGTTATGCAGTGTTGTTTAGTGTATAGTTCCCATTGTTTCAGACAATTATAGTATCTTCATCTGAAGGCTCAAGGAGTTTGGGAACTTCTTGGCATGCTTGTCCTTTGACCCTTTGAACTGTCAGCAGCCATTCACCCCACAGCACAGCATAAATCCCAGAAGTCTTGAATCTTTATGAACTTGTTTCTTTAGGTTGTTCGTAATCTTTTTTTTTTTTGTTGTTTTTGTAAATATATTTTTAGATGTACACAATCAAGGTTTTACAGTTTGAGTATGTTTCTCGTATGTAAACATCCCAGCTTTTAGTGTTACCAGAAGTTGTACCTAAGGTGTGCATGAGTTGAGATCATTTTGGGGAGGGGCTTTGTAAGAGGTCTGTGCTACTACAAATGTTGAGAAATGCTGAACTGTGTCATTTTTGTTTAAATATGGAATGTTAGACTACACTGAACATTTCATTTTGGCCCCTACTGATTTACTGTAATCTCCAGTTTCACTGAATCAGAACTCAACCTTTATCAAAAGTTTTTAAGGATTTGAGTTGTCTATGATGTGATGCAATGTTGTTGGATGAGTAGGGTGTGTAGTTCTTGGTGTTTCAAAAGATTGCAGTGTGATCATCTTCAAGGATCAGGCAGTTGACTCAAATCATCAGCAGCACCACTGTGAGAATGTTAGATCTCACAAATGTTTTAAGATGTTCTTGCAAAAGTGGATAAATTGTCTAAAATATTCATCTCTTCATCTTTATGTGAAACATTTTACAGTGTCTTGTATAACTAATGAAACAGAAGTAAACAAAACCTGTAGACTGCAGTGTTGTCTGCATTTTGTGTGGTGCATATTTATATGTTTCTTGTACTGTAATTTGGATTGTGGTGTCATAGAATGTGGTGGTCATTGTGTAACCTGGAAGGTCAAAACTGAGTCTGTGTGACAGCTTTTGGTATTGCCACTCAATACCAAATGTAATTTAAGCTCAAGAATTTCTGTGACATTTGAGCATGGAGATAGAAGCTCACAGATGCTTGAAACAGTAACATTTACTGGTTGTTGCAGAATGACAAGTTTTCATATTGAACCAGCACAAGATGGGTCTCGCCACTTGCTGTTGAGAAAGTGGGACTGCATCACCACATTCCTGGAGGAGAATCGCCAAAATATCTTCTATCTGTTTGTTTTTTATATTATCACCATCTCACTGTTTGTTGAGCGATTCGTGTGTGAGTAACATTTAGTCACTGCCATTCTTTCCTTGAACATTGACATGAGGTAGGCCTATATGTAATTAATGTGACTTTTTGAAACACCATCTGCAGGGGACTAGTTACTGTTGTAATGTAGTAACTTTATTCAGCAGGATTCTGTTTCAGAAGCTTGTAGCTGCTTAGCTAGTACAGGAATTCCCTTGCATTTAAGGAGACTGAAGGTGCATTACTGTGTTCGCAAGAGCCAGTGGCCTGTAATGCGCTTTTGGTGCTCACTCATGCTACACAGAGGTGTACTCCCACCTAAATATTGTTATTATTTTTGTTTACATCGGTAACAAATTGCCAGGTGTCATGGTGTTATACCCCATCAGACGGTTAACTTCACATAATGTAATTTTAATACTGTATTCTGAAGCAATTGTTCTGTGAGGCATGTGAAAATTAAAAAAAAATTGAAGTAAATATAACACATGTACTCAGCATCTAAATTTTAATTACACAAAATAACTTACTTGCTGTGTTCTGTATACAAGAGAGGCACACATTTAAATTCCCTGTGTGGAAAGAATGTATTTTCTCCTGTATTAGTATTACTGCAGCAAGAGGAAATTAAAGTGAGGAGATAATCAGGATCTTGCTGTTTTTGACCATTTTAGATTATTCCTTCATGGCTGAACACACGGACCTCAGGCACATCATGGGCGTGGGTATTGCAATCACACGAGGCTCTGCAGCATCATTGTCTTTTTGCTACTGTCTTCTGCTTCTCACCATGTCTCGAAACTTGCTGACAAAGCTGAAAGAATTTTCTGTTCAGCAGTATATACCTCTGGATGCGCATATCCAGGTATGCAGTTATGGAGTGTGTGTGTGTGTGTTTCATTTAACAGCACTGATGGTTGTTAAGATCATATAGCATCAGTGGTAGATGAATGCATGAGTATGGAGCATATGTGGAATGATACTGACAGTGGAAAACTGAAGTAGTTGGAGAGAAACCTGTTTAAGTCCCTCTGTCCACCACAAATCCCACAGGGACTGGCCTGGTGTTGAACCTGGACCTCCAGGGTGAGATGCCAGTGGCTAACCACCTGATCCATGGCACAGACTGCACTCACTGGGGTGATGTTTCCTGGAGTAGTGGAAGTGAGAAAACTTTAGTTCTAGAGGGATCAAGAAACAGTATGAAGGAAAAGTATTTAGGTGGCTGGAAAAGAAATAAGGACTTTGTGTAGTGACATGCTATGTGGTCCCTACTGTATGCTGTATCAGGCATTGCTGAACCATTAAAGATGTTGGTACACAAGTGTGTTTGCTGGGAAATGTACTTCTCTCAATATGATCTGTAGTGGATGTATCTTATTGTAACTGGAAGCACATTTGTGCTCTTTCACATGCGTGTGTGCGTGCACACGCACGCACACACACACACACACACACACACACACACACACACACACACACACACACACACACACACACACACACACACACACATCCCACCATGAGATGGTTAACAAGAAACAGAAATGTGATAAATTTTTGGAAATCGCAACATGATCACAGCTTATCCATATGTAAACATGTTGTGATGAGTTTGTGTCATTGGTGAGAGCATTAATTGTGTACATCAGCATTTTCCTGTATCAGGTTGCCTGCCATTGTTGGTATGTTTTCCTGTAAGCATATTGCAGCACATCACAACTGTTGCTGTCTTCATCCCACATTAATAAGAGTTTCAGAAGTTTGTTGCTGTCCTAGCTACGTTGTTCATATCCAAAGAAAAATATAAACAGCACATTAAAAATAACATAGTGTGATGTACATAAAGTCTACAAAAAGCAAAGTGTGGCAATGTAGATACTGTATGTACCCAAATGTGAGATGAGAGTTTCCTTCCTAATTCTTTTTCTGAAAAATGGGGTTGCCTTGTAATTGTGTGCAAAGTTAAATATACAAGTTTTGAGGTTCTTGCAGTGGTGTTGCTGAAGATTGAAGTCTTGTGGGATGTGACATTTTGTCACTGCTTGAGTAGTTTCTGATGTTCTGAGGGATCATAGTGCCTTTGTATTCAGGAAAAATCAATGAAAGCACATGGTCATTTGAAAATTTGGGAACTGCTTGCTCACCCACAGAGCATCTCGTCTGAGGAGACTTGACTCTAATGTTAAATATGTTCTGTATAGGTGTTTCTCCTGAAAACTGTAGATTGTGATGGGAGAGAGTTGTCTTATTTGCATGACTGTCTCATATTCATGTAAACATGGTTCTGTATGTGAGTTCTCAGCAAGGGGTTATATGAGGGTCATTTTGGGTAAAATTTCTTTCACAGTTTAAGTGTCTATAGAGGTCATTGTGTTTCACTGTAATGCTTTCCTTCAATTACAAGAAAGCTAGCACAGTAACGAGTCCTGCTTTCTGTATGTTTTAGTTCCATAAGATTGCTGCATGCACAGCACTCTTCTTCTCATTGCTGCACACAGTTGGCCACATTGTCAATTTCTACCATGTGTCGACACAGCCTGTGGAGCACCTGCGCTGTCTCACAAGTGAGGTTCACTTTCCATCTGACTACAAACCTGGCATTACTTTTTGGCTGTTTCAGACGATTACAGGTTTGTTTTGCTGCTGAAACAACGTTAATTAAGTTGTGGAGTTCTATAGATTAAATTAGACAGCTCAGAACATGTCTGACATTTTTGTATTTATAACACACCAAATTAAAGCCTTATATTATGGCACACATGCAAAATGTGTGGAATGCATGTAATTTGATAAAGAAGACAATTGCTGGGTCCAGGGTGTGCAAACCGAAATGGTTTTTAAATTTGTTTGTTATTACTTTATGACTAAATGATTTCCAATATGAGTATAAATAGTATTGAAACTGGCAGAACGTTTTTGTGGTTGTTACAGGCTTAATTTTGATGCTCTGTATATCTCTGTAATTCATACTGGTATGTAGCCGCACAAAAAACTGAAGTACAAAATTCAGATATTCTGTTTTCTGTATCGTATGCGGCTACGAGCTGGGCAATCCAGGGTTTAATTCTTGGCAGGGCCAAGAGATTTCTTTCTTCCTCTGAGTGTCCAGGTCAGGTCTGGGGCCGACGCAGCTTCCTGTTCACGTGGTACAAAGGTGTCTTTTCTGGAGGTAAAGCAGCTGGGAAGTGAAGTTAACCACTCATATCCATCTAGTGGTGAGGTTAAGAATGAGTGGAGCTCTGCCACTGCTCCTCCTGTATAGATTTGTGGCATGGGCAGGGACAGCTTTACTTTTACTTTTTATCATGTGTTTCGTAATTGTTAGAGACTTTTTAGAAGCCATAGTAGACACTGCAAGAAATCAAACTATGTATTGATGTCTGGTTTTTCATCTGTTTAGCTCCATGCTTAAACTGGCGTAAGGGTTGCAGTGAACATACTGTGGTTACCCAAATTGTCCTCTTGCATTTATTAGCTCTGTGTGGCCCCTGGCAACCTGTGGGAGCAAAAGTGTTTACCAACAATAATCAACTCTGAAGCCCACATTTTAGTAACAGACATTCAACCAACCACACTGCCTGTTTAGTAGTAAAGAAACACTCGACCTCCTGTTTGGATGCTGTGTTATTCCGCAGTGGATTCAAGTTTGCAGTATTAGAACGTCCACCATAGAGCGTGAACTTAGCAGCATGTATTTACTTTCTCTTTGGGTCAGTGTAATAGGAGTTAAGAGGCAAACATTTTCTGAACAGTAAGGAAGTAATATTGAATCTTTTTAAGTCACAAACCAACATTTTTTATTCTGTGGGCATACACAAATTGGTGATCAGGTGTACCAGACACATTGTAAAGGAGGGGGATTATGTAGAAAAACAGTATGGTATCTTTTGCTTTTACAGGTTACAATAAATATTTTCTGAGCTTGTACTTTCATTTATTGAATGAGCCATGTTTTTAGGCTGTATGTACATATTCAACCTTGTTTTTAAATGTGCAGAGGCTGAACTCTTAATTGAAAACACTCCCACTTGTGTAACAGGTTTTGACCAATGTGTTTAAACTTGTCAAAGCCAATTATTTTTGGTCTTTATGTCCTGCAGTTTCGTTTTCTTGAAGAGTGTCTTTTTTTGTGTTGATGTTTTATTGCAGTACATTGTCCAGTTGCAGTGCAGATGCCAGATGTGTCACAGCTCAGTCCCTGTGTGATCGTGACATAATGTAAAGTGCCACTGTACAATCCAAGATTCACATCTTTCAGGATTGACACTGTGTTGTTGGGTCAGTAGTTCCTGATATTTTAAAGGATCATTGTTACTTCATCTCCTTGGGTTCCTTGAGCCTGAAGATGAAGGCACTGCAATTCCTGAGAATGTTGGGAACTACACAGCATCACACCTCAGAAGACTTGAATTTTTGGCAGTGCCACTGTGAGAACATGAGATTTTGGTACTGCTGTACAGTCATTACAAGCTACTGTCTCTATCTCTTAGGGCTGACTGGTGTGCTGCTGTTTGTGGTGATGATCATAATATTTGTGTTTGCCCACCCCATCATCCGTAAGAAGGCGTACAAGTTCTTCTGGTCAACACATAGCCTGTATATTGTGTTGTACATTTTGTGCCTTGTTCATGGACTTGCAAGGCTGACTGGAGCACCGAGATTCTGGCTCTTCTTTATAGGTCCTGGTATTATCTATACTCTTGATAAGGTAAGTCAGAATCTTATAACTGAAAGAAAGGGAGCAGCAGACAATGAATGAGGAGTGATTAAATAAATGTTTTCTTCTTCAAACATCATTTCCATTTTATAAAAGCTGATGGTAAATAAATGTATCCAGTAAAAGAAAGTTTTCATTTAAGTTGTACACTTATTCAGCAGATCCCTCTATAGGAGGGAAAATTAACCTTTACCCAACCAGATTTGTTTTTAAATTTTAGTGCATGTTTTATGAAAATGTGAGCATTATTTCAACAGAAAGATATAAAATTATGAAATAAGCAGCATTTTGTGGAAAATAAAACAGAGGTTGTGCAGCATGTCTTAAAAGTGCAGTAAATTTCCTTTTGCCTAAATATATAAAATTAATTTTAGGGTTTTTTATGTGCATTCACATATGCAAATGGGTGTTTCAAGTTTCACAACAAAATGTGAAATTAAAAATGGTTTAAAGAACAAATTTACTTGATACTGTAATATTTAATTATTTAAATTAATAAGGATTAATTTAATAAGTGGATTCATTTCATGTCTCCCACACCTGGTATCCATTCCAGTGTGTGTCTGCTAATATAATTACATTCAAAACTTGGAGAATGATACCAACTTTTTGTAATAAACATTCAGTAGTATCTAATTTGCGTCCTGGTATCAATTTTTATTGCATGTTTTCAGGTGGTAAGTCTTCGCACAAAATACATGGCACTGGATATTGTGGAAACAGAGTTGCTGCCATCAGATGTCATTAAGGTCAAGTTCTACCGCCCTCCCAATTTTAAGTACCTGTCTGGGCAATGGGTCCGCCTGTCATGCACCGCCTTCCGGACTGAAGAATTCCATTCATTTACACTAACTTCAGCACCGCACGAAAACTTCCTGTCATGTCACATCAAGGCACAGGGTCCTTGGACATGGAAGCTTCGCAATTACTTTGACCCTTGTAATTATAACCCTGAAGAAGACCATCCAAAAGTACGTTGCTTACAGTTACATGTCGTCACTAGGCATGTAAGCCTGAAATTTTAACGTTGAAATTTATATTTTATTGTGATGCAAAATGGCAGATAAATTTTTATCACAGATATTAACCTCCTGTTTAAGTATTTCATGTGGCATGTGGGAGAAAAGAGAAATGTGTACGGGGTTTTGGTGAGGAATCCGGAAGAAAAGCAATGGTTTAGAAGAACTAGGTAGGTGGATAATATTTAAATAAAGAAATGGGGTGGGAAACCATGAACTGGGTTCATCTGGCTGAGGACAGGGACAAATGGCAGGCTGTTGTGAATGGACTTTCGGGTTTCATAAGATGCTGGGAATTTCTTGATAAGCTGACAAGCTATTAGCTTTTCAAGAAGAACTCTGCTGCAGGAATGAGTGAGTGAGTTGTTTGGTTGAGTGGTCAGTCAGTCAGTCAGTTTTTCTTTATGTATTTATCACATAAGGAAGAGCCATACCTGTTTCTGAAATTAGAGGCAAGAAAATTATTTTGGGTAAAAGACCTTCCCATCTTATTTCCATAAAAACGATCCCACCGTTATCGTCCATTTTTCAGCCAGAATTTTCCACACCTTTCCTGTGTTCCTGTCTTAGTGGTGTCTCTTAAATTTCTCTCTCGTGACAGTACTAGTTGTCTTGTGTGAGTCACATAGTTCGTCATTTATAATGTCTGAACAGTTCACTTACTGCATTGTTCTTTAGTCCAGATATCTTCCTGTTCACCTCACTTTCAGATTCATGAAATTAATATTTCTCCATTGAGCAACAGACCCATGCTTTGCACCCCTGGGTAATAACAAACTTTACTGCAGTTTATTCTTAAATATCATCTTGCTTGTTTCAAAGAAGGAAAATTCTGTAAATAATTATAACATTCATTTAGTTGAAAATGGTTGGTTTTCAGTAATATTGGACTATACATTAATTTGTTTTCTGCAGATTCGCTTGGAAGGTCCATTTGGAGGAGGTAATCAAGACTGGTATAAATTTGAAGTGGCTGTGATGGTTGGTGGTGGTATCGGTGTCACACCATATGCATCCATCTTAAATGATTTGGTGTTTGGAACCTCAACCAATCGATACTCTGGTGTCGCCTGCAAGAAAGTATGTACTGACTTGATGCTTTACAAGAAACAAATCATAAACTTAATGCATAAATTACACCTTTAGAAGTGCATAGGTCGATCTTAGATGGTCACAGTGCGTGCTTCCAGTTAAGTGTGTTTCCTGTTGTAAAATAAGTTGTTTTGGAAAAATCTTAAGAGGAGCAGTGGGCATACATAGTAAATTAACATGCAGTAGGCCCTATTTGAATATTGGGGTTGTGTTCTTGAAAACTGCAAAGCAGAGCAAAGCAATGTATGTTGCAGCATTTTTTTCCCCATAAGATTTAATTAAAATAACCTAGGATCTGGCTGTTGAAGATCCGGCCACCTGCCAGTGAAAACAGTGTTGACCTCTAGCCACTGCCCGCCCTAGCTATAGGACACAAGTACCACTACAACCCAAAGACCGCATTTCATATATTTGTTCAACAAATATTCTGTGCCAAATTTTTTGACACATGCTGCACAATCTCCATTTTTTTCCTCCACAAAATGATGTGTATTTTATAATGTTACTTTTTGATTCATAAAATATTCACATTTTATGTAAATGGTGCACTAAAATTTAAATGTCTGGCCCTGGGACTAAAGGGTTAATCTGACTAAAGGGCTAATCTGAGTCCATGCAGGATTTGTTAAACATGTGGTCTCTAAAATTTGTCTGTGTTAAAAGTGAAACAACAAATTTCGGGGCAATGTTAAATGAGGACTGCCTGTAACAGCAAAGATATAGTTTGAGAAGTCACAGCCATGTAGATAATAAGCAATGGGTTTGCAGTACTGTCTGTAAATAGTTCAGGCTATAGTCACTACACTTGCCTTACGGTTTATGGTTTTGTAAGAAATGTTAGATATATTGAGGTTAGCAGGCTGTGCTTAAAAGCCTTCCTGCATTGACTGTATATATTAACTGTGTAACTGTGTAATTGCAGGTGTACTTTCTGTGGATTTGCCCTTCACATCGCCACTTTGAGTGGTTTATTGAAGTTCTGAGGGATGTTGAGAAGAAGGATGTTACTAATGTACTTGAGATACACATCTTTATTACTCAGTTCTTCCATAAATTTGATCTTCGAACAACAATGTTGGTGAGATACAACACATAATTATCAATCAGCTATTGTATTAGTAAAATTCCCTGCCATGTGATTCACTATATGTAATGTGACTGTTTTTACATGTAATGCAACCATTACATTTATCTCACAATTCAGATTTATAAGGATTTCCATTCCTATATCCTATACTGTCTTAGTATCACCTAGGCTAACTGGATGTAGCTAGCAGATCTTGATGCAGTTGTATGACAGTTACTGTGGTGTCTCTCATGCAGACAAGGGGCATATTTGCTGGAGTAGTGTCAAGTATTGTCACCGTGACTGTCTTATCCCACACTGGCTGCAGACAGTAGTACTGCAGGCAGCTTATGAAGAAAGATGACTGCCATGATGGTGGCAGCAAGATGTTAACAGACACATAGCTGGATGGCTGCAGTGACAAGCGACTCATTAAATAAAACTTGAACATTATGAGTAACTTCATAAGTTTGCTTTCAACAAGCAGCATTTTGGTGTTTAGACCAAGGAGGATGAGAGGGGTGGGTCATGTAGAATACATGAAGAGACAAGAAATGCATAAAAAGCTTGGTCAGGAAGGATGATGAGATCCCGTGAGAGTCCTATATGTACGTAGGATCGTAATATTAAAGGGGATCTCATTGGAAAAGGGGTTTTGAGGGTATGGATTGAATTCATGTGTCTGAGGATAAGGTGCCAGTGGCATGCTATTACAAGAATACTATTGAACATAAGGTTCCATAAGAGTCAGAAAATGTCGTTAGGAACTTTGTGACTATTATGTTGTCAAGAAAAGTTATGCACTGTTGGGTTTGTTAGTAGTAAAATGAGGTCAGACACCAGTGGTAGCAATTTGAACCAGTCATGTTAAGGCTGAGAGTTATCTTTAAGTTAAAGCAGATAATTCTTATGGTTAATGTAGTCAGTTTATTGTTCAGCTAAATGCACACTACTATTCAGATTTAATGTTACATATATAGCTCCGACATGTTTCAGTGCCAATGCACCATCCTCAAATTCAGATGTGCATAGTAGTGTGCATTTAGTTGGAACAATAAATTGACTCCATTGGTCAGAACAATACATCAAATTAACAACCTGAAAACTCACATGTTGTTTACATGCTGGTCTTCTTTTTTTATAGTACATCTGTGAAAACCACTTCCAGCGACTCTCAAAGATGAGTATGTTTACTGGTCTGAAAGCTGTGAATCACTTCGGTCGCCCTGACATGTCATCATTCCTAAAGTTCGTTCAGAAGAAACACAGCTACGTAAGTAATTCTAATAGAGCCACAGACAAAATGGAGAGACCGAAGAGAACTTAGAATAGGACAGCATCTTGTCTGCCTAGAATTAGAATGGAGTGCATCCCAAAACATGTCTGGATCAACCTGCTTGAAAGAGATGAATAGAATATGGTCAGACATCTCAATTGCAAATCAGCCAGTCAGCAGCTAACACAGCTTTTAGCCTACTTGAGATCAACATACTCTGTGTGTGTGTGAGCCAGTCCTGAAGTGACTGTCAGTAATAAAAACTTGACAGTTGCAATGTGTGAGGTTCTGACATTGGTGTTGTTGAAGATTGGATTCTTCTTGGATGTGGCGTCATGTCATTGGGCATGTTTTTCCCAACATTTTGCAGGTCTGTAGTGCTTTTATCTTCATGGTCAAGCAGTTACTGAAGATAACAGTGCTATGACTTTGGAACATCGGCAATGACATGTCCAACTTGTCCAACTACAGTGTCACATCCCAGAAGAATTGAGCTTACAGCATGACAGAAGCGTGAAGCGGCAGTACAGGACAGCACTAACACCACTTCCTTTAGAGTTCTGAAGTGACGCATGATGGAGCTTTTGTAAGGTTCTTTCTTCTAGAAGTTTAAGCAGTCAGATGGTGCCCATACAAAAATTTTCTGTAGCCTTCAGTTTGATGGTGATAGCTAATGAACTGCTTGAGCTGGCTGTGTGCAATTTGATGTGGACATACATAGTAAACATAGCTACACTTTGTAACAGAAATACTGTCTCTATGTTAACCTTTAAAACCATGATAACAGTGCAGATCTTTGAGGTTATGTCTGACAGTGTAAGAAAAACAGAAATAAAGTAATGTAAAAAGCAGCAGCAGCAGCAGCAGCAGCAGCAGCAGCAGCAGCAGCAGCAGCAGTAGTAGTAGTAGTAGTAGTAGTAGGATAGCTCCACTCATTCTTAACTTGAACCCTAAACTGATGTGAGTGGTCAGCCTCTCACGCTGCCCGCCCACTTTACCCTGGGAAGGAAGGAACTGGTACTCTTCGCATATGCAGTTGGATGGGCCCCAGAGTCAGGCCCATATGTTTTGGAGAGCAGAAAAATCTCTTGCGTCTGCCAGGATTCAAACTGCCTGTTGTCTGGCCCACAGCATTGTACCTACTGTGCTGTAGCAATAGATCTGTAGAGCTATAAATGTAGGCCACAGGAGAGTAGCCTTCATGAGTTCTGCTCCAGGCAGGGTAATTGAATGAGAGGATGAATTAATTGTGGTTGTTCAGTTGTTTACAATGGATTGTTATTTGAATAATTTCAACATTTTATGTTATACACAAGCTTTGTGAGAAGTTCTGTTTCCACTAGTTATATGCAGAGCAGTCTGCCAATGACATTGTGTGTTTCCAGGTTAGCAAGATCGGAGTCTTCAGCTGTGGCCCCCGTCCTCTTACCAAAAGCATCATGTCAGCATGTGAAGAAGTGAACAAAGGTCGAAAGTTACCGTATTTTATTCACCACTTTGAAAATTTTGGATAAAGAACTAACATGGATGTCCTTAATTTAAAACAAAGAGACAATCCTCTGTGTAACATTCTGCATTGCACACAGTTGGTGGTCTTTCTTGTGTATTCAGGGCATCATAAAGGCAGAGTGAAAGTGCTGCCAGGTGAATGCTAAATATTGGAATCTGGATACAAAGCATAACATGAGAAAGTTGGTGGGATGTTACCCGATCATGTCTGCTTGCACTAAGAACACAGCATACCAAGAGGTTCTAGTGGACCCTGACCTTTCTTTGTGCAGCACTTGATTTTAAACAGTTTTTTATTCAGAGCCCATGACATCACTGTCTGTACTGTTTCTGTAGGTGTTAGTACTGTTTTCTACAAGGTCCTTATCTTATCTAATAACTGTGATTTTGTCACTTCCCACTGCTACTTCATCATGCATGTGGGCAGTCAGCTGGGTGTGCTACATTCATACGAACTGACAGGAAGTGGCAAGGATAGTTGTCAGACGAAATAATGGCCCCATGTAAACCCAAGACTATCTGGTGGTTTTTCACTTCTAGTGGAGCCTGATGTTTTTCATCCAGTAACCTTCAGTTAGTTTGATGACACACTGTGTGTATAAACACAGTAATATAAGAACCTTACACTCATAGCAACAGGTCAGAATTGAAGTCTGTAATGATGGGACATGTTAAAAATTGCTGTCATCACAGTAGAATAGAATAGAATAGAATAGAATAGAATAGAATAGAATAGAATAGAATGGGTTTGAGCCCTTAAAGGCCCAATACACATAGGCCTTTTTCTGTCATCACGATGCTAGTATGAATACCATTGCCACTGTTGCCAGCATCTCTTGCTGCCTGTGTCATTTCCAAGTGTTCAAAATGCTCCTTCATTTGTATGTAATTGAATTTTACCACTCTTAAGAAGACCCAGGGAATGCAAACATATGAAAATGACTGTTGTGCTTTTTGCAGTGTGATATCCTAGTCTGAATGATTTTAGTGTATGCTTGTTATTAAGAATTAGGCAAGAACATGATGTGAAAAGGGATGCAGCACAAATTATAACTGACTTCCTGTTATCTTCTGAGTGTGTGACATTGTGTAAAGATTCAATTGTTCTGGGATGTGACACTCCTAGTGGGTGAGTAGTTTCCAATGTTGTGAGGGATCATAGTGGCTTCATCTGCTACTAAATTTTTTTAAACATTGGGAACTACTTGCCCAACATCCTATAATACTTGCATCTTCAGCAACACTGCTGTGACATACTCAAATCTGGCACTGTTGCAGTGCCCATATTTTTTATAAAGAGAAGAAACTTTTCACAAAGGCAAGAAGTGGACATAAGGCGGACAGCAAGGCTGAGGCAGCTCGTGAGTTACAGCAAAGTGACCAAGTGCGTGAGGCGAAGTGATAGACGAGTTGAACACGGCAAGGAAGGGACAGTTGCAGCTGTTGAACCGCACAGTGCTGTGCGAGCACTGTAGAAGTGAATCCGTGAACTACTGTGATCAAGATGTATGTAAGAGCTACTAGGAAAGTGTGAACAGTGGACAGTTGTGAATTAGCAAACTAGTGACCAGTGCTGTGAACAACAGGAGGCAACAGAATTGAAGACCTGTAAAAAGGGCATATTGTATCTTCCCAGCCGATACAGGGTAACGCCCTGCACTATCCTTCCCGGTGTCCGGGAGGGAGCTGTGCACGGCATTGATAGCGCTGCCACCACCCACGGATTCCTAAGTTCTATGGATCTGAGCTAGCTCCGTGGGTAAGCTAGCGGTGTCTGGGATCTCACTGCTCACCCTAATGGTTCCTACCCTCTTCGGAACGTGAGTGGGAAGGGAAAGGGGGGACACTCATCTAAGGCCCAATGATCTATCAGCTCGCCAATTTTCTAAATAAGACACCAGTGAACCTATCACTACTCTTTATTTACAAATATACAATGATCTAACCCTGAATCATGCTAACTACTTCTCTTTCGTCTTGACGTCTACCTCCGTCATTCCCCTGAGGCTCTGACCCACATAGTTACAGGAATCTCTACTCACTCCAGGCCGACCCGCCGCTGGATGCGAACACCCAAAGTAGAATCACCATTCGTTTTCCATCCATGGTCGTCTGTTCCTCGGTGCCACCTCCGTCCTCTCGACCTCTGGAGAACCACCTCCGGGTTGTCGTCCGAACACTTGTTCTACCTCCCTCTGAATGAATTTCCAACCCTGCAAGCCTACCTTTTCTTTCGTCTGCCTGCTGGGTCATTACCCCGACTCTCCTCGCTACCGGGGAAAGTGCTGACCCCACACCTACTATTGTACGGGCCGGTGACCTCAGGGACCTGACGTCGCAACTAAGTAACACTCTACATCACTACAGGGCATATGGCCCAGAATACGAAGTTCAGTAAGAAGTGCACTGCAATCTCTTGTAAATTGTTCTTTCCAATTCTTTAATTTCTATAACTGTAAGGTTAATAAACATTGTTATTTGTAACCCATGGACTTATCTGTTACAATATGATAATATCCATAGGCAGATGCATTTTTTTAGTTTAAACATAACTGCTCCCTAGGTTTGGGCTTAATGAATTTTGGTGAATATGCATATTTTTTGTTCACTTAACGGTATGTGCTGCATTAAATTACTGCCAACTACATCCAATGGAAATTTGCTAAGCTTCCATATTAGGAGAGTCACCAAATTTATACTCTGGAAACATTTTAATGTACTATTTACAAACTGCTGCCAAAGTTAATGTTTGTATTTCTTAAGAAAGCCCAGACTTGTGTGTTTGATGTGTCATGGTTGGTGCAAGAAGCCTTTGATGGGAATTTTTCCAACTTAGAGAATCTGTCCCCGACTGTTTTCCAGCAAGGAAGTAGCAGTAGAACTAGGATGAGCTGAGTTGCCAGTTTCCAGCAAGGAAGTAGCAGTACAACTAGGATGAGCTGAGTTGCCAGTTTCTGCTCATGTTGGTGTTACTGTCCACCATAAAATTGTGTCCACTATATTTTGACTGCAATGCAAAGTGCAAGCTTACAAGCAGTATTACAAGGTAATTAACATTCACGAACAACAGAACTATTTATCACGACTTTGAGAGTGTTGTGCACCTACATGTTTTTACTAGTATGTGGTCATTTTCAGGCCATTAAAATACATAAAATTACAATTGCAAAGTAATTTTTTAAGGTTACTGAGATCTCAATCCTTGGGTGTTGTGATATACATGTTAGTATAAAATGTAAAAATTGGTAAGATGTATGATAAGTCACGTGACATCGAAATAGTGCGGGTATTGCGAGAGTGCAGGCTAGTAGTTCCTTTCCTGAATATATTTTTTCCTTCCTTGTTACACCCAGAGAATTTGGCTTGTTTACTGCATGGTGTGCAGTATTATATTTGGCATGTACATTGATAACTATGATTTGGTTGGTATATAATGTTTATTTATTGATGGTGGGTTTCTTGGGTCTTCTGTCCAGTACAGACCAGAGTGGTGTTACTTATGTTAAAATCCCATAATATTTTATGTCATGGCTTTATTGTTTTGGAGCCAGTCTCATGGCTCTACGCACATTTGTCTGAGAGAGAGAATGAGTGTGCATGTTTGGAGTCTTAGGCATTGGTTACAAATGTAAGCCTACATTTGTAACCAATGCCTAAGACCCCGTCTGTTGTAATATTTATAAATATAATATCTATTTACCTGTTTGTTTTAAATTAATAAAAAATGTTAACACAGTAACTCCATAATGGCCGTCTAGGTCCTATCGACCAAATACAAAGTGTATAATTTTTATTTTAAATGATTATTAACACTTATGGGACCCAACAAAACATGGGCATGATGTAGTGTACAGTGCATTTGTTGGCTTTCTTGTAATGACTGTATATCTGGCCTTATGATGTTCTATCTGTACACCGAAACATATAGCTATTTAATAAAACACAGTTGTGTTACACTGACTATTCAGTGTTCTGAATACTATTCAAATGTGAAAGGATTCTAACAAGTTCCTAACAAGTCTCTGTATGCATTTCTCCTCTCCTCTGTACCTAGCTCTGAATATACAGCATTGATTAATACAAATAAAATAAACATATTCTCATAGGAGAGTTCCAGAAATTTGTAAATCATCATTACTTTATTTAATTTGTTGATGAGCAGTGCGTAAATAGCATTCCTCATTGTCAGCCCTCATTCATGCCCCGCCCCCCCAGTCATCAATCAGACCAATAAGCAGGAAGATCTGTGGGTGTGTCTTCCTAGCTCCACATGACCTAGGACACTGATGTACGTTTCTTGCACTACAATACTTCTAAGAAAATAATACTTTGAAAAACATAATGTAACTGAAATTATGACTATAGTGAGCGAATTGAGTGTCAAACATCTGTAAATTATTTACTGGCAAGCGCATATCATTTTGTGAGAAAACAGATTATGTGTCCGGAACTGGAATTCTCACGGACCGTCTGCAGCACCGGTGTTCATTTCATGTTGTGCCCAGTGTTGGCCTTGCAGCTTCTATCTAAATGTTTTATGAATACAACCGCGCTTAACATGTCAAGTTGCACGCAGCAAAAAAGTGTGCAGGTTTGATCTACATGTATGACCACAGGTCACTATACAGCCCATATAATAAGACTGGCCAGGCGGTCTGAAGCGTGAGTGAGTGTCCAGCAGCTCGATTTCTCAGATTGCGGGTTCGAATCCCGCCGAGAGCATGGATGTCCATCTTTGAATGTTGTGTGTTGTGCAGGTAGAGGTCTCTGCGACGGGCCGATCCCTCATCCACAGGAGTTCTACTGAGTGTGTGTGTGTCACTAGATATGATCAGGTGCAACAATAACCCTCTCTACCTACAGTGAGTAGGTAGAAGCAGTCAGACTAAGTCACCAAGCTGCAATGCGAGGAGAAATAGGGACAAAAGAATCTGTTTCGGCCTCGAGAGTAAAATGCCCTTCTTTAGTGACCGATTTGGACCAAACTTCCACTTACTGTAGCTCATACCAAGGGAGTGCCACATGTGATGTTTCAGTCATCACGCTGCAATGCGAGGAGAAGTAAGGACGAAAAACGGTTTCGGCCTCAAGAGTAAAGTGCCCTTCATTACTGACCGATTTCAATAAAACTTGCACTGCTTGTAGCACGGGCAGGGAGTGCCATATGTAGTGCTTCAGTCACCATGATGATGTGCGAGGCGAGATAGGGACGAAAAACTACATGGGCCTGTAGAATAAAGTGCCCTTCGTTACTAACCGATTTCGACGAAACTTGCACTGGTAGAGCATGCCAAGCGAGTGCCTCGTGGCGTTTCAGTCGTCATGCTGCAATGCAAGCGGAGATAGGGACAAAAAGTGTTTTGGCCTCAAGAATAAAGTGCCCTTCGGTACAGGACGATTTCAGCCAGACTTACACTGCTTGTAGCACAAGGGCAGGGAGTGCCACTTGTAATGTTTCAGTCGCCACGCTGGAATGCGAGGCGAGAAAGGGACAAAAAACCATTTTGGCCTCAAGAGTATATTACCCATCATGACTGACTGATTTCCACCAAACTTGCCCTGATTGTAGCACATGTCGAGGTACTGCCATATGTGATGTTTACATCCACAGAGACAATTACGGTCCACTGACAACACAGGATATATAAATCGCCAGCTTTTAAAGGTTAGTTTTAATAATTTACTTCCAAATTCTAAGGTACTGCTCATCAGCTGATTTCAGTGGCTGAAGGGTAAATCATGTAAAACTTTTGATATCATAATGTCTACAAAATCTTTGTTTTTCAGATTTCAATTTTGGGGCATCTGGGGGGGCTACAGCCCTGCACCCCCCCCCCCCCGGGTGCGCCCTTGCACTACAGTATGTTTCCACACATTGCACACATATTTACTTTACACTACTTATATGTCTGCCAATGTCAGTTTTACGATTCTTTCCATCCAAAACAAATAATAGGGTATGATCAATTTCACTTTGATATGCATGTGTGAGTAATAAGTATGGAGAGGATTAGGTAAGTAAAAAGTGATGTGTGTCACGCTGTAGACAGCTGGTGTCTAGTTATATGTGGAACTAAGTCATTTATAATGTACTGTACTCTTCAGTGAATTAGTGAGAAAAGATTTCATATTTTTTAGATGGCTGCAATTTTTACGAGAACCTGAATAACTCTCATTGCATGCTAGAAACTGTGTGGTCCATCCCAGTATTGGCAGGAATACTTGTCAATCCGTTAAAGTCTGGGTTTGAGACTTTCTGTTGCTAGGCAGTCGATTTTCCTTTGTAACAGCACAGACTTTGTAAGTGGTTACAGAAATAAATACATCCTGGTAAAATGTACAGGCACTTTGACTCACCCCCTGTGAAATGCCAGAAAAGCCTTTGCATGAAGCCTGGTCATGATATTGGCTCACTTTTAGAACAGCCAGAGATCCACCTCTTGCCTTGAGCTTGTACATTGATTTAGTTAACAGCTGCCATCTCCCTGTTTATGACAGAGTTAACAATTGCATTTTGTGCAGAATGTAAATGTCGACACTCACTTCTGGAATTTTAGTGAGGTTTATTTATAAATGGATATTATGTGAAACAAAATACAGGAGTTATCCATGTGTCTGGAAGCTAGGAGTATAACTGCTTCATTTGCTTGTTTCTGAACCATAGCGACTTGACATTGCTGGATGGGATGCGACGTCTTGAGAAAAAGAACTTCCTTAACTGATTTACTCTTGTCATGAGATATGCCGTATAAATTAACACTTTGCTACCAGATGGGATGAGAAGCATGAACATAATGGGAACAGAACAGAAGTTTGACTGGTTACATGGACCATACTTCTGCTACAGTTAGCAGAGTTACACGTTTTATACTGAGAGCTACTAACCGTAAAAGGTGTGGTGTGGTGTGATATGGTATAGTGTGGTGTGGTGTAGTGTATTGAGGAGACTGAAAACACTGCCTGGCATATGGGATCATTTAGTGCATAGGTGGCCACACTTTTGGACTCAGTGATCTGCTCTAAAGACGGAAAATATTCTGCGAATGACCACAGTACATAATGTGGTAATGTAAGGTAAACTGAACAAAGAACTGTAAAAGAGCATAATAACATCAAACTTAAAAGTACAGTTGTTTCATTTATTAAAAATTGCTTGTCAGACTAAAAGAGTGTACCATAATTAAAATGTGCTTGTCATTAACCTTCATGTTGCGAAGTTGGTACATGACATTGCATATCTTGCGGGAACTTACTTAGGCACAAACAAAGGCAGTATTTTAAATATTTTATCAGTCAGACGGATTTGGTATCTTGATTTAATTATTTTCGTTTAGGAGAAGGCTTCACCACAGAGGTAGGTTGCACCAAAAAATGCTTTTCAAACGAAGAGCTAGTCATCGTACTGAGGCAGCAATTAATTTTGATAGAGACAAAAGGCAGCCGTGATCACGAATAATCCTGATCACTTAACTCCATGTAGTGCCAAGGTTAAGGATTTGTGGAGCTGTACTTCCATTCCCAATTGATGTCGTGCTTAATAGGGACAGGGGCATCTTTACCCTACAACATTAATGCCGTTGACAGATAAGTTTTTTTCCAGTCTGCGTAATGACGCTGTAACTCAGCCTATATAAAACGGTATGGTAGGAGATGAATACATCGGAAAGGAAAAGAGTGGTACAAAATCTGAGATACTTTTGCGGTATTCGCAAGGACGGACTGAGGAAAACCACAGAAACCTTCAGGCACGATCACGAATCACGATAACCAGTGTCCCGACCGAAGTAATGAAGTTACTAGAAAGTAATTCTCTGCTGTTTTGGCATAGGAGAATAACGTGGTAGATATTACGGACAAGTGTGCCTCTCTTTGCGTACTAATTTCGCTGGATTTTTATTTATTACGGCGGAGGGACATACATGCTGAGTGCTAAGGTCACTTGGAGTTCGAGGAATGTTACGGAATAATTATATTGCAATTAAGAGTAGCAGTTAATACCTACAATTTCGAATACGTAATTGTTTGTCTTTGGCACACATAAAGAAACATTGTATTGGTATTTTATGCCGTTCAAACGTACAAGGATATGTGGCAGTCTTCCGGTACGTTGCGGAAGAATACTGAAGGAAGACCCTACGGTGCCCTTTTGCGTTGCAGCCTGAATGGCGGTGGGAAGAAAGTCGTATTCTTGTACACAAAAAGTGCTGTCTTTATTTATATGGCTTTGAAACTGGAAATTTGCTACGAAGTTCTTTTCGCGGAGTGTTACGGATACTTCTTGACTAATAATTGTGGTCATTAGAATGTTTATCATGAAATTTGATTATAAAGTTAATCGGTAGGCACATGACTGCGTCGATCTGATGTCGCCAACATGGCTTGTGGGGGTGGTCTTTAGCACAGTAGGTATCCATCTTGCCTGATGTTTCAGGGCAACGGTTTTGTATTAGAAAGTCAAAAATTTATTGAAGTTCGATGTTTAAGCATATAATTACGGCTGTTGGAATGCAGTAATGAAGTGCTATTATATTCCTCACTCCCTGACAGCATAAAACACATAGTAATGCAGTTTTAACGTCAGTTCAGCTGATTGTAGGGACGTGTTCTGGGCTCTTTCGAACACTGCAGCTGTTACAGTAAATACGCTGGTCAGTCCACATGAAATTTGTTGTGGGCAAAGTGGCGCCGACACGGGTTTGGCCCTGTAGGGTGGATTTCCAGTTAGTATCATTCCACCAGTGCTCCATAGCCGCCTATCAACGAGGCTTCATAATCGTAGAAAATGACCTCGTCTTTTAGCAATGCACTTAAAGGTGACCACTCGACATGAAGGCATATGGGGAGGGAAGTGTATTTACGTTCTTGACATTGGCACTAGGTGAGGGTGAGCGAGTAGACTGACGCTCCGATCCGCTTTACCCCCGGGGAGACATCCCCAGTACCCATTTGAATAGTAGGCTCGGTGGACCCCATGTGCGATCTAGGCTTTTGCGTAAGGAATTCGAACTGGCTCTAGGCTTTTGCGTAAGGAATTCGAACTGTCTCTCCTCTAGCGCTTAGCCTGGTTACTATAGCCACTGCGCTATCGCAGCTCCTTAACCTGCACAACGTGGAGAATTTCTCTACTAGCAAACCAACCACCGATACTAGCTTTACGAAATGCTTGGCTGCTCTGAGTTGGTCAAGGAATCGAGGAAGCGGTTTCACGAGATGGCGTGACGCGTATAGTGTAAGTTGTTAAGTGTCGATTTAATTGCGGATGCCATTCTTCAACTAGCCGTTTTGTGCACAGTATCCAGGTGCCAGAACACAATCACACGTAATTTTGCGCAGTTTCAGGTTAGTGACAAGTGAATGGTGAAAGTTACGGTGTTGTGTAGTGTAGAATTATCAGGTTATGGGGTGCGTACCCTGGGGTTCGCTTCCCGGCAGAAGGAAGACATTTGTGTGCTGTAAAGTGTCTAGACTGACTTTGGCTCCCATCCGTACCACTATTTGAAGGCCGCAGGGGTGTGTGTTCCTAGGATAAAGTGGCCAGGGTTAATGAGTGGAGCTATACCTCTGCCCCCCCTGTATGCCTTCGTGATATGCACAAGGACAGCTTTTACCGTAAAGCAAAATATCAGTTCATGAACTAGAGCAATACATAACCTTTGAATTTGTAATACCTCAAGTGGTACTAATAACAGTTTGATTAGCTCTAGAGACTTGGCTGATGATGACTAAAAATATGCTGCTGTAAGATGTGGCGAATTGCACTTTAATTATATTATGGTGATCAAAATATTAACCATGCAGTGATGTCATAAAATTTTATAATAAAGAGCATTAATTACAAGTGTGACAATATAGGGGAGAAGGGGGGACATTTGAACAAGGGGCCCTTCTGAACAAATCAAATATCCCGCCATACGTTTGAAAGTATATGTCGCTATTTTCATATTTAGAGAATGGAACCCCTGCTCTGCAGCTGACATAAACTTTCACTCCAATTTAGTGTCTACTGTGGTGTGAGCACTACAGTAGTGAAATATTTTTGGTGTTAATTTCAGTTTGTTTGAGGAAAGAATTATGTAGATAGAATAACAGTGTACTTTTATGGGCATTAAGTTCATTTATATTCAGTAATTTTATTTGTGTTCAAATGTGCCCCATGGCTGTTCGCATGTACCCCAACCATGGGGCAGATTTGTACATGATGCATCATCACAGATAAATAGTAATTATGTAAATCTGTGACTTATTTTTGTGGTTCAAAAATATTTCATGCATGCCAGATACTATGCCCTTTCAGCACTATACCAATTGTAGTGAATATAATGTCGTGCACAGTCATGAGAAAATATTTTCTACATTTTGTTCAAATGTGCCCCCCCCCCCCCTTCTCCCCTACTGTTTCATAAAGGGCTGTCATTTTTCTTCAGTCATAGTTCATTGTGGTAGAGTGTTTTAGTTACTATTCATGGGGTTGGCTGTAGGCCCATGTGTGAATCACAGTTTGTCATTAAACAAACTGATAGGACCAT
The DNA here is from genome assembly GCA_013340265.1 of Coptotermes formosanus. Taxonomy (NCBI): domain Eukaryota; kingdom Metazoa; phylum Arthropoda; class Insecta; order Blattodea; family Rhinotermitidae; genus Coptotermes; species Coptotermes formosanus. The sequence continues at coordinate 157,365 of BLKM01010390.1, read as the reverse complement.
GTAAAATAGTGCAGTTTAATCCTTGAAGGAACACCACAGCTTGGTGCTAAACCAACCATCTCCACTGAACAGAGTGCCTGTGAACTGGCAGTCACTCTGCTAGTCGAATTCCCTCTCTTATGGAACCTGAAGGTCCATTATCTGCCATTGTATTTATTTAGGATCAGTTAATTCTATCTTTTCCCAGGGTAAAGGGGCTGGGGCATGAAACTGGTCACTCACCTCCATCTGATGCCAAGGTTAGGAGTGAACAGAGCTGTGTATAGCTCCTGTCCTTCATAATGCCTTCATGGCATGCACAGGGACAACTTTACTTTTAACTTTACCTTCCATCGACACCCAGGTGTTATGATTGGCTGTTTTCCTTCAGGTTTTCATTGCAAAACCCTATATGCATTTCTCTTTCCAATGTTTGCCACATGTTCAAGCCATTACAGCCTCCATAATTGTCATTCTAATTATACAGTTGATGTGAAGTCCAAATTTATGGTGATAAACTGTGTTGTTTGTTTCAGATTGTGACATACTGGATGCTTCCCTGGGTCAGTTTCGATATGTGGAGGGTATCTACTGTGTGTAGTCACTTAAATCTATCAGGTACGTGAATGGGGTTTTGGAATCGCAATAGGCAGCTTCGTACTGCCCTTCCTTGAGTTTGAATTCTGCTGTTGTTACAGATGGACATTAACTGCCTAGCTGCAGCTGCACTGTGCAGTTGGTGTGTTGTCAGATGTGTGGTTTATGTGTCTGGAATTTGAATATGACTTCTTTTGTATCAATTTTGAACTCTGCTCATTAGAGACAGTGATTGATTCTGTTGCAGATTTTGACATACGGTATTCTAACATTTGTATGTAAATGTTAGAGTTTTTAGCAGTGAATCCAAAAAACCTTTTTAGTTCTCAGAATGAAGAAAACTTGACTTACCCCACTTTGCCTTGCAAGGGCTAATATGTGGATTATCCTATGCAGTGTATTTATGCTATAGCTTAGTATGGTTAACAGCTAATTTTATTCCGTGTCATTGCTGTTGAGGAACCAAGTATGCTTTAACAGGTGGGAAGATTGTACAGTAGGGGCATGGTAATAATCAGGTTTTTTTTCCTGTCAGATTTCTGGTGAGCAGTCAGGGGAAGTAGTGCAGTGTGTTGTAGTTGATGCCAGCAGCTGGAATGAGTCTCCATCTACAGTAACAATGCAGTGACTCACACCTGGTGCCAGCAGCAGCAGATGAGTCTCCATCTGGTGAGTGTTGCACATTCATTGGACATGTAGCTACATTTGTGCATGTATGGCAAGACCTTGCAAAAGTCCAAGCAGCATTGACTATTGTTAGTGACCTTCAGCTCACTGACTGTTGGAAATTTAATACTTGTCTCTTTGAAAAATAGTATCTATTTTTGAGGCATTTACAACTGAAATGTGTTCAAGGATGCTCCTAGTTAAAACTACTGCAGGGGTTAGAAAAAATCACCACAAGTATTTAGACAGGAGTTTCATTGATGCACAAGTCAGCAAATTCCAACTGCAGAGAGTTCCTTGGGGTGCTGCCTAAATCACAGTACCACACCCTCCAGCACATCACTGTGTGATGTGAATGTACGACCTTTGAAGGCTTCTCTTTAGCAAGCCAAAGGTATCAGAATAGCATGCTGGTAAGCTCAGGCTGTATGCGGGATCTTTGATAGCCTCCCATTGCATGGCATGTGGCTGGTTCCACATTTATAGGAGTTTCCATGAACATTTGTTCTTGACTTTAGTGTGCTGTGCAAATTCTGAATTTTGACAGTCATGGTTTGCATTGAGTGTTGTGTGTGATTTCAAGTCCAGTTGAGGGGTTCCTCAGTGTCTCCCCAGTCCTATTTGGACAGATTCATCACGTGGTACCCTATCTTTTAGCGGCATTTTAATGCTGTCTACTATCTACTTGTCCAGTCAACTGTACTGTTCTAGACAAGTGTCTGTCAACATGTTACCAAGTCAGACATGCAGCTGGGCCATCTAAACTGCCATAGTGGTGCCATGAGCAGGTTTCAGTCATATGTGCCTCCTGTATTTGTGTGTAGTGTTGTCAGGCAGCAGGTCATCACTTGAAGATCTTGCTGTACTTCTGTGTTTGAGTGTGATTATATGTTCCAGAACACTAATATTCACACAGGCAACCTTTATTGACTGTGCATTGTGTTATTCAACAGATGCACACAGCTAGCCAATCGTTACATATTTTACGTTAATACAGTTACTTCCAAGTTAAAATATAGCCACAAGCCTTGTGGAACTGGGAGATATAAATTCCCTATTTGTGAATGATGATAAGGAAGCCACAGTCAGGGCTGTGGAGTCAGTACAGAAAACCTCCGACTCCTTAGGTTTTAAATCTCCAACTTCAGCTCCTTCATGAAAGCTCAATATGTATTAATAATAGTAAACCTACAGAAATGGTAAATGGTATCGTAAGACATTTCATCACCACCACGTGAATCGTCAGGCTACTTTTTACACATACAACCTATATTTAAGGATAAGTCAAGTGGTTATTGTAGCTAGTAACTATTTAAGATCTTATATTGAGGTTGGAGTAGGTACATTTTTAATGGCTCTGACTCCACCCAAAATTCCTTCTGACTCCGAGTCAATGGCCCTGCTCACAATTATGTACGTTTAATGAAACACTAAGCTCTTTGATTTTACGTGTAGGAATGCCGAATGAGTGCTTTGACTGTTTTAATGGTACAAAGTACATTAGCTGTCTAGTTGGGTCTGATGAGAGAGGTGTTAACTTTCTTGATAGTGACCCCATATTTTTGGCACTGCACTTAGTTGTTAAACCCTGCGCAAGTGATGTGGATATATCTGTGAAGTGGCCCCTGATAGGAAGTTCATACCAGTTCAGATTACTGTAATTTTTTTGCCAGGTTTGCAGAATTTTGTACCAGACATCTCTTAGAATATCATCTGTTATTAACAGTAAGCTTTAGATACTCCAGCTTGAATCTTACAGCAAATTTAGGAAATTATAGTGCTATCCACACTTTTTTTTTTACTCTAATTCTCTTTTTTCCACAGCTTGCCATTCTGTTACAGATTTGGGGGTTCATTCATTAAACAATTAACTAGGTTCATCATATGAATATACACACAATCTGGGTTTTTAGTATTCCACTATGATAAGTTTTGCACTCATTGCACACATGTACTTTATATTACTTGTGTGTCTCCCTATGTGAGTTGCACAATAGTACTTTCTATCCAAAACAAATAATAAGGTGTGATCAGTTTCACTTTGATGTACATTTGTAAGTAATAAGTATGGGGAGGATTAGGTTAGTGCAAAGTGATGTGTGTCATGCTGTAGACAGCTGATGTCTAGTTATATATGGAACTAAGTAATTTGTGATGTACTGTACTCTTCAGTGAATTAGTGAGAAAAGATTTCATATTTTTTAGATGGCTGCAGTTTTTGCGAGAACCTGAATAACTCTCATTGCATGCTAGAAACTGTGTGGTGCGTCCCAGTATTGGCAGGAATAGCTGGGGATGAGAATAATCTTGCCCACTGGTCATTCCATTCAACTCAGGTTTTGAGATTTTTCTGTTGCTAGGCAGTCCATTTTCCTTAGCAACAGCACAGACTTTGTAAGTGGTCACAGAAATGAATACATCCTGGTAAAATGTACAGGCAGTTTTGACTCTCACCCTGTGAAATGCCAGAAAAGCCTTTGCATGAAGCCTGGTCATGATATTTGGCTCACTTTTAGAACAGCCAGAGATCCACCTCTTGCCTTGAGCTTGTACATTGATTTAGTTAACAGCTGCTATCTCCCTGTTTATGACGGAGGTAACAGTTGTGTTTTGTGCGGAATGTAAATGTCCACACACACTTCTGGAATTTTAGTGAGGTTTATTTATAAATGAATATTATGTGAAACAAAATAGAGGCGTTATCGATGTGTCTGGAAGCTGGTAGTATAACTGCGTCACTTGTTTGTTTCTCAACCATTGTGACTTGACATTGCTGGATAGGATGTTAAGTCTTGAAAACATGAACTTCCTTCCTGTTGTTGTGAGTTATGCAATGTATATTGGATCATTTAGTACATAGGTGGCCAGACTTTTGGACTCAGTTATCTACATGTATTCTGAAGACAGAAAGTCTTTTACAATCTACCATAGTACATAAGGTGTTAATATTAGGTTAACTAGGCAAAGAAATGTAATGTAGCATAACAACATCCAAGATATAAAAGTGCAATTGTTCCATTTATTAAATAATTCTCTTTTCAGATTAAAACCATTTACAATAATTAAAAGGTGTTTTTGATTAACCTTTCTGTTGCAAAGTTGATGCATGACACTGCATATCTTGTGATAAGTTACTGAAAGAGGGTTCATAATTACTGAGGCACAAGTGAAGGCAGTATTGTAAATGTTCATCAGTCAGATGGGTTCAGTACCTTGATATAATTATCTTCGTCTAGGAGAAGGCTTCTTTGCAGATGTAGGTTGGACCAAAAAATGCTTTCAAGTGAAGAGCTGTTGATCATATTGAGGTGGCAAATAAATTTTGATAAAGGCCAAAAGCAGCTGTGATCAACTGTTTCGCCACCTCTGATTTAACACATTGTTGGGAAAACTGTTTGAAAAGCACCAAGTTTTGTTACCTGTGAGTCTGTTGTTTTTCAGAACAGCTGGTGTTGTTTTCTTTTTGCGCCTCAGTATCTTAAACGTTGCTAGAGCAGGTAAATGGTGCAGCCACCAGTTTGATTTTACTAGCACTTGTATCATTACAAATTTTTGTGACTCATAACCAAGCTGAAAGCCGAAAGGCTTGTGTTTTGTCTTAGAATCTCACCACTTACCACTAGCACACACATATAACTGTACAGATGCTGCTTTGGCCAGCTGTGCTGCACTGTGAAATTGTGGCATTGATTATGCAAGAATGCTGTGTTGACATACCAGGGCGCATCCAAAAGCATATCAGTACAACAAAATATTCCAGCACAGTTCTCCCATATTGCATATTGGCACGTCTGTTCATCAGAATGCTTTCATAGTTGCAGTCATGGAACTGTTTCCCTTTGTTGATGGTCCCCTCGCACCTCCTGTTCTTATATGTCTGTGCCACTCTTTTGCCCACTAGTTTCAGTTCTGAGAGTGTCAAAAATCAGTAAATTTTTAGTAATGCATTATTTAAGGGGGGTTATTGCCCATTTGTACGTTTTTTGCATTACATTAGAAATGCAAAGTATGTGAAAGTTAAAGATCACCATGTAACATGTCAGTGGAGCCACAGATGGGAGGTAGAGGTATAGCTGTACCCATTTTCAGCCTGGGCAGTACATGGGGATGGGTGCTCACTGTCACGTCCCAGCTGCTTTACTGTAGGGAAGGAGACCCAGTGCCCATTGCACAGGAGGTTGGGAGGACCCAAGGTCCAGTCTGGCTGGATGTGGGTCAGAGAAAGTCTCTTGGCCCAATAGAGTTTGTACCTTTGAACTGTCTAGCCTGTGGTGAGTCACTTTACTGACTATGCCATCCTAGCCCTCCAAAGTATGTGAAAAGGAAGGAACATTGCTTTACAGCCATATTAACAATTACCGTATAAGGACAAGATGTAATCTGTTCTGTTTAAATACCCAGTTCATACCACCCAGTAAACACTCCCCATGTCGGGTATGGAACCAGTCAATCTATGTCTTATAGGACAAAGCCACTCTTTGTACTGAGATACATGTACATACAAAGCACACAAATACACTGTATGGGCAGAACATAGAATGTTGATGTTAAACCTGGTGGTACATGAAGTAAAGGTCATAAAGGATTGAACAGTTGAATGTGGAAAAAGGCAAGCATAAACTGGATGATGATGATGATGATGATGATGATGATGATGATGATGATGAAAGTAGTTAAAGTATAAATTGTGTTCCAGTTTGAACATAATATCAGAGTATTGTGACAGGTTTCTGCAAGTTTGCTTGCTTGAGCTCACAAACCGAATTTGGATGTCAAAATGCTCATTTGTTTCATTTCAGCGTGAGCACATGACTGCTGAGACTGCTGTTCAAGCAAAGTGGTTCAGTATTTCACATTATTATGTATGTTCATTGAAATGATTTTGTAGTTATGAACTGTTACTGTTTGTTGACAGTCCTGGGGAGGTCAGTGAAGAAACTGCTGTTCAAGAAGAATGCCTGCGACTTGGGCACATCAGGGAGCATCACAGAAGACCGACATGTGCACATCATCTGCATCAGGCATTCCGAACCATCTGTCTCTTGTGTGCTCAGCCCCTCCTGGTCTGTTAATTTTCCTATTCCAACACTTTTCTCCAGGAATGCTGTTTTATGGTCTTGGGGGTTCCTTTTCAAATTGAGAAACTTATTTATATAAATGAGTGTATTGCCCATTTTATGCTCACTGAATTACATTAGAATTGCAAAGTCCATCAAAAAGAACAGGAAAATTGCTTTACAACCATATGACGTACTCAGAATATGAAATATTCAGGTTACGTTAAACAATTAAATAAGAAAAAGCTCTAACTTAAGCTGCATAATAGTGATGCTGATGTCAGCCAGTAATCAGTAACAGTTACAGTACTGTTTGGATGTAATATCAGATTCCTGTGATACAGGTTTCTGTGTATTTGCTCAAGTGTAAACATCTGGTTTCTCAGTGGTTGAACATTTCCCTTATTTTGCAGGGGACCTAAGTTGCCTGATGTAGTGAAGGTACTGAAGTAATAATGAGTCCAACTTTATTATGTCATTTGAAGATGATTTAGAGCTGTTTTCTATAGTCATTATACTGTACATTCTTGATTGGTTAGACAGTATTTTGATTTAGGATTGAAGTGGCACTGATGTATTCTGTTACTTTATTCAGGTCACTACAACCACATCGCTGATCACGTTAGTGCTTTATACTGGTGCTTGTGTCCTGTGTCAGGTATGATCTCCTGTGAAATTGTAGTGGTGCGACATGTGGGTACATTTGCACTATTCCAATGTCGAAAACTCAGTATTTAGTTCAGCTCAGTTGTGCAATAGCTGATCCCTGTCTGAAATTTACCCCCCTTCTTAAATATTGATACAGTTCCCAGTTGGCTGTCTACTATTTCATAATACATCTGAAAGAATGCGATTTTGAATTTCCTCACGTTATTGGCTACTAATGACTGGATGCTGAATCTCCTGTATTAACTTACACATAAGCATTTCTACTGGCCCTTTATAATGTGCAAACATGACTAATGTGTCCACCCACATGAGATTTAAGAGGTCCAAGACTGTCAGAGGCGAGAATTTTGACTGCTCCAGAAAGTTCCAAAAATTAATTTAGACATTGACAGACAGTGAACATGTTAGCTTACGATATCCAGTCTAAACCGCCTACCTATGTCGTCTCTCTCCCCCCATTTCCTGTATTCTCAACAGCCCCTCTAATCCGCTATTCAGATGCGTTACAATCCGTTTCCACGCTAAACAAAATTACAAATTCTTAATAAAATCTATCCCTATCTGCCAGATACAAATTTTGATAGCTAATAAAAACAATAAACTCTAATGCAGTGATTAGAAATGCATGAACTCAGTTTTGGCAGTCTGAATCCTAATCTGTTTCATTTTGGTTTTGTTACACATTTCACAGTTGATAATGTGCATAATCTTACGGGCATTCACAGATTAGTTGATTTTGCTTAAAAATATGTATGTAATTGGTTAGGCATAATTTATTTTCTGCTGAAAACATACTTTGTGCATCTTGTACCCCTCTCTTCCTCCTGTCCCAAAAGGTAAGTCCCAGGCTATGTAACACAGTCACTGACTTATGACCAAGGAATGAGCATACATGGCAGTTGCATTCCTGTGAGAGGAGCCTCTACGAAAGGTACGTGACACATTGTTACCTTCAGGCTGTCCTATTTGATTTGATAAGCTGTACCTAGGGCTCACAATACCGATCAAAATCTTAATACCGGTATTTCGGTATTTTAATTTATGAAACTGGAATACTGGTATTCCAGAAACAAACATTTTTCTGAGTAAATTTTGATGACAGTTATGTGCAATGACATAATGAAAGAACAAGTGATTACTTTAATTCATGTTTTAAATCAAACTTTTAGTACAATAATAAATATTCTAACAAAAAATTATTAAAAATACAGTTATTCTAAAAAACTATACATACTGATACCGCAAATTTTAGTTATGTTTAAGCATCCACACTGCCTGTCTGCATAAAGTGAGCTCTTAAGAAACATAAGCAATCAGTAGTGTTATCATTTAGACTGGATCTAATTTTGGTACATATTTGATTAGCGGCAGAAAATGCCCTTTCGGATTGTATGTTGGGTGGTGCTATTGTGCCGAGATAGTCACAGACGAGTTGCAGATTTACCCTCCTTCATTCCCTCATCTTCAAAAAAATCTTACTTCCTTCTTAACCATATGTTCTAGGCTTTGAACTTTCTAGCAGGAACAGTTAAGTGTCTTTCATTAATTGCCGACTCAAGTTTATCTTTTAGTGAGTGTATGTCATTAGTATTGGGCAGTTTCTTATTGTGGAGAGAAATGCAGAGCACTGATGTTCTGTTCCATGTTGGTCTTGTAAGGTTTAATTTCATTCATCATTTTCTGAAGAAGAAAGACATTTTATTAAGCAAAGCATAATTTGCACTATAGGGTCTTCACTGAGTCTGAGAAATAATTTGCTATCAACTTGTGTCCTGCTTTGTAAATACGGAGGAACCTGTGATAAATTTGTACACCTCTGCGAAACGTAGGGTTTGAATGCTGTACACAGCTCTCTAGCTATTTCTGAATTCCAATTGCCAACAGTTTCTGTCATAAATTTTATGGCAGCATCTGCAGTTAAAAGATTTCTTTCTTTGTGACATAGCGCATCTACTGCTAACTTCGTAGGTATTAGTGTAGATACAGCCACAGGTAATAAATACACTCATCCTCACAGAAATCAGTACTTGAATCTAAATCAATCATAGCTTTATGCACACAATATCTTAATTTAGTATTCATTAACATGAAATATTTACTTTTTCTTTTGTATGCAACAAAGTGTCTGGTAAACCAGATATGAGTTTCATGACATTTTCAGGTTACTGTTACATTTGTGCTATATATAACAATCCTTCAATTGCAAATTCAGTAATATTAATGATTTATTGTTGTTTGTATAACCTTTGTGTGATTAAATCATAAAAATATATTTTTTAAATTAGTACCAAAAAACCAGTATTTTTGTATTGATACTGGAAAAAAATGACCAGGATCCCAGTATTCGGGATCCTAGGATCACAGCATTGTAAGCCCTAGCTGTATGTGAGGTTTAATGAACACTGCAGTTTAGATCAAGCAGCAGCGACTCTGCCCACAGCAGTTTGACAGTGGGGTACAGCTGTACTGACGCAGTGACTTTAGTCATGAACTTCCCATTACCACATGCTGGTGTTGATGTAGTGTTGGCCCAAACTGTTTAAAATAAACCCAGTGGGGAGGTGATGTGGGCTGATCCCCATTTTCGTCCTGAAACTACTGCATAGTATTTGACAAAATTTGATAGTGGTGGTCCACACTGAACGTTGCAGGGTCAGTTTAATTTTGGTGCATACCAACCAGTTACAGAATGGTTTAGCAAGTAAAGTGGCTGGCTCTCGGCTAGATAGCCAGAATTCTGTGTCTGTCTCTCTCTGCCACATATGGACTGGCCCTGTGGCCCATGTAAATAATCTGCAAGTAGAGTGGGTCTTCTTTGTGTGGGGTAAAGTGGCCAGAGCATGAAGCTGACCACATGACTGCTGTACTGTCGAAACATATAGTGCCGAGAGTTTGTATGCAGAATAGAACAGCCTGCCTGAAAGGAGTTCCTCTCTGTTCTTTTGACTATATGAGGCATTCTTCCATGAACAGATTGTCGTAGCACTATCTGATGGGTGTTGTGTGGTATTTATCAGCAGGCACTCAGCATTCTATTGGTAGAGGATGCAGATGTTTTATGTTCTTGTCATGTCTGTGTGTCTCCTGTAGTGCTGTGAAGCAACTGATGGAGCTTCGTAGCACTGATAGAGGGGTCCTGGTTGGTTGACACCTGCCAGTTTTGTTTAAAGTTTTACAGAGTGGCAGTGGTCCCTCCTGTAAATTCCAGGCCACATACTAGGTGTTGACACTGCATTGTTTCTATGTCCATGGTCTTCTGTATTTTTTACAGTTCCTTTTTATGTCGCATAAACGGAAGTACACTTGAGTTTTTCATGATATCATAATTGGTAGCAAGGCTGCCCACAGTGTAGATAGCCAGGGTTGATTTCCCAGTGAGGTAAATTTTTTGTTAATTGTCATGTTTGGCGTGGCTCTGTGGCCAGTCAGTCTTGTGCCCCACCCCCATAAACCCATTGCTGGTTTGTGTGTGCAAAATTTTTTGGAATTCCACCATGGTGGCAGTAACCCCCACTGCAGGATACAAAGGTACAGTCAGCTGCCCATCAGTCATGCAGTATAAATCTAAGTAGTTCTCTTAGCAGCTTATCATGAGCTATCTTATAGGACAGTCTGTACAAAAGTATGTGTGCTTAAATGTAGTAAGTTTATAGAAGTAGTTATTGATAAAATTACTGTAGACCCCCGAATGAATGGACTAATAGGGGAGAGTGGGTGGTTGGATGATGTCGATTGTCTGGTACTGCTGAATTATGTGTGTGTATGTGTGTATATATGTAGCCTAAAAGTCGCCAAAACAGTAATACAGTACTGTGTGTGCAACACTAATGCATACACATAATACTGTACACAAATATAATTAACCTTGTAGTGAATGTGAATTGGAATTTAATAAATTTCAGATAAATGTATTACATGCACAGTACAGGTTATGAAAAGAACAGTACACTGCTACCTCCATGTGAGTGTGGACAGACACTGAGTGGATATCCTTATCCACCTTGTAGTGGCCACTTCACTGATTAACAATCTGGACCACCAATTTCACGTATTCTCATTGCAGACGAAAATTTCAGAATCAACAGATTTCGTCCGTTATGTCCCAAAACTGTACATTAGAGGTCCATTAATTTGAGGGTCTACAGTAGCCTCAGACACAACTGTATTTATTGTATGACTAGTCTACTGACAACAAGCTAAGAATACATAACATTGTCCAAGGTAAAGGTAAAATGTACCCTACAGAGCAAGTTAAAGTATCTTAACATGCAGTAGACAGTCATGTATGAAATATATAGCATGCAGTAGACAGAACTTAATACAAATTATTTGCATCCAAGCATCTGTTGAAGTTAGTAGGAAGTCTGTAAAGTTGGTGTGAGAATAGATATTAAAAACAGATTGAAAGTTTTTGTAATACAAAGGCAGTGAATATAAAAGTGATGTAAGTGTTTGTATACACTGCATTTGCATATACATCAGGCAAACATATTGTATTGTACAATCATTATGTTGCGTGGATATTCAAACTGTATGTCATGCATAGCTTAATACTACAGATTAAAATGTACAGTATTCTGTTTGTCTGTATTCCTGTATGTTGGTAAAGCTGTGTGTCAAAATTTTGTGAACAGTTCATACATGACCCTTTATATGAGGATGTTGTTAGGTCCATCATGTTTTGCATGGGGCCATTTTCATGTTGGTGGTTCAGTGTACGTACCATGTAAACAGATTGAGGATTGTTGGTTTTATGTATCTGCGGTGTAATCTGTAAGTTACTCTGGAATATACATTTTACTGCTACCATGGACAGCAGTACATATTGTGCACTAAATGTGACCTTCGTGTGTACTCCCTCGTGGCAACATGTATCAGTTGAAACATGGCGAAAAAAGTCTTGCCTGTGTAACAAGCTGCATGTTTTGGCCCAAAAAGATCATCATCAGGCTCTATATGAAAATATAAAACCAAGTAAAGAAAAGGTTATTCTTACATATAATTGTGTAATTAGCATGTGAGCTCACCCTTTGCATGATGAATTTACAATTGTTAATTTTATTCAAAACTTATCTTTAATGTAGCTGTAATTATTATTATTCATTATCACCTTTGTGCAGCATATTTATAATTTATGCTAATTTATGCAAGGTTATTTCCCATGTTAAATGTTCTTTGCTTTTACACTAGCACTTTTCTGAAGTATATGTACAGTGCCGGCTATAGGTTTGGGCGGGGGTGGGCTGGGGGGCGAGTCTTTCTTTCTTTCTTTCTTTCTTTCTTTCTTTCTTTCTTTCTTTCCACATGCACTGTATATTAGGATCATCTCAGCTTCTTGATCACATTTCTGTCTCTTGAATTCGCAGCGTCAATTAACATACATGTTCTTCTTTTCATTGTCACGGATTATGATGTCTGGTTTATTGTTAGGGATGGTTCTGTCAGTTTGCATTTGTTGATTCCATAATAGGTTACCCTACCTACAGGACTTGTGTGTACTGATTTTGATATATGCTTATACCAGTGTTCATTGTCCTTTTGACAATATTGGGCATGCTGATATGTGTTCTGCTGTCTCATCAAATTGACATAATCTGCATTTGCAATGTCTGTTTCTAATATTTTTGTTGCATGTTCTTTTGTTTGTAATGCCTGATCTTGTGCTGCTGTTATTTCATTTTGTCTCCCCTTTCAAATCTCCCCTCGACAGCCATAGAAACATGCCTTCTTCGCCAAGCTGTTTCTACTTCTGATATACTGGCCAGGCGTTACATTGTTGTCCCATTTTTCTTTAAGGACTTTCTTAATATTTTATGTGTTGAATGCTGTCTTTGTGTGTCACTGTTCTCATTTGATTGGTTTAATTCTTCTGCACCTTTGCTGCTGTTTTAATTGTTGAATTCATATATAGTTGTGTTCCTGGTTTTCAACAATATTTACAAACCAGTCTTCTTTGTATTTTGTGTTCAGATGTTCTGCAATATTATCTGTGCTTTGTATGTTGCTTCAGTTTGTAACAGACCTCTTCCTCCTTTCATTTGTACATATAGCCTATCTGAATCAGCTTCTGAGTGATGCATTTTATACGTTGCTAATATCTTCCTAGTTTTCCTGTCAATTTTATTTACTCAAATCTCCAATTAATGATAGTGAAACTGTATCTTAATACAGGAACAGCTAAGGCTCCAGTTGGTGTGATTTTATTCTGGGCATTCAGCTTAGATTTCAGTATCATTCTTACCTGGTGTAATTCCTTCTTCAATCTTCTTTCATTTGTTCATGTCTTATACCTTCAGTTTCTTCATTCCCTAGGTTGTGCCTGTTCAAGCTCTTGTATTTCTCTGTTGATGTCAAGTATTAAACTTTGTGAGTGAACTGATGCTGCTTTCTTGAGTACAGTCTGCACACTCGTCAAGTATGAATTCCATATGGATATCATCACTGAAGGTACTGTTTGCATCTGTTTTTGGAGTTCTTCCTCTGTTTCACCTATCAGCTTCAAATCATCCATGTGAAATAAGTATGATACTTTTGTCTTTGTTGCATTTCTTCATAGCCTATGTTCAGCTTGTTCAGCTGCTGTCTGAGGTGGATTAAGCTAATACAAAATAACAGTGGTGATAGCGAATCTCCTGGCAATATTCCACGCTGTATTTCTACATACTGTGTATCTCGTAGCTTCCCTTTTGTATCTAGGTGCGTGCAGTGTTTTCCAGTAACTCTTGGTTTCCGTAGTGAAGGATATTATTTTATTACTGATCCCACTCAACTGTAAGGATTGGATTATCCAACTGTGGTGCTAATCTGTCCATGCCATACATTTTTCTTCCTGCTCTTACATTCCTGTAATATCACTTTTGATGTTAGCAGTTGATCTTTGCATCCTTTTGATCCTCTGCAGCACCCTTTCTGTTCTTTAAGCATCAAATTTTTGTCATCATTATGTGGGTTACTGTATGCTGCTACTGTGAAATCACAACAACAGTAAACACATTAACGTCAGTCTTTATTCTCGTCGCTATGTACAGTATGATTGCTATATACAGTCGTCCGTGTCGAACGTATTTACACGTGTTTCTCCTTTGATATTGTGGCGGCTAAGGGCCGCGTTAGTGAGGTCCGGCAACCGCTACTCCCGTGAAGAAACGGACTCACTGAAGCAGTGCAGTGAGAGCGAGTTGTGTACAGTGTCAGCCGGTTGCGCGGAGCAGGCTGCGCGGTGGAGAGCCTGGGACAGCTCTGTGGTGCCGAACAGTGTGTGGTGGTAGACACTGCGGCGCGTTCCGGAGGATGCGAGCTGTAGATGCTGCTAACAGGCCGAGTGGCGGATGATGCTCGGGAGCCGATCGTGGGGGCTCGTAGCACGTTGAGTCTTGATATTGAGCGCTGGATCCGGAATACTGGAATGCACAATTTTTGCCAACCAACCAAACCAACCAAAGAGCTAACTAAGGGCGGAGACTTGCGCGAAGCGCAAGTCGACGCCCCTTTGTCTGAGTAGCCATTCCTGCGTTTTAACGCATCGCTGGGCTCTAAAACAGACACCGTACTCTATAACGGGGACTTGCTTACGCTAACTGTTTATAGTCCTGATTCGCGACCGGGACTTGGTACGCTAAAGGCTACGGCTCTGGGAGCACATAGACTTCATTCCTGCGGGGGGGGGGGGCAACTTTGGTTGGATGGCTGCCTGGGAGTTGAACCCAGGGTGGCAAATCACTTAATGTATTGGAAGTGGGGACTTTGCTGAAGCCGCCGTGCCCGCGGGGAGGGGGGTTTCGCGGGCCGTGCCCCGACTTTCCTAATTGCACCCTGGCATTTACCCTACAACTGAGGAAAATCACGGTAAAACCTCAGTCAGGGTGACCGAAATGCGCTCAGCTAGTGAATAGCTAGCACGTTTCGACGTCGACTTTTCCGCCATTTTGCATGCGGCCTCGACTAGTCAGCTAATCCCTTAGCTTGCGCATCCGGCAGCTTCCGTCGGCCCGCGGTCAGCGTAAGTATCTGCCGAGTTGCCGAACTAAGGGGTTCCCCACACCAGCTAACTTTGAGTCGTAACTCTCGGTTAGGGCTCTGGTGTGTTCTTCAAAGAACGGCACCCCAAGGTCCTCGTGAATCTGCCTGCTACTGATGTACCACGGTGCACCAGTAGCAGTGCGAAGACACTTGGACTGGAGAGCCTGCAGTTGCTCAACGTAGCTGTGAGCTGCGCACCTCCAGATGGGGCACGCATAGTCCTTCATTGGGCGGATGAGCTGCTTATACAGCAGAACTCCGTTCCTGATAGAGAGGCCGCTTCTCCTGTTTAGGAGACAGCCAAGCACACCCAGTCGCTGGGAGGCTTTCTTTCTGACCTGTACGATATGAGACCGTCAGGTCAGGCGTGAATCTAGAGTCACTCCCAAGTAACGGGCTGTATCGACCCATTCGATTGGCTGTCCTAGGAACTGAACCGGTCGAGGTCGGGGAATTCGCCAGGCGGCCTTAGCAAAGAGTATCGCATTGCTCTTTGAGACGTTAATGGCGATTCTCCATTCTCTCAGCCACCGCTCTAGGTCACTCAGATAAGTTTCCAAGTACCTGATGAGCAGCGCTGACTTGCGTGACGTCGCTATAATGGCCGTATCGTCCGCGTACAGGGCCAGCTCGACGTGGCGGGAAGGCACAGGCATGTCGTTAACATGCAGACTGAAGAGCACAGGGGAGACTAGTCCGCCCTGCGCTACTCCAGCGCGCATGTGACGACGGGTGGATGTGGCGGTTAGGAAAGCTGCCTCGAACGTCCTGTTATGGAGATACGAGGATATTATTTTAACAAGGTAGGAGGGGAAATTTAGGGCGGTTAACTTGAAAAGGAGACCATCGACCCAAACGGTATCGAAGGCTTTTGCCACGTCGAGAAAAATCGCCCCTGTCAGTCTCTTCTCGCCGAAGTTCCTAGTCACTCTCTCAACGAGGCGGGCCAGCTGAAGAGTCGTGCTATGTTTGGGTCTGAATCCAAACTGCTCATCACGCAGTAACCCGCGTCCGCTTACTTCGCTTAAGATCCTACTAAGTAAGATCTTTTCGAACAGTTTGCCAATCGTGTCTAGCAGACTAATAGGCCGATACGACGAGGGTAGTGACGGGTCTTTCCCAGGTTTCAGGATGGAAATCACGCGGGCGTGTTTCCATACTGGTGGAAAGTACTGCGCTAGGAGCTCTGCGTTGAATATCGCCACGAGGAGGCTTATAGCCCGCTGAGGAAGGTGCTTCAGAACCCTGTTCGGTAAACCGTTGGGGCCTGGAGCTTTGCCGACCTTGAGACCCCGAATGGCGTCGTGGACCTCCATGGGGTTGGTTAACTTAGGCTCGCTTGCAGGGGCATAAGTGTATGCTTGCAGCGCCTCGGTAACCTTCTCAATAACTGCCGGGTCCGACGGGTCGTTTACCGGCTGAAACTGAGACTCAAGACTGTCGGCCAGGGCTTCTGCTTTCTCTGAATCAGAAAGAGCAATTCCGCCCGGAGTGACGAGGGGAGGTGAGGGAGTGGGAATTCTCATCACCCGCCTTGTCATCTTCCACAGCGATTGGTCCTCGGGGTCAAGGCTCTCTAGCTCCACTGGTCGTTACGCCACTGATTTAGCTGGTGGGCCACAGACCGCTGAAGACGGTTGACCTCAGCTTTCACAGCAGGGTCCCTGGTGATTTGCCACTGCCTCCTCAGCCTGTTCTTCAGGCGTATCTCATCCTGAATACATGCCGGTAATGGGGGCCGTGGGTCATCGCGAGGGCGACTCTCGGGAGTCGACGCCGCCAGCGCCTCCAAAATTGCACTGGAAATTTCCTCGACGCACGTGTCGATCTCCCCCTCGTTTGGCAGCAACGGGGTGGACGGTAGCCTCTCTTCGAGGCTGGCCTGAAATTTGACCCAGTCGGTCCGCCTGTAGTCAGGCTGCCATTCAAATTTATCTTATTCCTACAGTGCATCACTGCACATTTCCTCACCTGGATTTTGTGTGTCATGTCGTCTTCCTGCAGCTCTTCCATTGTTCTTTTTTACTCTTCCCGCCCTCTCCTTGGCCCTTTTAAGACGTCGCCCAGTTCTTAATGGTATATTCTCCATGTCCTGTAATGCAGTGTTTTATCCATTCATGTTTCCTGCATTTTTTGTATGTTTTCCTATCATGCACTTCATATTCCCGCCCGC